>JAQLOL010013987.1:0-13519 GCA_029783665.1 Naso thynnoides
ATATCACCCCTACTAACTAAAGCTGAGCTCTGTAAGTCAGAGAAATTAAAAAAAAAAAAGAAGAAGAAAAAAGAGGCTGAGGTGGTTGGGAAACTGTTAAAAAAAAAGCAGCAGCGGACTTGATTGACAAGATAAGTACTTTGAATGGGGGCACAGGGGGACAGATAAGAGGTAAAAGGGTTGCAGAGAAAAGACGTCAAGGATTGATTTAATCGAGCCGCCTTGAAGGTCTATGACGAGAGAGTTCTCTGTTTGTGACAGATGCCTTGCAAAGGTGATAAAGAGCTGCTAAAACTCTGCACTTCACACCAGAGGTCAGTCTGATGTTCCCTTCCGTGGAACACGAAAATTCAATCTTCTCTGCAATCACAGGCGGTGCTCTCCAGCTGCAGCAGTTTACCGCTACACAGCTGCGAAGAGCTGGTACACAACAGTCCTTTAAGTTTTTTAATGTAGCTGAATCTAAGTGGGAATGACTTGGTTTCTCTTTATTTGTGCTTCCATGAACACACTCAGTCAGCCTGTATGTCGAGTCCTCATATACTTTCACTTAAAGTCTTTCTAATCCTTTTAGATCACATACTCGGGCATAATGTTCACTTACTTAATTATATAAGCCAAAAATTTTTTAAAAATGTGATTCTATGTTTCTTTCTGTCACGTGACTTTTGTTGTCTTGCTCAGACTAATTTCGATCAGTTATCATTACCACCTGTCATATATTTTTAATGGAATTCAAATTTCAAATCCCCCAGTGCTACAATGTAAGGTCATGTTCTCTTGGAGCTTGGAGATTTACTTTCAAAATAAAAGCCGTGTCAGGCAGAGTTGCCGTCAGAGTTTTATTTTGAAATAATTTGAATTAAGTCCAAACGATGTTGCTCCTGCCTCTTCTAAATTAGTAAGGAGTGCCACAAATAAAAGCAACCAGAAAAAAGAGAATGTGATTGGCCATTTGTTTTGCCCTTGATAATGATTGAAAGTTTGTAAAGTTTGTAGTTATTAAGTCAAGCAGGAGAGTTAAGCCTTTTGAACTTAGGGAATGTACATGTGCCACATCACTTCAAAGGCACCATAAACTCATAGAATGTGGTCTCATCCAAGCTGAAGATAAGGAGGTCAAGAGAGCTCCACAGGGCGCCACAGGATCGCGTGTGCAGCGCACGTCTCTGCTGTGTTCAAGCCTTCTCCCTATGTGGAGACGACGCATGGCGTTAACTGAGCATAAAACGTAATTATTAGAAACTCTAGATGTGATTTTACTCTTAAACCAGGAAGTCTTTTCAATTAGACTGCAGTTTTTTTTTTTCTTTTACATAATGTTTTTGTGTTCAGAGAGTCTGTTCTTGTTTGTCTAGTTCTTTTTTATATTTAAATTATGGGTATTTTAAAAAAAAGGAACAGATGTTACAACTTTTTCCTTGTCTTGTTGATGAAACTTTTTACACAAAAAAAACTAGCCTGAGCCCAGTCCAGAGACTCCGCCCACTCCACTGAGTGGACTTGATTCTCTTGGTCTGGCATTTCGACCTCTTTTGAAATTAGAGGGAGTGAAGTAGATTTTCCCTAACCTTTCCCCATCGGTCGTCGCCTTTCTAAATTTAATCAGCGAGAACGGTTATTATATTGCCAGTGGGCGTTTCGCCGGCTGTGGACTGTGTGTGGAGAAACATCTGGCTAAGCAAAACGACCGAAATGCAAAAATGTCTCCAAAAGCTGCTTAATAATCACATAGATGCTGTTATATTGTGTTGCGATTGAGATTCTGACCCATCATTCAAACGTTTTTCACTTGAAATCACATCACATTATCATTGTGAGTGGAGACGGGACAAAACTTGACAAATATTTCTCAACAGACAACTTAGTCCTTCCCGTGGCTCCCCACCCCCAACACCCATTGGATAATCGATTTTTCAGCCAGGAGAATCACAGTTTCACAATGCAATGCCAGACCAAGAGCACTAAGTCCACTCACATACAGTGGAGTGGGCGGAGTCTCTGGTCTGGGCCCAGGCTACTATAAAACACGACCACTCTTAGCTTTTCGCTGCTCAGCTTGCTAATACACCCATGCCCAAAGTGTTTTCCGGCCATTGCATCGCATTAGAATTGAAAAAAATTAAACGTTTCAGTTCAGTTGTAAATGCTGCCACAGTCAGGATCGAAATATTCCTCCTAAAAATATTTTTCTGTATTTTTTCCTGTCCCTCTCTCTTTCTCTTCCCCTTTACTTACACTCTACAGATCTGATGAGTTTTGATGACTTGCTGTCTACCTCGGAAAAGCTCTCTCACCCCACAGCTAACAGACCAAAGATGCCTGGCAGGAGGCTGCCTGCCCAGTTTGGTGGAGGACATTCGGTAAGCACCCACAACCAAGCGTCAGCCTACTTACACACATTTTCCATCAATGTCTATGAAGATTTGACAGTTTTCCTTTGTACTTGTTTGGATGTTTAGGATAAGTGAAAATGGGCAGTGTCACTTTTTTTGCCGGGATTTTTAAAAGCTGTCTTTTGGGAGGCTGTGTAAGATGCATGTAATTATCATTTATATTTTTGACTGCAATTTCTTTGCAAATTACAGTTTCAGATAGAAAATTCTAATATAAGTAGCATTAATAATTTTATGACCTCAGTTACATTTTTTGTTGTAGTTCACAGGCACAACTCAATAATAATCTCACAGTCATTTAGGTGAATGGAAATACCTCATCTTGAACACCTGCAATGTTTTAATAGAATGTCTGTGAGTTTAATGACTTTTCGTACTAAACCAAATTTCACACTACTTACTGCTACGCTAAGACACCATTTACCAAAATAGGCCTAAAGATGTGCTTCTCAAATGTAAAAGTTAAGCAAACACAGTTTGTCAGCCCGTTGATAAAATTGACTAAAATTAAACTTATTTATTTAATAAATTTAATTAAATTTAATTTAAATTATAATAATAAATGCTTTGTTTGCTACCAATAAAAGCACTGAGGTTTGATGCCCAGCCCAACGTGCAAAACAACGTGTCCCCTTTTTTCCCATTATCACTTTTTTTTTCTTTTGATATTGATGTGCCTCTGTATGGATTTCTTTGGTCTCTGGCGTCTCTCAGCTTTCTGTAACCTGTTGTCTCTTTTCGCTCACTCACTCTGTCTCACTTTGTTCTCACATGCACACACCCACGTGCACACACACACACACACGGGATTGTGTGAGAATGCAGCAGCTTTCCCCATGTTTTTTCCCATCACCAGTAGCGATTTTTACTGAAACATGAACCCACAATTTGCACTTTGACAGCCCTTTTCTGTCCTTGTGAGTTGTTGTGAAACCCCCACTTAATGACAATCTCCCTGACAAAAGGGTCTCACCACCCACCCTGCTCTCCTTTAATCATCTTGCAAGCTGTGACGTCTGTCAAGACAGTCACCTTTGCTTGTACAAGCAATTGTTTGAGAGATAAAGGTCTCAGACCAAATCAGGCATTTCAGTAATACACTCCCACATCGCAGCACAAAGCTTCACTAATCACCACAATGTCCAGTTCGGTCTAAATATAGCCTGTCAAACGCCATTGTGGATAGACCCTCCCTGAATGTTGGCAGATTGTCAAATGTGTTTTTATTAGTCAGGGAGCTAGACACTAAAAATAAATATTAGTAATAATGGAAATCAAACAATAAGTAGAACTCTTTCCTTGCAGCCCAACAAAGATGTGAGTGTGGAGAAGTCCTTCAAGACTGAGGAAGAGGACACAGCCAGACCGAAGCTAACAGAAACCAGAAAGGTAACTCAGACTTGCGTTTTTTTACTTTGCGCAATGTGCATTGGCATTTTGTGTTAGTAAAATTTGTTCTGTTACGTTTGCATTGCAGATAATATGTGTAGACTCAGGCAAAGATGGTTGGTTAGAGAAAGAAACCTCACTGTTCTGGTTTGATATCAAAAAGCGTCGCAAGGGTGCAGCATGTTTAGTTGACCTTTTGTATACCTGACCATCAAATGTTTTGCCTTTTTTAAGTTTAAATTTAATTTTTTCTACAAGAAAGAGCAAGGTTGTGTTTTATTACTACTGCGATATAACAGGGAAGGTACAGGTTTCGAGCTTGAGAACGTCCTGTTGTACTGGGACCAATTAAAACTTGGAACCTAGGACGTAAATTAATATATATATAAGTCCCATCCAGTGATAATTATCTCCCACCTACATTTCACTGTCTCCTAGTCAGCAGTCCGGAATCAACGTGCAGCAGCTTTGAGCTGAGAGGCAGCAATCTCTTCTTTGCATGTCAAGCACATAGCTCATACACGTAACATTTAATGTAAATTAGATAGGCCAAAAAGCTCTTACAAGTGCACCATGTGAAGAAATAAACAGGCTATTAATTGTTTTATTCATTGAATTTCTCCACCCGCAAGAGTCAGTGAATAGCCATGTTTCTGCTAATTGTGAGGCTATATTTTAAGCAAACTTTTAAAATCTCGCAAAAAAAGAAAATATCAATCAGGAGCGTTTCCAGCAACTGATTTTTCGCAAAAAATGAGACTGCAAAGCATAGTTTTGTCAAGAGGTTGGCGTTATAGACAACGTTAGAAATGGATGTAATAAACAGTAGAAGAAGCAGAGGTTGCAGACCGCAAACACAATATTTATCATGATTTCGTAAACATGTTTGATGTGCATTTTGAAATGTAACATTAGAAATTGTAAATAGAAACAACAAAGTTTGAAAAAGTCCTCAATTTTGTAAACAAGTTTTTACGCTTGCTTAAAGTGACTGTGAAACTTTATATGAAACGAGAAAGTATTTATGGAACAGTCTGATGATTAGAAATAACCTAACCCTAACTCTTACACTCTACTTACTATTAATGTCTGTGATCGAATCCAAATCCCTGCAAACTCAGAGGAAACCTTTTTTTTCCCCCCCTAAAAATTTTGTTGTTTTGGGCAATAACAACACAATTATATTCTATGCCTACAGCTGTTAGTTTGCACCTTAGCATGTAATATTAGCCTATAGAAAATGGAGGTAATAGATCTCGGGGGACATTCCCGCCATACAACTGGCTTATAACTTATTTCTCAGTCACATATAAATAAATTACCTCATCGTGATCCATCCTGCGGTCTCTCTTTCACTCACTTCCAAAACAAATGCACATGTTGCCGGTGTTATGCTGAGCTCTGCCTGCCTGGCACGCGCTAGCAAAGATCTTTAGGACAGTAGTCGCTCGTGTCACTACTGCTTTTGTCCAAAGGGGGCCGCTAGAATCGAGAAAAACTTAAAGTTCCTCGTAGTCACTTTAAGGTGTTTTTTGCGTAAAGTGCAAAATTGGAAATGGAAACAGCTGCTTCAAATCAGTTATGACGTAGCAAATATTTTTCTGCTGCAGTCACAGCCTCGCTGCCCTGACGGTGATCATATGTCTGTAACACAGTCAGCTCTCAGACACTGTTTAGTGTCAGTTCTTCGTCATTATCCAGGTTTTATTATCAATGAGGCAGAGTGTATTGTGACTTTCAGCTAACAGCTTCAAAAGCTTCCCTTTGTAGTAACCACGTCAACCTATCGACTTTCATATCAGGGTGAGGAATGACTGCAGTGACAGTGACTTTTAAGAGATGCACAGTTACCACTTCACAACACTAATTTACCACTAATACAATGATATGTTGTATTATGTTGCTGTCAGATCTAAGAAGTGCTTTTTCAGTTGTTTTTTATTACAACATCCACTTCTATAAAAGCGTGAAATGGACCTCAGTCGTACAAAGGTCGAACATGTCACCTAGTAGAGGACAAAAACCTTCTCTCCTCATGCTCTTCTATTCTATTTTTTTTTGTGCTATAAAGAATAAAACATAGATTCCCCCAAACTCACTGGTGCAAATGTTGTAGTTCGAGGAACTTACACGGATTATATATCAATAACATTAAAGACATATTTTTACCCTCAAACAACCGTAGACCTAACAAAGTGTGTGTATGTGTTTGTGTGTGTGTGTGTGTGTAAGTGAGTTAGTGATGGAAGAAAACAAGGAGAGAGGGAGATAGACAGAGGACCTCCACCCGCTGTTCTGACTTCCCGTTCAGCATTCGATTATTTGCCTTAGATATTATCTAGTTCAGATTGGTCATGGTCAACCAAGACTAATTAGACCTGACTGTTCAGCTGGGGGTACACAGCATCAGGCAACCCTGCCGTTAAACCCATGCACACACACAAACACGCAGAACAAGAGAGATAGAGAGAAGTCAGAATAAAGTCTAGCTCGGAGCACTCATAACACAGTGGCTCAGACTGAAATTACTGGATGCAGACTCTGTGGACTCTCCTGCTACCCAGTCTAATATTTTTTTTCAAAACTGTTCTTTAAAATCTTGATCCTTGTAACTGTTTCTACAGTAAAGGACGAGAGCAAAGTATGTGACCCCGTAGAGCCGGAGAGCTAAATAATTGGCATTGCTGAGTTAGAATTGAAAATGTGCAGCATCATGGTAACAAACAAAAAGTGTCAGTGGTGTCAAACAACGGTGAAAAAGACCTGAGGAAGAGGAAAAAAAAGACCGATTTTGATTTTACTGAGGATTTTAGTCCTGGTTGATTTTGGAGAAGCCTGTAGTTACTGATAGTGACAGTGAACGCAGATTAATACTACAGGTCAGAGATTTCTGGAGGCAGCAAAGCAACTTTTAACTTTTGGCGTTTTTAGGAGAAGTGAGACGATAATTGGCCATTAATTATCAATCTGTGAGTGATCTGATGTGAAGCTGCACACTGAGTCTATTAGCGGCAGGGCACTGTGAAAGCAGGTCATTACTTAACTGGAAAGTTGAGCGTGCAGTCCGTTGCCTGTCGCTTTTCAACTTCACCAGGCTGACAGTCAGAGGATGGACTTTGTCAGGGATTTGGAAAGAGACAGTCGCTACGTTCACCTCTTGCAAATGTGGTTACACCTCATTTGACGTTGCAATGAGGGAGAGATGTGGAGAAATAGCTCACTCACATACCCTTTATACTGAGGGTCACTGTAAATTAATTATGGTGGTGCGTAGTGTTCAACTTTATCCTGTGAGGAAACATTTTCACTCTAGCCTCCAATAAAGGATCCCTCATTAACTTGATAAGTATGAAAATGATGTAAGTTATACACTTTATGGATGAATATCTTGAAAAAAAATGCTATTCCAACGTTGTGCTAATCTGTGCATGTCCTCTTCTTATCCTAACAGCCTTCCATGAACATCATATCCCAGTCACCGTCAGTCCACAGGCCCGCCATGGCCAGCACCGAAGCCAAGCCGACTCCTGCAGCAGCAGCAGCCTCGAGCACAGACGGTGCTTCACTGAGCAGCAAGGCCCGACTGGAGCCCGACGAGCCCATCTCCCCGCTGGACGAGCTGAGGAGCCAGATGAAGGAGCTGCTGCTGTCTGTGGAGCTGCTCAAGGCCCAGCAAATGTAATGAAACTCAGCGTGGACGAGAACGGGCTGTGACGCTAGCTCGAGAAGCGGAGATGACAACCCGAGAATGTCACGTCAGAATTTGAGCTCGCGGAAACGTGCACTTTATCGTTTTATCGTGTCATTTTATCTCATCATTTTCAGGAACACATAGTGTTCATTTGTTCAGACAGTGACAGGACAAACTCCGGTGACAGAACAGAATCTGACAGAAGTTACAAGCTGAAGATTTTCTGTCACATCACGCAGTGCTGCCGTCACTCTGAATTAATAATCGTTTTAAATTCTGTCAAGCATGTGCGTGGCCTACGGCAGTTTTTCAACCAATAATTCCCCCATATTCTGCATTAGAGTAAAGATGGTCGCTTAATACTGTTACACTACATGTATGTCATAATCATAATGAACAGCACATGCGTTGGTCAGGCTGTCACTTTATATATTGTGATGCCGGCTGTTTTAAAAGATGAAAGCAGCTCTTTGGCTCAGTAAAAACGTACAGTTAATACGGGTCACTGAGTGTTAGTGATAAATTAAGTTAAGTGGGTTTGATGCAGTGAATCACGCTGATATTTTAAACTGCACTGACTTTTGGTTTTATTAGTGGAACTTGGAACTGGCAGGGTATGAGCATTCGAACTTCATTTTAAATTTGAAAAAAGAACATTTTTGAGACTTTTTAATCTATAAAGAACACATAGTAGTTATACTAATGGGTGTGTGTTTGTGCCTGTGTGTGTGTGTGTGTTTTATTTCCAGGAAAGAGATAGCAGAATTACGAGGGGAGCTCGATGAGGAGAGGCTAAAGCGCGTGGCCCTGCAGGTAACATTGATTTCCATAGCAACACATGCTGGGCTGTCCACATTCATTACTCTCGTTAGTTTAGCCAAGTATTGATTCTAACTTTTCACACGTGGAGACCAGAATGAGCACAACACAGTGACTGGCATGTTCACCACAAGGCATTGCAGAAAGATTGGCTGCAACTTGTAGCCAGCCTAATACTGGCTGTAGCAGTTAGAGGTTGAAGAGGCCTGTGTGATGACGGCGGTTGACACACGTGGGCGAAGACGCGGGAGTTCAGCACGATAAACTACCTGCATTTTTCCTTTTTACAGTTTTCGGGAGTTCCCATTAGGCTAAAAACTGGCCTCTGTGCCGTGATGTCTTAAATTCAGGGTCAACTTAAACCTTGTTATTGTCTAAATATGAGTCATCCAGGAATTCGCTGGAAACACATGGTGCCATTTCAATACTGTGGATCCATCTGCCATTGCTTCTTGTTCGCCTGTATTTTCACCTCAGGGTAGAATCCACTTTTGGAAGAATCTTGTGCTTTGTCTGATGCTTTGGGGTTCAAAGCACAAAACAGGCAGCTGCACAGTCACTAGCTGGGTTTCAGTCAGCCTGTTTTTATGCGCATTCTCAATTTGCGCATAAGAACACCTCAGTGGAAACACAGAAAATTAAAAAAAAAAAAATCCAGAAAAAGTTTTTACGCTTGAGGGAGGTGGAAAAGTTGGCCTATCAACAAAGGGTACATGCAAATAAGTGCAATGGAAAAAGATAACGTGAATAAAGGATGAGATTTAGAAAAATCTCATGACTTAAATGACATTTGGTGACAGTAGTCCTCTGCACCGGAGAGGCAGTGGTAGCAGCGGCAGACTAAAACACAAGCTGCATCTCACTTCGTCAGGACGCAGTCTATGTGGTCTTTGAAGGCTGCGTCCTCCGGAGGTGGCATAGACCGCAAACAGAGCATTGTTAAAGGAGATCCCCAGCTGCGTCACTAGATGTTCCTGCCCCTCCCCAAACCACTGCACCTGCTGCCTAGCAACCTTGATTGACAGCTGCAGTTCACCTGAAAATCTGGGTAGGATATAAATCAACCTGTGAACCTCTGAATTTTAAAAGTCAAGTCTTTACTTTCAGCAGCTGGAAGTTAACTTTGGTCGGATGCAGGCAGCCGCGCCACATTAAGTGCAGCGGCAGCGCTGAGCAGATTACAGCGTCAGTTAATGTCACAGCTTTAACCACAATTTGAGCTTTAAGGACTTGTTTTTTACATTCACATTAGCTATTCCACGGAGTTGAAACTCATTCCTATACTTACATTTGAAATGACGCGCGTCCGCAGTTGTCGATGCCATTTTTCCTCCTGCAGCTGGACCGACGTTCATTCTGGGATATTCTGGGCTGCAAAGATTCCGTCCGATGCGTCTTTCAAATTTGGAAAAAGAATGCTGCAGTTTTAGAATCTCTCAGAATGAGACAGCCTAGGTCTGTGACTTGATTGGTCTTAAAATGCAGCCGTTTAGATGATGCAGCCAATGTATGTGTGGACTGATGAGGGAACTTTGACATTTCTTGACTCAGTGCAAGGAACAAACATAAACGCCACGTTAGATGGGAAGCAGCAACGATGTTCACTTGCGCCTTTTAATTGCGTCATCACGTTGCTCTGTCCTCTTCTGCTGAGGTAAATGACACCTGCCTGCAAAATGTTGCACCACCTACTGCTTATCTTGTTGAACTTACTCATAATATTTGCGTAAGAGTAGTGGATGGATACAGACATAAATGCACATTTTCTTTTGCTAAATTTCTAAAAATTAAGTAAAAATTCGGGATATATTTTAATGGAGACCCGGTGTCGTATTAATCATCTGTCCTAATTCCTTCTGTATTTCCTTTTCATCTTTACTGCCACTTGTCAAATAGCAAACCAGAAAACAACAGAAATATTCTCAACCCTATTTTAATGCTGTGTGGAAATTTTCAACCTTTATCACATGGTTATCGTCAGCAGATGGAGCATTACAAGTCCTTTTTTTTTTTTTTTTTTTAAACCTTTTTTCAGTCAAACAAATTAAATGTTCCCTCTGGAATTTTTGAAAACAGTTCTGTTCATGTTCATTCGCTCAACAAAATAATGTGTATTTCTGTTTTGTTTTTTTTTAATGGTTCTAATTCTACTCAAAGCAGATTTTTTTTTTAAAGAATTTTAAATCCACAGTTTTGTTTTGTTTTTTTTTAATCCATGTTCACTAGCTAACTACTTCATCAGTGGCATATTGTAAATTCATTGGGAGGAATGTGTGTATCACCTGTGTGTGCATCTTGATGCACATTAATACATGCAAATAAACAAAACACAAACCCACACAGATAAACAGCTTTATAGTGCTGCTGAAGGTCAAACGACCTTTAAGTCCTTCAGAGACACTCCCCCATTTTTCCACTTGATGTTCCCTTGTTAGGAGCGCAGCCTGAGACAACAGTGGCTCTGAAAAAGCTTGTGGGATGGGGAAGTAACAGATCTGTTTTTTTTTGTTTGTTTGTTTTTTTAATAACTTAAACAAACTAGATACCTAAAATTAGGATATTTTGGGCCCTGTCACGTCAGTTTTTTTGTCCCACCTCCAAAATGAGGATCGGGCCGTGTTCATCTGCTGATGAAGATCATGTGATAACTGTGAACAGCAGCTTTTAAGTTGTTGTTTTTTGTTTTTTTTTTCCCCAAACTTCAGAATGAAAAGAATGAAATATGAAATAATTACACACCTAAAGCAACAAATTGCTTCATCAGGGCTTTTATGACTTTTTATCACAAAAAACCACAGACATGAACCTCCAGGGTTTCTCTAAAATAGCTTAGCTTGTCGAAGCAAAGGACTGGGTTAGCTGCTTTTGTTAGTCACATGGCTGCCATCGTGCTGACCTTAGCAGACCCCGGAGAGTCTCCCTCGCTGCGATGAGCGCAATCAGTTTCTCTCTGTTCTTCCGTGACAGGAGCATGACCATTAGATTTTTCTGGTGAAATGGCAGCGAACGCTGCCCAGCCCTTCGCTGCATGGTACCAGTACACTGTAAATCACATCACAGGGAGAGAAACCCCCCTGCAGAGAGCTGCAGGCTTACACAGTCCACACACACACACACACACACAGAGCACAACTGCAGATTATAACCCCCTACGGTTACCTTCTACTTGCACAGATGTGTTGAAAGAGATGAACAACCAATGAAAGAAAAAGATCATGAAAAAAAATTGAGGGCTTGCCATCATGCTTATTGGATGTTAGAGCTTTCCTCATGCTTCTAATTGGGATTCTTCCATAGAAGTCATAGTAAATGTTGCATGAGATGAGAAAGAGCTTTTCTTCTGTCGCTAATCTGTGGAGAAAAAGTTTTCAGATTGAAACGACTGGTTAGAATTTCCATTTGTGAAACATTAAGCTGAAGCCAAAAATGATTAATTTGGGCTGGAAGAAGACTAGTAAAAAACAAATCTTGGTGTGCTTAATCTAGACTTTTTTTTTCTTTTGTACGTAGCCAGGCTTGCTTTTCTACCCTTTCTATTATTTATGGTAAGCCAAGCTTAATTTATTGGCCTCATTTTACTGATGTGAGCAGCATCGATCTAACTCTCCTCAAGATGGCAAATATGTCTTTTCCTTGAAGTTAATTAGCTCGGCTCCATATGTACTCATGTAACAGAGAAAAACGTAGCAAAAGCGACTGACAGTGTTCCAGTAACAGAAAACATTTCCTGAAAATTGGCCAAAGAAAATCCAAGTGAAAATCCAAACTTTGTTACATTTGCACATTTTCACCCACTGATGTTAAGCCAATATTCAAGTTAGGTCATGGGGATAATAATGAGAGAACTGGTGTGTAAAAACTGTGAAGCACCACTTTATTTTATGTTTAATGGTTCTCCTTAGCGAGTTTGTTCATTTTGTTTACTGTGTCGTTTAGTTCTTTGGGTTTTGTTGAGTACAAGGAAATGGATTACTTGAATTATGTCACTCTGGTTGTTTGTCCAGTTAAGAAATGTCATCTTCTCTTCTTCCAGGCAACGCTAAACTTTAATATGTGTGTGGTTTAGAGATATTTCTTTACCACATATGTTTTCCTTGTGTTTGTGAAGATCAACACTTCTAAAATGGGTGGCTTTAGCCAGACCTGGAATTTCATCATTGTAGGGGCAAGACCACTTGGACTTTGAGTGCAGTCGGTTTTTGGTGGGCGCAAAGGCCATCAAATAAACAATGATTTTACATCCACAAAAAATAATGAATTTAACTTAAGCATTATAAGGATTTTAAAAAAGCAACCAAAAAACAACAGTAGGCTATAACTTACAGTGAAATAACGATTAAAATGAAGTTTATTCCCAAGATTGTTTATAAGCATAAAAGCTAGTGCTAAAAAACAGAGGGGGGGCATTTTCAAATAAATAAATAAAAATCTTTTTTATTATAATTAATGGGTTAATGTCACAAACATTAACATTTGGCTTTAAGTCTCTAAGGCACGTAACTATGTCACTAATTTATTAAACTTTCTCCACCTCAGTTGCTCAGTCTGCAGTCCCTCAAATCGTCTGTCTTGTCTCATGCTTTTTGGCAACAGTATGAGCTCAGTTAAGTCACCTGGTTGGGCAGTAATAGATTTGTGTAGCTGATGTCATGGTAACAGTTTCCAGTACCAGTGTAGAAAATCGAAGTCACTCCTCGCCTTTCAGCAGCGTTTGGCCATAATGAATCTGAATCCCAACAACAGACACCTGTGTCTGAATATCATAATGACAGAAGCGAGGCACAAGAGAAAAAAAGCAAAATAATGATAATATAACGCTGGGCAAGTGGCACAAAGGCCGCTGTGGCCCGAGGGCATGAAATTTTTTGACGGGGCACCGCAGCCATGGCCGTTTTGGCTACCACCAAATTCATGCTCTGGTTTTAGCAATGCCTAGATCTGAGGACAGTGAAGCACTGTTAAAACGCCAAACGCCTTGAATTATTTGAGACATCCTGTGACTCAACAAAGACGGAACTTTAAGCAACACCATGTAACTTTGACTAAGACCCAGTGCTTCAAAAAACGAAACTTAACGATGCACGTTCATAGGTCGCATAAAACAACAATTTGAGTAAAACTGGGTCATATTTAATGGAGATGATGTACTACGACTGCTCTGCCTCAACTCTGTGATTCACGGAGGTTCCTGAAAGCAACATGTAGGCTGCCTGCAGACCGAAGC
>JAQLOL010013988.1:0-13517 GCA_029783665.1 Naso thynnoides
TAACACCGCTAACCTTGCCTCACCTTCCCTCTCCTTGCCTCACCTTCCCTCTTGCTCTGAGACACCATGGATCAAATTCATCACTGCTGAAAGATGTCTTAACTCTCTGCCAGTGTCATGTGTCCTCACAGCTGAGCTCAAGGTATTGGAGATTATTTTTTGTTTTCGTTTTGCTTTTATTGTGTGTTCATTCATACTGTTTGTAGGCAAAGAGCCACAGACACTAACATCTGTATTTTGCTCTTCTCTATGATCAACTGTGATCCTTCTGCTTCACAGTGAAAACAGTGAGGACTGCACAGACAGCTAAACAAGTCAAATAAGTTCAACTTCATGGAGGCCTCAGAGAACCTTGTGTGAAATGGCACTGGACAGAAAATGGTGTTCTACCCTGCAGCAGTGTTCAAGGTATTTGATTACTCTGTACTATGTAATGTTTGAAAATGTTTTGTACTGTGCACTTTAGTTTTTTGACATTCTTTTTCTTCTGTTAGGAAAGGTTTTAAAGCCCTACTTCCAAATTACCACCAGTGCATCCATTGCTGCAGGGAAACATGCTACACAGACCATTCAGCAATCACTTTCACAGTTCCTCCTTGGTGAAGCATCAGGCTCATTCTGAAGAAGTTGTAAAGGTAGCTTTATTTTACTAACCTGGTACAAGATCTTCCTGAGACTAAACAACTATCAAAAGCGTGTCTGGGATTATTTTGTGTGGGCTGTTTCTATCAACAACTACAGTAATTTAAGGATTAATGTTTATCACTGTTTTTCTTTTAAGGTCTCTCCTCCTCTGCTTTGTTACTATGAAGCTCACCTTACACCAAACACTGACCAGATATTTGGAGGAGGCTATTCTGCAGCCACTGGAAGGCTGTGTCAGAGGTCATGTTACACTACACCGTTTTACATCCTGAAAAGAAAAGTCAACACACTGTAGCTCCCTTAATGTGGAGTTTATTGGCATACCATGTTTCCAGATTCATACTATTCTTTAGACTTAAGGATATACAAAAGGACAGTATATTTGATACTGTATGCAGTAGGGTCAGGTGATTATCTTTCACATCCTCACACAGGACTGTGCCCAATTGATTGGGTTTAGTGTGTGCTGACATCACAAAGAACAAAGACTGTGTACAAAACCCAGCCACTGACAAAATAATTGCATCATTGAATAAAGGTCACCATCATATTTTATTTTCTTTATAACAACAGTACAACAGTAACATTATATACTGCGACATTGAAGCTCAAGCTTCAAGCGGAATGCTCTGAAAGGCATGGCTTGGTAAAATGAGCCTTGTGAAATAATTTAATTGGAAAACAAATGTTTCCATATTGATATTTCAACCTGAAATCACACAATGTTAACCAGTTGTATTTGGAAAGAATCCTTAAAACTTTAAGAAAACCCAGCATTTAAATGAGGCTCAGTCATCAGAGCTTAATGCTGAGTAATACATTTAAAATGATGCTAATGATGACATGACTGCCTGTTCAATTCTACTAAAGTTTGAAGCTGAGAACCAATGTGGGTATCAGCCTCAGTTTAAACACAATATGAATAACCTTTGATGCCAGGCCAGAATAAAATGCTCAACCTTTTAAACTGGTATATAATTGTCTATCGATGTCTATCCAAGGGCACAATACATGAAAACCCTCATGTTAAAGCTCCATTTTGACATATTTGTCACACACTCTAATAATTTATAAATCTTAACAGTAATTTCTGTTCAACACAATATCAGCAGTGCCAAATTTATCTATTGTTAAAAACGAGAGAATGTTTAAAAGATTGCTGCCACCTGTAGTTGTCAAGATTTATGCTGACAAATTACACGTTAAGCACGCCAGTATTGTTGAGCTCTGTTTTGTTTGCAAACAACTACTGTTTGATCACTATGGATTTTGGTTGAGTTTTCTTTTTTATCTGGGTTTTCACGTAATTTCCATGTTGATTTTATTTATTTATTGGTTATTTGTTTTATTGCAAGTTCTTAAGTGTTTAACAAGCACTTAACGGCAATCAAATCCTTAATGTAATTTCATTTTATTTAACTTTTTTTTCCTTTCTGAGTTAGAGTGCTGGTACTCAGGTTAGCACACTACTAGACTGGTGAGATACTATATCTCCACTCATTTGATATAAAACTCTAGTCAAACAAATGACAGAATTTTAGATTAATCTGAATAACATTTAAAATCCCATTAGCTAAGCTTTGCAAATTCTGTTTAAAAATTAATCTTTTTTCAATTAGTCAAAGTTTACTCAGTTTTGCAAAACTGCTCTCTTCTTTGCACATGCATTTGTTAGTGCAATTGCTACCAACATGCTGCCTAAAACCTCTTTAAGTTTTTGTCTTGTTGGTCAAAATGCCTCCATTCCATAAGGATCTGAGGCCAAAATTACACCCTGAAGCTTTGTCATAGACGTTGCTCTATTTAAGATATTTATTACAGTTCAATTAATTTTAGTTCATATTCTTGCTTTTAAATGCAATCTAAAAATTTTATTTCCAATTTAACTTTGCCAGACAAATTGTCCATGCTATATTATAAACACATTTTGAAAATGTTAATGTCAATGTTATGAAAAGGGTTGCTTTTGTGTTGTGTTGTTGATGTGACCTTTGGTACTTAATTATTGCTGATACTTCCACCTCTTATCATCCCCATATGTTTTATATGACAAATAATCCAATTTCCTGCAGCTGAAGGTAACTGCAATGAAGTCACCTGCTGCTTTATGAATTCTGTAAAAATATTGGGACTGAATGTTCTCCTTTAACTTAATTTAAACCTAAGTCTTTGATTACATCCCAGGAATGTTTTGGGGTTTTTTTTGTATGTTTGTTTGTTTTTAAAGCAGCCTGAGATCTTTACATTTTATGACAGTTGTAGTCCTTCCATGTTCATCAACTAGCCAAGACAAAACTGATATGTTTTTTTTACAACATCTGCTATTTATTAATGCTAAAGGCTTAACTACGATAACGTTACATGCTAGCTAACATTAATCACCACAAAAATTTGGTAAAACGTATTATCAAACAAATGTACTTTAACCGCAAAAAGATTATTTCATGTCAACATCCACGTCACATAACTTTTAAAAACAACTTTTTGGCATTGTATTCAGTTTTGACTACATTATCACAGTTTAACGGTCCCTATTTTACATCATCTTACCTGAGAAGATCCTTTTATCCATTAGACCTGATGTTAATCGGTGAACTGGATAGCCCTTGGATGGGACGTGGAGTGTTCCTGTTTCCCCCCGCTCATCAACCACTTAGATAGATAATAAGAGCCTCCTGAGCCTACTAGTAGGTGTAGCAGGTGCCTGCTGAACTATCTATATGAGGCTGATAATCACCGATATTGTCCATTCTATATTTTTTTGAAAGGATGTCAACATAGTCCTGAAAGACATAGACAGTGCTGATGGTGGAGACATCCACATTGGTGTTGCAGCTATACTCACCTTCATGGCCTACTTCAAAGAGAAGGACTCTTTCTTCTGGCTGATGTACGTATTAATGTTAATTTGAACAGCTGTCTCTAGAAAAAATATTTATTGTAATAAGGGTCATAATCTGACATTTCTTAAGACTATTTTTGTTATTGTATACATGTGTGATGGACTTAAGAGTCAATTTTATTGTCATCATCATCATTAAAAAATCAAATTTCTTTTTTAAATTTTTTAACCATTCACAGACTGCCACCACCTTCAGTGGCTGAGGTTGCCTTGTGACTGTTGCCCTCCATTTTTGTCTGGCCAGGGGATGTCACACCAACCACACCATTATTTAGGACCAAGTTGTTTTGTAACATCTGATGTTTAAACTAAATTACTTTAAGTGGTTATGTTGTGCCCCTCAACAGGGGAAATAATGACGGAAGAAGGATAAGGAAAAGACACAGCTCTTGCCTCTTGTCTGTACTGAATGAAGATGGAGGTGCGCAGATCCCCCTACTGAAGCCCTGAGGCATTACTATTCAATCAATGCATAATTGATACAAACATATCTCTGCACTACCGATCTGTTGACACTCAAGCTGCATAATTACAGCATTAAAATTGAAAATTTAACTGAAATAACAATGAAATAATCTTATAAAACAGAATGCAAATAATATTGTGCTGCATAACTCCAAACAGCATGACACACAGTTTTCTGACAAACTGACTTGCCTAAATTATCCTGAAATTCTTACCTACTACAGTTACTGCAACAGTTTGAATGGCTTTCCTAATTTGCACTGTGAAAATAAGGGGGATAAAAGGTCTAATCACAAGATATATCACAAAAGGTGACACATAAGCACAACCTTCACAGGAGAGCCTATTAGGAGGTATTGTAAAGAAAGACTCAAGTATGTTTTCTATATATGTAATGAATTTCTTCCCACTTTTTGTCTATTGCTCCACTATGGTCACTGCAACTCCAGCAAATGTAGCTGGCAGCCTCTCTGTGCCCAGCACCCCAAGGCTGATCGCACTTGTTAAGTCTATAAAAATGATTTGATTAACTAATACTATGGCTGACATTGTGATCAGCTGGAGGGTCTGCTTTAATGTCATATAGCTATGAGGTCTCCTCATTTTGTTTCCCATGGCCCAAAATTCATTTTTTGAAATGGGGAAATTCCCTTCTAACATGCTTCACATATGGGGGATTTATACACTTTGGAGAGGATACTATTTTTGAGCTTAAAGGGCAGTTTCGGCAATTTTTAACCTGGGCTCCATCAGCATAAATTTGCATGTGGGAAAGAGAGATGGCTTTAAAAATCAATCAAATCTGTGCAGTATCGAGGGAGCTAGGACCTACCTACAACCGTTAGCTGCAGCTGACAGAGACAGAACGGCGGTGGCCGGGGCTATTACAAATCTTAGAAAAACATCCATAAGATCTTATTTTTGAGGCCATATCTTGTTCTAGTCTTACCTCAAATTGCATATGGTCACTATCTTCCAACTTAAAGCAATACTTCAGGTCTTTTGATGTGGGGTTGTGTCTTACCTGCAGCAGATAATGGTCACCTTGTCTCTATTAGAAGAGGTGGCACAATGAACTGGCAATAAACAGAGCATAGTTCTGCTGTAATATAATATTTATGTAATATGTCCCTTTACATGTATGCTACATTTTTATAATTTCTAGCACATTACATTGTGTTTTTTTTTTTGGTTAAAAAAACAAATTATGGTTTACAGTGCGGTAATGCATTTGGATAGTTTTGGGGTTTTTAAAGAAAAAACATTTTTACAGTAACTTACTGTAAATTTTACAACAACTTTTTAACAGTGCGCCCTTTCAAAAACTCAAAGCAGACCGAACAACACTTGACGTCCGACTCAAAGGATATTTTTTTGATAGAGTAGCCAACATGACAGGTCATTTTTCTGGCAACTAAATGAGCTGTGCCCAGAGTCACTGATGTGCACTGCTACAACTATTCTCTGGACCTGGTATTGCAGGAAGGTGAGCCTTGTGGCTGATTCACTGAACTTCGTGCAGAGTCTAGCAGTCATCATAAATGAATCATCAAAACGCAAACAACTCTATCTCTGTTGGGTGGGGATAAAGTTGTAACCAACTGACTGAGCCTGTGTCCCACGCGGTGGTGTGTATGCACAAAGGCAATGTCGCATGTCTGCTCCTCATACAGCACTCTGGTAGCCACACACTTAAAGGATGACAACAGTGCAACAGATAATAGCCAAGGCAAAAAAACATGTGCTTCCAAAATTGGATTGAAGATGCCCACATGCGCAGACACTGCTCCACCAGCACCGGGAGTGAGCAGAACCCCAGCCTGGTATCGTCACCGGGAGACTGAATCGGTGGCACCTGAAGCAGAAGAGCTCAAGTGGAGATGTGAGTTTTATGAGGCCTTAGCCAGAACTGGAGAGGAGATTTGACCAGGACACCATGTGTATAGCACAGTTGAATTTGATGCACAGGCCCTTCACCTTTCCAGGCAGTTAGACACAGACCGCCTGCAGATCCAACTCAAAATGTTGGGAGATGTAACTAAGGATTCCTTATGCAACACAGACGCGCAAATTACTTCATGTGTCACCCCAGAGTGCAAGAGCACATTTGCAATATTGCAAGGTAACAACAACCTTTTGTCAGTCATTGTGTTGTGTATTATCATAGGCTATTGTGCTTTTTAAGAAGAAATTGGTTTTGATTGATTGATTTGTGTGTGTAAATAAGTTTATTGTAAAGCAACATGCATGTTGATTGGTATTATGTTGTGATGGCCTGCTGTTATCCTCTGAGCCACTGAGTCATACTGCATATACAGTTTATGTTTCTGCTTGTGTTTGGCCACTGAGCTGTATGTTCATCTTGTGTTTGATTGTCCACACTGTTTATGTTACAATATTGCTAGATGTGTGCATGACGATGCATGGTGTGCTGCAGTCTCATAAGATCCTCATTCACTTTAATTCTATCTAGAAATCTGTCGTTAAAATTCTCTGTAATCTGCTAGGTCAGTTACATTTTTTATCAGTCAAAAGCTTCATATTCTGTGTATAAAATCTGTATAGCCCGTGTTTTGTGACAGCGCTGCACTGTCCGTGGTGCTTAATTTGTGCATTCCAGTCTACAGAGTCTCACTGTGCCACATGAGAAATACAGTGAACTGGAGTTGTTGTTATTAGGGCCCGAGCACTGACTGGTGCGAGGAACTATTGTAATTCAAGGAATTATTAGGGCCCGAGCACCGACCGGTGCAAGGACCTACTGTAACTGAAGGAATTATTAGTTCTGTGGCAAGACAAACCGCTTTTTGAGGCCTTTGGCGACGCGTAAAAAGTCACCAAACTTTGCCCAAAAATCAGTAGTGGTGAAAAATTTTATATTTTATTGGTTTCACAAGTGGGCAGGGCCAAACGTCTCCACAGTGCCCCCTAGAAGCGGTTTAAAATTCACGAAAAATCAGTGGCTTCACTGATTGATATTAAATTTGGTAGACCTGTGGCATGAATAGTTATTAAAATCTTTCCAATCAGATTAACGGTGTGGGCGAGGGGACTGCTATTTTGACCATGTTCCAGGAACAATGAAACCTTTTAACTTCAGTAAATCTTGTTCAATATGCACCAAACTTCACATGCTTGTGAGCTCTGACACAAATTTACGTATTTCAATGGTTTCGCAAGTGGGCGAAGCCAAATGGCTCCACAGCGTCCCCTAGAAATGGTTAAAAATTCCTGAAAAATCAGTGGTTTGACCAAGGAAGATGAAATTTGGTAGGCATGTAGAGCATGCCAAGACAATCAGCTTGGACTTTTTGTCAGATTGACAGGGAACTGGCTATTTCATGTTGAGGTTTCAAAAAAAGCACGTTTTTGGTGATTTCAGGCATCGGAATTTAACGAACACCTCCTAGGGTTTTTATCATATCCTCATGAAAATCACTGGGTGTGCTCTTGACCCCTTTGGGATCAAAAGTTATTAAAATGGTTCCAGTGGGAGTTCTGGTGTGGGCGTGGCGTGGGCACCATTTTGAGCGTTTCGCTAAGAAACATCAAATGCTTATAACTCCACTGTACATTGTTCAATCTGCATGAAACTTTATGTGTACAATAAAAGTCCCTTCTTGAAGCCATTCATATGCTGAAATTTAGCTGTACTCATAGCGTGCCCTCCTGGTGACAGGAAATGACAAAATCAGACATGTGACGCACTTTAAAGAAGTCCTCCTACAAATTTGATCAGAATGTCATGAAAACTGGTGTGGACACTTTTCAGACCTGTGGCATGAATAGTTCTTAAAATCTTTCCGATCGGATTAACGGTGTGGGCATGACGGGACTGCTATTTTGACCATATTCCAGGAACAATGAAACCTTTATAACTTGAGTAAATCTTGTTCAATATGCACCAAACTTCACATGCTTGTGAGCTCTGACACAAATTTACGTATTTCAATGGTTTCGCAAGTGGTTGGGGCCAAATGGTTCCACAGCGCCCCCTAGAAATGGTAAAGATTCCTGAAAAATCAGTGGTTTGACCAAGGAAGATGAAATTTGGTAGGCATGTAGAGCATGTCAAGACGAACAGATCTGCTACTTGGACTTTTTTGTCAGGTCAACAATCAAGGAAGCCCACTATTTCCTGTTGAATTTTCAAAATAAGGTGATTTCAGGAATTGGAATTTAACAAACTCCTCCTAGGGATTTAATCGGATTCTCATGAAAATCGCTGTTTGTGCTCTTGACCCCTTGGGGATCAAAAGTTATTAAAATTGTCAAGAAAGAGTCATGGTGTGGGTGTGGCTGGCCCGCCATTTTGAGCGTTTCGCTAAGAAAAATCAAATGCACATAACTTCACTGTATATTGTCCAAACTACATGAAACTTATGTGTACAATAAGAGGCCCTCCCTGAAGCTGTGCAGAAGGGTGGAATCCCAAAGGTTCCAGGATGCATTGAGTACACATGAGTCAGCCAGTTGATCTAGGAGGCTCGGGAAAACAACGGCGATTTGGCAGTTTTGTGGCTAGATCTGGACAACGCCTATGGGTCAATCCCTCACAAGCTGGTGGAAATCTCACTTGTCCGATACCATGTTCCAGACAAGATCAGGGAGCTCACTCTGGACTATTACAACTGTTTCAGTCTAAGAGTCACCTCTGGAGCTGCAACATCCGCATTTCATTGGCTGGAAAAGGACATTATCACAGGGTGCACTGTATCTGTGATCCTGTTTGCCTTATGCATGAACATGCTTGCAAAGTCAGCTGAG
Source organism: Naso thynnoides (assembly GCA_029783665.1). NCBI lineage: Eukaryota > Metazoa > Chordata > Actinopteri > Acanthuriformes > Acanthuridae > Naso > Naso thynnoides. The sequence continues at coordinate 8,780 of JAQLOL010013988.1, forward strand.
GTGGAGTACAGAGGTCCACTCACCAGGTCAGGTGTGTGGCAGCCCTGCCTCCAAGTGTTCATGGATGATTTGACGTTAACCACAACATCTGTGCCCGGCTGTTGGTGGATACTCTAAGGTCTTAAACCAGCCAAGTCCTGATCTCTGGTTGCGAGGAGGGGCAAGGTAATGGACAAGTTCGGTTTCTCCCTCAGTGGAGCCCAGATCCACACAATCTCAGAGAAGCCAGTTAAGAGCCTGGGAAAGGTCTTTAGCTGCACTCTGAGGGACACTTCATCACTCCACACTACAGGCCAAGAGATGGAGTCCTGGCTCAGAGCAGTGGACAAGTCAGGGCTGCCAGGTAACTTTAAAGCTTGGAGTTACCAGCACAGCATACTACCCCGACTTCTCTGGCCACTGCTGGTCTATGATGTCCCAGTCAGCACTGTTGAGAGCTTCAAGAGGAGGATCAGCCACTTCCTGCACCATTGGTTTGGCCTACCTTGTTTGCTCAGCAGCATTGCCTTGTACGGGAACAAGAACAAGCTTCAACTCCACCTCAGCAGTCTCACGGAGGAGTTCATTGTTTCTTGGGCTGGAGAGGTGATGCTGTACAGAAACTCCAGTGACATCAAGGTCTCCTCAGCTGGCATCGAGGTGAGGATGGGTAGGAAATGGAGGGCGAGCAAGGCAGTTGACCAGCACGACTGTGGCACAGTGTGCTGGTGGGGGCAGTTGCCACAGGATGGTCAGGAATTGGCACCTTCCCAAGATCCCAGTACAACAAGGCCTGGGGGATAGAATGGTGCCAGATGGTGCAGAAGGAAATCCACACAGGGGTGGAGGAAAATCGCGCCAGTCGGATGGTTGTGATGCGTCAGCAAGGGGCATGGACTCGATGGGAACAGGCAATGACCAGAACATCTCATGGCCAGACCTGGGGAAAGCTGAGCCTCACCGGATAAAATTCCTAATCTAGTCATTCTATGACATCCTCCCAAGTCCAACCAGCCTCTTCTCCTGGGGCCTGACAGAATCTCCCACATGCCCACTGTACCTGAAGAGAGGATCCCTGGAGCACATCTTATGCTTTTGCCTGAAAACCCCAGGAGAGGGCCAATACCATTGGCACCATGATCAGGTGCTGAAGGTGATCACAGAGGCCATCAGCACAGGGATCTCTCTAAGCAGGCAGCAACAACCAGCGAGGCATACTATCACGTTTGTCAGAGCTGGAGAGAATCGGGGGGCTGCTGGCAACTGCACGGAACTGGTAGCTGAAGGTGGACCTGGAGAGACAGCTCAAATTCCCGGATACCATCGCAGCAACCATACTGAGGCCGGACATTGTGCTGGTGTCTGAGCTATCAAGGCAGGTGGTGCTGCTGGAATTGACTGTTCCCTGGGAGAACCGCACAGAGGAGGCCTTCAAGCGGAGGAGGGCCAAGTATGAGGAGCTGGTGGGTGAATGCTGAAGCAGGGGATGGAAGGTCAGATGCAACCCCATCGAGGTTGGCAGCAGAGGCTTTGCTGGCCAGTCACTATCCGGGGCCCTCAAGCTGCTGGGAATCAGGGGACTGCACAGCAAGAGAGCCATCAAGAACATCACTAATGTTGCTGAGAAGACATCATGGTGGCTGTGGATCAAGAGGGGTGATCCGTGGAACACGCAAGCTACCTAGACACAAGCTGGGTCGCCTGGGTGAGGGTGTCTGATGTTGGAAGACCCGAGAGACCCTATGACCCCAGGTTACATTACATCTCTGATGATGTGTCTAGGTTGCACCAGAAGGTGTGTGGCCAGGCTAAAACCAGGCTAGTGGTCAGGTCCATTGGAAACAAAAAACACCAGCTGGCTTTCCTGTAGAGAAAAACCTGTAGAGAAAAATAAAGATTATATCAACCATTTTTGCATTCAAACAATACACTATGTTAAACTTCACTACAGTAAAAAAAACACATTGAGAAAATAAAATGTAAGAAAATTCAGTACTTTAACAATAAAGCACAACAGTTTAAGCTTTACAATGAACCTAAATGAAGCCGAAATTTGATTCCCAAAAATAGTCACTGTTGGCTGCACTGTTGGCTGTTGGCTACACCACGCATTAATCAGCTGGTCAGTAGATTCAGTAAGTTTGACATATTTTTGTGTAATTGTACTGCACAGAGTACCTTAAATAGTAATACATAGTGCAGTCAGATATTTAATTGAATAGCTAACACATGCCCCTTCCAGTGAACCCCATGGTAACCCCCATGGGGTTAGGTAACACCCTAACCCCTAACCCTAACCCTAAATTTATAATAATAATAATTTTTTAAAAAGTATACACAGTACACTGTGAAAAAAACAACTCTTATTTTGTGGAATAAAATTGAATTTTGAGTCGTGGTGTAGTTTTAATTAAAGTGCAGGAGCCATGATGCATGTGTGCACACATCATTACTGTTGGGATTTAACACTGTATACAGTAAATAGCTAGAAATATGTCTTAGCTGCCACAGAACTCCTAACAGAGAGTGAGTCCCCAGGTGTAATTCAGCAACTTTACTTTGTTTTCAAGCATTAATAAGTACAGGTGGTCACCGGATTTAGTGAAAGTAGTTTCTGAAATTAAAACTTCAGACAAAACTTACATGAACATCACAACTCTTAAGCATCTACTTGCTTTTTACAAAGAATAAGCTGAGTTCACTAATTATCAACTAGGCCTATAAACCCCACTGTTCTAACACATTCCAAACCAGAGTTATACTTTCAGCTTTGTATTGCATTTCTTCCATGTTACAATACTGCCATCTACTGACTATGTGATTCTTTACTCAAACCAAACTTACAACATAGTGTCCAATCTCTATATGTCACAATTAATAAAATAAATGTGGTTAACTCTCTATTTTTATTTAGTAACAGTGTTAGAAACTATTTAACCTTTCATTTAATAATCACTTACTTAGAGTTACAAAGTTTTCTTGGTGAATATTGGTCAAGGTAAATGATTGATAAATATATTTCATGCCTATTTCTTGTTTATGAACGTATTACATACCTATCTCTTTTTTACTCTTGACTGTTCTTTTATCCCCCAATGTTAAGATTCTTACTTTAGATAATTCCAACACTATAATAGGTCATGGTGGATGACATGTATGATTCTTGCGCATAAACAATTTGATAACTTAAAGTCTCCAAATTCCCAGCCCCCTCCGGCCTGAAACAAAGAAAGTTTTGCCTGATGTCCTGATTGGCTGAAACCCAAAGACGCCCTGCAATGCACACCCACATCCTCAAGAATAAAACTCCTGAATTTGGGGGTCTTATCTCTCTCGGTTTTCTTTATTCAGTTTCTCTCTTGTTTTTTTTATTCAGTTTCTTCACTCAGTTTTTCATTCAGTTTCTCCTCGTTCCTTTTCTTCGTCTCAAAGTTTGTATTGGGCGCTCTACGTTGTTTTTCTTCTATTCTTTTGCTTACTTTATGTTTTGTATTGACTCTTCGAGTATTTGGACCTTTGACTTTTGCTTGTTAAATTTCTAATTTGTAGCCAAGACTAAGGCCTAACTGAAAGAAAGAATTCATTTTTTTTCTCCTGATCATAAAGTTTTCACGGTTTTGTTTGGCTACTTTGAAACTTTTGTATGTTTGGCAAACTCCAATCCTTTCTGTTAAGCTTAGCTTAAAAGCGAACGGACTCAAAATGCAGACCAGCAGGCGAGGCTAGGGTGACAGGTAAAAAATCAGTTTAATGAAAAAACAATGCAAAACAGAGCAGAGAACTGAGGCTGAGTTAGTGGCTGAAGCTGGACGTGGCTGGCAGGCAATGGAGAGGCGGGTAACATAGTGAAAGGCAAACAAACTGGCGACTTGTGGTGAGGAGAGCCAGACTTAAATGCTGCAGAGCTGGGTGGTTGATGACCTGGATTCAAAACAGGTGTGCAGGGAAGCAGGAGTGGAGCAGGCAGGAGACTGAGGAGAGAGAGGTAGCCACGCCCAACCCCAGACAGACAAGGGAAAAAACAGACTGACACATAACATGAAGGGAACAGGGAAGGGCAAACACTAGGAACAACAAAACAGATCCTCACACTTTCTTAGCTATTCTGCACAATCAGTAACAATTAGAGCTTTTAACATCAATCCAGTGGAAGGAAGCCTTAAGCAGACTGCTGTCTGCATCCTGCCAAGCATCACTGAGCTGTCACTTGGGAAAGAAGTCTGCTGGCAGACCTCCCCGCCGTCCAGCTAAAGGGAGAGAGAGACCCAGTAGGACCCATCCTGCGTAACTCCATGTCACCTCAGGGAGAAGACCACCCCGAGTCTGTCACGAAGAAGTTCCATTCATCAGCTCAAGCTGTGGGTTCAAACCAAGCTCATCTCCAGCTACGGCCTTTTGCAGCTCAAAGTTGGCACGAACCATTCTCCAATTACTCATGACTGGGTTGATGTCGAACTAAAATGAATAATCATTTGACAGTAGTTCCACCTAAAGTTTATTTTTCCCTTTTTTTTAGAATTAGTGTAAGCGTCCATAACAGGTTATCTCTTCCACCTTTCACCTTTCATTAAATTACTTATCATCATTTCAATACCTATTTATTAATTTACCTGTTTATTCATTTATCTCTTTATTCAATTCCATTCATGTTATGATCAATTGTTTAATAAATATTTTAACTTAGACCCAGTCGTTGTTTTGCATGTTTGTATGCAGTGGAGAACGGAGATCAATTCAATTGAGAGTTCACATCTTTAGA
>JAQLOL010013989.1:0-13513 GCA_029783665.1 Naso thynnoides
ATCAATATTAATTTTTGTGAGCTCCGACTGTATTTGCGATTATTTTTTGCCAGCAGTTTCAAATTTGATTCCACGTAGTCCGCTCTGGCCCCTTGAATGTACTTAACTATGGTCGCTGGTGTCTCTAGTTTCACGTTTCTGAGGATTGAGCTGCCAATCACTAGTTTGTTTCTCAGCGGGTGCATCGCTGATTGGGAAGAATCTGTTAAAAATGCGAAGGGGTGGGTGGTGTACTGTGGCCTTTGGTGTGGGATTATACTTCTTCTGGACAGTCACCCAGCTGCCCTGGTTTCCTGGCTGCTCAGGAACTGCTGAAGGACGGCTATGAGGAGCTACGCTAGGTTGGTCCGCACCAGCTATGGGGGGCTGGCTAGCTACCTTCACTGGGTTGTTTTCATTGATGCGGAGCCGCATTTCCAATTCGTTCAACCTTGCCTAAAAATGCTGCAAATAACATTACATGTTACATGTACCATTATCACTAAAGGAGGCAGAGGAATAACTGACACACTGAGGAGGAGAGGGTCAGGGAGAAGCCATTGCTAATTGCTAACTTAACAGGAAAGAGCGGAGATAAGAAAGTGCCGAAACTAGTCTTGTATGCTTAGTGAAAAAGTGTCACTAAGCAGCGAATGAACTGTGAGAGCATTCGTCAAACAAAAATCTAAACGTAGCTCGTAATTGGTAGAAAAAACAGAATCAAACAATATATACGGCGCTTATGCTACAGCAGTTCAGAGTACAAACAGCGACAGGAAGTGAGGTAGCGCACTTACCGCAGCACTCCAGATTAAGGCTCTGTCCAACAAATTTTAGTTGTTTTGGGTCCATTTTTCTGATTTGAGTCTCCTTGGCTGGTGAGAATCCCGAAGCAGTTGCTGCTGTTATTAGTTGAATTCTGTGGCAGTTGCTATAGTAGAGCTATGGTAGGTATATAGCTAGCTTCCTCCAGAGATTTGTTGTCTGGTTTTAGGTTATTATATTCTTGGATCGATTTGAAAGTTTTCCACCTTGTTTCCAAGATATTCGCCTTTAATTTACCATATAACTTACCATGAACTTTGATCTAAAAATAATCAAAAGTAATTTAATGCTGAAACAGGAGCTTATGTTTTCTGCCGCTTCTTCCTCCAGTTGCCAAGCAGCCCCAAGGACCACATGTGTCCAGAACATATGGCTATAGATCAGAAGATACAACTATCAAGTCGATCATTGATCTATGACCTAGGGTGTCCTGGTGCCAGGTGGACATCCCTATGTTCAAACATGGTGTTAGTTATTGACGAACGGTGACTGGCACAGAAGTCCAACAACGGAACACTGCTCCGGTTCAGATCGGGAAGGCCATTCCTCCCAATCATCCCCCTCCAGGTCATGCTATCGTTCCTCATGTGAGAGTTGAAGTTCCCCAATAGGACGATGGAGTCCCCAATAGTTGTGCTTTCCAGCACCCGTCCCAAGGACTCCAGAAAGGGTGGGTACTCTGAACTGCTGTTTGGCACTTAAGTGCAAACAACAGTCAGGACCCGTTTCTTGGGATAAAGCCCACATACTGCCCTTGAGGATCAAGGAATTTGTCCCTGATCCTCCATGCCACACCACTGGGTATGACAACACGATTTCCTCCCCCAGGTAACCTTGCTCCCAGAGAACGTATTGCCTGTAGGCAGCAAATCTGAATTCCCTGTTGTCAGGTTCCTGAGGGTCAGTAAGTGCCAAGTACTCATTATGAGCAGCCCTCCTCAAAGCACAAATGCTCCACTTGAATGGACCAGCTGATGTGGGACTCGGGGCCCCTGGCAGCACTTTCTTTCTATGTCTGTTGGCGTCCCCCTGCAGTTGCCATGGGCGCACCACCACAAGTTTTGATTTTGTTGAGCAGGTGCTGTTTGTTTCTCAACTGCGTTCCTTGCATGAAACATAATTGCTGGTGCTCTAACCAACACCCGTTGAAGGATGAACTGCATTTGGTCCAATGTCAATGCCTGTATGGCATCCTGAAATGATAAAGTTGTTTCACTTTTTATTATGATTGAATTTCCAATTTAGGTTAAAAAAAAAAAAAGTTACACCTACCAATATTTCATCCACTCTGTGTGCTGCAAGCTGTTGGAGTCTGTTCATTTTCTTGGGTTAGGTGGAGGCTAGTTGCATGGCCCTGACCCCATCCTCTGCCTCTGCCTCCTTCTCTGCGTTGGCCTCTCTCTCTAACACCCCTATGAACCCAAGATGATGGGCCAGCTGGCTGAAACTGTCGTTGGTGGGCTCAAAGTTACTTGTGTCCTACAAGAGAAGAAGAAGAAGTTTGAGAGAGAGAGCTCTGGCAATGGTGACGGGAGAACTATACTGTAGCTTAAGCTCAAAAATCTGAAATGAAAATTTTTCACTATAGATATTGTAATTTGGCATCTACATGACTAGATAACATAACACAGGAAAAAAAACGGTGAGACCAACTTTTACTGTCATTCTAATGTTCTCTGTTTAGATGGCTCGTGTTGTTATATTTTGGAATGTATGGAGTCGTTTCCTACAGTAGCCCAACTGTAACGTCCTGTTTATTTTTGTCAAGCTGAATATCTGCATGCCCAGCAGATTGCTTTTAGGAGCAAGAATTTAAAACGCCAATGACACATCTACATATACAGTAAAAGAAGGACTCTGCAACACTGCTTGTCGCACAAGCATCACATTTATTCGACCACTACATGACAAAGATCCTGACTCAAACAATGAAATGAACGTGGTGTTTGGGCGAGTAGTGTTGCAGAAGTCCTTAGTTTACCAGAAGGTATCTTTTCTCCGTCAGAAAAATCATTCATGCCATGTAAAACAAAATGCAACAACGTCAAGTTTTATAGGAAAAAAAACATGTTACCTAGTTTATCTCAAATCATCTTTGTCTACTCAAACTAAAGGCTCCTGTTCATCTGTCAACACATTGTTAATTGTTACTTTATGAAACTTTGTTTTATACATTTACGAAGGAGGAAAGATGACATTACCTGAGTGGAAGACATGGTATCCATGGTGAAGCGGTTTTGGTATCCATGTGCCTGTGTTGTTGTACATAGTATGCATGCGTTGCTGGTGCGCTAGTGTATCTGGGAAATGTTGTCATTTGTTGCTACTCTGCAGAAGTTGCCCCATACTACTTTAAATGCACTTCTTCAGAGAGGGGATAATAAGAAATATAGGAAACGTGAGTTGGTTAATGAGAAAGCTATAATTCAGCCCAGGATAATCACATTTTCTGCATAGACCTGTTGATTTTAAACTAACATCTTGCTAGCTAATGTTACTAATGTTGGTTGACTGTTGAGCGCAATACAGTAGTCAGCAGCCTGCCACATACTGCAGGAAAAAAGAATTTGACAAACTCAATATTTTACGTAGTTATAAAACAGCTTGATTTTTCTAGATAACTTGAAAATGAATCCAACTCATCAGAATCGAACAGAAAAATAACGAGAATTGCTGGCAAGAACATGAACTCATCTGACTGTGGAATTGACAAGGGTACACTGGTGTTTTTGTGCTGAGTAATGTTGCAGATATCATTGTAAATTCACCTTTAATATCAAGACAGTATGGAAAATACTTCTGGATGTCAGGTCCAGTGTTGTCCAATGGGACTGCTGCTCACAGCGTCCTCAAGCACCATGGGTGGGCTAGTACAGGAGTGAATGATGGCTGGAACACTTGCTCAGAGAGTCAAATACTGCCGCGGACGGATTTACGTTGGAGTTAGTTGAAAGCGCGTTGCGCCTGAATAAGATGCTTTTGGAAAGTTTCTCGTCAGAAACTGGCACCAAAGAGCCCCGACCAAGTGTTGGTTTTTTACAAGTTTAAATGACTGCTGACTCACACCTAAAGCTTCATGAGCATCAAACAATATTAGGTCTCTGCAGAGCTGGAGGCTGCACGTTCAGGATGGCAGTTTCAGGACCCTCGTTTTTACCAACAGCACCACCTAGTGAAGTGGATTTTTGTTGACACGAACGTATTTTAATGGTTCATTCACCTCAAATGCTACTTACTGTCTTTGTTGCATGCTGATATTAAGCTCATTGAGTAAAATAAAAATGTTATTATATCCTATGGCCTCTGCAGTCTCTACATTTCAATCAGATTGAGTCACAGTTTGCAGTCGAGTCGCCACCAGTTTCTCCGTTTCACCCTGAAGGCAGCATGACCACTCATTCTCTCCCGAGCCAATCACACACACCCCTGCTCTGCTCCACTGCAGGCAGCCTCAACCACCTGCACCTGTTCACCTCAGTATGTAAGCTGCACCCACCCGTTGTTCTTTGCCAGACAGCTCCACTGCAGCATGCAAGACTTTTCAGCACTCTTCACTGCACTGATTCCCCGCTGCCGACGCTGTCTGTCCCTGACTTCCACCTCTCACTTGCCGCTTGGTAAAGCCGCAGACTTCTGTCGCTTGGACACAAGTTGAGTCTCTTTTGCTTGTGTGCCTTTCTTGTTCTTGACTGTTTGGCGATTTGCCACTCTGGCTTTCTGGTTGAAGATCTGTCTTTGAGTGAGTTAACCAAACTTCTCCCCTGGAACAAACCTCTGTTTACCTGTGCATGAAGAAAGTCCTCACCTGCTACTCTGTGTGTTCATCCCCCGCTGCATGCCCCTCCCCCCACTGCTCAGTTCTACATATATTTTACATAAAATTAAAACAAGAACAAGCAGGTGTATGCACTGATATGCTTTCAGTCCACTTCTCCATGCCAATTCCATGTTCCCCTTGTAGCGAATATGGATGCATTTAGTGGATTCACATGAAATGTGTTGATTTTCCCCCTGTACTTTTTTATTTTTTTTTTGTGGAAGGGTTTGTGAACAGTATAGAGTCCATTCTGGGGATCTGGACATTCACTCTGAAGGTGTGACCTTGCGGTAATGTCTTTATGTTTGGCTGTGTGCTTTCTTTCAATGTGGCTTCATAAATTATTCTTGTTCATGAGAACCTGGCATATGGGGCATTTTTTTCTCGCACCTTGTGCGAACCATTTGCAACTTTTACTCATGGTCGACAGGGTTGAAGGAGCGGGGGGGGTGACAGCTGGAGCTGGGATGGCGGTTACTGGAGGTAAGATAAGATTATATAAGATATACGTTGTTGTTCCTAAAGGCAAATTCATAGTGAACACAAAGCGTAAGACTTAGCTGCACGATACAACAACATAATAACATGATACAGAAGTGAAAAGGCAATCACAAGTAATTCAAACAGTCCATTAAAGAACTAAAAACCATCCCTAATGTAAAAACAATCTGAAGGATTAAGATCAGTCTATAAAGTAAAAATAAAAGTGCTAACAATATCATTAAAAATTGAGAGCAGGACAACATTAACTGGAGGTATGGTGGTAAATTAAAATTTCATTTTAAAAGACAATGTTTGCAAACTTTACCTGCATGGAAAACTGCCTGGTTGAAATGTGACTAAATGACCTGAGGCACAGAACAGGCAGTGGTGCGCAGTGCAGCATGTGGTGCACCTTTTCAAATCCGACAAGGTTCCCCCTTCTTGGATTGTTATATTCATCTTTAAAAAAAAAAAAAAAGACAGAGCATCATGTTCAAACTGAACATTTGGAGATCATTTCACAAACATAAGTTTTCCCTGAATCTAATTCAACACCCAAAATCAAAGGATAGCAAGTTATCCTTAACTAACTCGCATGAAAGGCAGCCGGTGGTCATTTATTTTCAGTAGGCACAAGCTGCACAATGCCACCGACCTGAGTGAGCTTCAGCGTTGATCTGCAGTTGAGCCTTCGGGTTAGGCTTTGTGTTGTTCGAAAGCAATAAAAGTGTCCAGCAAACATCAGTTCCTTCTGATCCTCTACAATGGAAGAGAAGCTAAAGATTACAGTTTCCCGGAGCTGTATGAAGAGTCACTGTTTATCTACTGTGACATATAGAAAAATGATGCCTGGAAGGTGTCAGAAACAGCCGCAGTATCCGGTAAGGGATTGGGCCCGCAATGTAGATCCACGGCCTACAAACAAATGCCAACAATGTGCCAGTTAAGCTAAAAGAAGTGTTCTGAAGTGTCTGTTGTGCGCTTTGCAGCTCACCCTCACACCCTGTTAGGACTCAGTCCAATAGTTACACTGTACTCCTACTCTTTACTCGAGGATATTTTTGAGCCAGTAATGGCTTCTGACCACGAAGCCTGATGATGACAGACGAACCACAACAAGAGGTGGCTTTCAGGGACAACCCCTGGACACATTTGGCAACTCTTTTTGTTCCTGAGTCCAAAAAAACAAATAAACAAATGGAAAAAAAGCAGTTTAACAATGAAGTGCCTACTGTGTGAGTCGAAAAACACAAAGCTCTCTGCTTACAAAAACTCCTCATCTAACCTCCACAAGCACACTGAAGTAAGCTGCACAGGTGAAATGTAGCTTATGTGGCAACTTCAATGTAAACGTTAACATTGCAGTAGTAATCTTTGCCAACTATGTTTTAAGTAAAAAATGAATTTACAGTTACCTTCTAGTTTACGTCCAATGCTAATTTCATGTGAAACATGCGTGGATTGTTCAGTGTGTAGTAGTTGGTAACACTTGTTTTTACTAAAGTTATCTTGTCAAAATGTCAGGACGTTTATGTTTACACCCTTTTGTCTGACATGTTAACATGCAGATTAACGACAGCTGTGAGAGAGAATTCATCTAAAGGCACGGTTCATAACCCACATGTCAACAAACCGGCGTCAACAAATGAAAAATGTGAATGAGAGAAGTTTTCTTTCTCTAGTTTAACTGAGGTTTTGGTAGAGCGGCGATACTACAGAACAGACGATCTGAGTTTTAACTGTATTCAGTATCTGTGTATTTTTACTGCTGTAATGGCTTTGGTTACTTTGATTATGTCAAAGGCTTCTGTGGTTAAACATACTTATATTCTATATTCACCATCTATAGATCAAACTGTTTTGTGAGTACAGCTCACCTCATACTGATATGTTCAAATACATAAATAAGCAAGTTCAACTACTACATGTAAAACTGGAATTGTATAACTATATTGTATTGTACATTTTATATTGGTAACTGCATTCCCTAAATGTGAGTAGAAATGTAGGAAATGGGGAGAACCACCAGACCGCCCATTTTATAATGTCTATCAAAACACTACATGTAATTTCATTTTTGGAAATGTGATGAAGTTTTTACGAACCTGCAACTGTCCGCTGCATTTATTAATATTGTTATAATCTTAATTTAAAAAGCTATTCAGTCACTGTGCTGCAAATCAGCTTCAGCTAGACACAGTGTATGGCATCTACTGGATCACTTCTTTCTGTGCAAGAATAAATTAGAACCTGTTAAAAGCTAACAATCGAAAAAATGAAAGAAACATGTTTCTATTCTAAAAACAATTTCGATCTCATTGCAGATGACAACACATGACTGGTTTAATAAACTATCTGGCTGCCAAAACAAATAACTTCACAAGATGGTCTGCAGGATAAAATCACTCCCTGCTCTGTTTTCATGAACACACAGCTCCACCACATGGACGCAGAGATCAACTGTATTTAAAGACATTTTTTATTGATCGTGTCTGCTTGCAGTGAAAATGTTTCTGCTCCTGAAGTTAAGTGTAACATTTGGAAGAAATGGATTTTGAAAATCAAGGCAGTACTTCCTAATAAACTCTGTATCACACACACTCACACAGTGCCAGTCATTTAAAAACAGGGACTCTAACATTGTTTTAGGTTTGTTTGTAGCCGGGAAGTAAGTGAGGCTACAGATGAAATAATATTTCTGGGAGGATTTTACTGTTAATTGATCCATTTAACTGATAACAGAAGTTGTTGATCAGTCGGTTATAATGGCTGAATCTTTTCTGTGGGTTATTCAGGAAGGAAACGGGGTGCAGAAGGCAGTTTTTCTTCCTAATAGCTAATCAGGTTCTGATGATCGATCCCAACAGAGGAAGAGCTTCATGCAGTTTGCCACCAGCAGCCACAGCATCAGTTACAGCAAGACGTTTAAACACACCGCAGCAGGATCTGCTTTTAACGTGTTTACAGGAATGTTTGAGACCAAGCAGGCGTGTGTGAAGCAATGTTTTCAAAACTGTAAAAAGGTTTTGAAAAGATTACATAACTACATTTTCCAAGCCTGAATCTAAGATAGGAAATGTTTCCCAGGTGACAGAAACCAAAATAAAAAAAAGAAGGTTTCTCTTTAACAGAATGTAGCGATTGTGTTTCAGGCCTTGATGGGATTGAAGAGAACATTTCTTTGTGAAGGTTCTTGCTTGTTTTTACTGCATTTACACTGTCAACAGTCCTGAGAGAAGATCTTGTAACTTGGAAGATCTTCTGATCTTTTACCACTAGATGTCAGTAAAGCCTTAAATGAAATTGGTATTGATCTGTTTTTATTTGCCCGTGGAAAAAAAATACAAAGACAATGTCAAACAGACTGCAGTGTAAATCTAAGACTCCTGTGAAACTATAATTCAAGTTATTTGTTATTCAGGTGATTCACTTGAAGGGAGACACTTGAAGCCTTTTTAAGACATTTAAGTCGTACTTTAAAGTAGAGATGAAATGGAAAATGCTTCTCTAACCCTTTTGGATCACCTGCTTGCTTTTAGTGTGCAACTTCTTAACAATGTATGCCCAAAAAAAAAATCTTTGTGTTCTTAAATCAAAGTCTATAATTTTTATTATGTTTTAAACCCATGTAAAACAAAATCTGCATCTACCTGTGAACCATAATTCATATTTCAGGAGGCTCATTGGAGAGAGAGCAGGACAGACTCAGACTCAGATGGAGACAGATTTAGGTAGAACAGAATGCAATATCTTTATGGTCAAGCACACAAGATACAATGAAATTTGTTGAGCTTTCCCTTAAAGTGCAAAACAAACATACAATATAACACACATACAGTATAACAGACACTGAGATACTCTACAAATATACAAATATAGTGCCGGTCATTTAAAAACAGGGACTCTAATATTGTTTTAGGTTTGTTTGTAGCCGGGAAGTAAGTGAGGCTACAGATGAAATAATATTTCTGGGAGGATTTTACTGTTAATTGATCCATTTAACTGATAACAGAAGTTGTTGATCAGTATACTGACAGACACCGAGATACTCTACAAATATACATTAAGTTCAGAAAATAGTAATAAATAGTTGGTAAGGATTGCCCTGTAGTACGAGGATAAAATACCTCCATCAATGAACAACACAATGATCAAATTAAAATCTAACAAAGATCCCACTCACCCAGCAATTAATCTTCCACTACCACTAAACAAAACAGACTTCAAGATTTAAAGCAAGACCGTAGCATCGGTAATCAAAGGAATCATCCTGTATCTCACACATCCCGATCAGACAGGTTTCAATCCTCTATTAGCACACGCAGACTATGAAATCTGATGCCACTCTCCGATCACCACAAATCAAACACTATAAATGCATAACTCCACACAGAAAAAGCATCTGACAGAGTCAACAGGAAACTTTCATTTGCAACATTATACAAATTTGGGTCAGAATAGTCATTTATGGATTGGTAAGGGCACTATGCAAATCACCAGTGGCCTTACCGTCACCACCAATGGGCTGACATCATAAAACTTCACGTACAATGGGACCAGGCAGGGGTAACTGTTTTCAATTATGCCAATATTTCGTGACACTTCCTGGTTAAATTCTCTCATTTCAGCTACGACAAAATATTCTGGAAAAATGAAACTCCACAGATAAAACTCTTAACTTCACAAAAACCAGAATCACAAGGACTGGAAGGAATACTGGAATGCAGCTCAGTGGAAAACACTTCAGCACTCCGCTCACCGATCAGTAAAAAGGCTTCACATTTCACTACCTGGATAGAAATAGGCGTCACACATCTGCACCTCACAATTAAAAGGAATTATTTCACTCCATTTATCTGCACATATAAACCACATACATAGTCTTTACTCATTCTCACGGTTCCAGGTGTGTTTTACGGTTTTGTGGCTGGTGTCAGAGTCTTTGAACCTCTCTCTGTGTCCACATCTGGTGGACATTCATGTCTCACTCTGAGACTCTGGCAAAAGAAAAGGGAATATGACGTTCGTCCCCTGTCAGCACATTTATACGATGTTAGAGAAAACTGATTTCTTGTGTCAGTCCGGCTAAAACCAGACTTAGAAAATGTGTGTAAACATGTTAGTCTGACTGAAATCTACACACCCAGATAATGCGATTGGAGGTCAAATGACTCCTGCGTGTTTCCTTCAGCCAGACTTGGACTGGCCGAAGCGATCTACGCATGATCAGTAGTCCCCGCGGCGTCTTTGACCTGGAACTCAAGCAGCATAACTTTGTAGAAGAAAGTCAGTATGAAAACAAAAATCCCGTAAGCATGAAGGTAAGCATGCATTGAATTTGTACCAAAGTAAAGCGTAGATATGAAGTGTACAGCTGTAAAGTTGTCAAATGAGATTTTGTACACTAAACAGAAATTTTTCTAAAGATCATTGCGTCCGTAGATGTGCCAGATATTCGTGTGACACAAGTAGGTGCATCCAGCACCACGAAAACAAACCGAGCACTCAGGAGGACAGCGCTGGAAACTAAGAGTGTCTGTCTCCACATTATTTAAACGTGGGCTTTTGATCCACAGTGAAACAATGTGTTGGGAGTGTTAATTTCAAACCCTATTAGAGGGATTTCACATTTTGAACAGATTTTTCTGGTCAGAGATCAGCATTTACCAGACAACGTCTGATGAACATCCTTAACTTTTTTGTGTTCTATTTTTAAAAATGTCACAATAACTACAGACGGCTGTTAGTAAGTGATGTGGTCTGAGTGTATGGTGAGATCTCTGTGTTTTCCCATCATGCCTCTGTATGCAGGATTGGTAAAAATCCCGTCACTCCTGTTCTATTTGCCCAATCGGTGATGCTCTCTGTACTCCTGATTGGCCAGGCTATGCTGCGCTACTTTCTTCAGCTGATTGGCTGTTCGTGTTTGACGCTCTGACTCGCCTTTGCCAACAACAGAGTGTCTGCAGGCGACACTGTCAGTCGGCTCGAGCTCGAGCTGAGACGGACCAGTTTACTCCGCTGCAACTTTCCCTGCAGCCATTTGGTCTCAGTTCAGACTGGACTTAAAGAGAGAGAGACAACAAACGAAATAAAATGTGAGCAGGCGCAAATGGTCACAGCAGAGTTGCTTCAGTCTCATGCTACAGCTAATGTTAGCTTGTTAGCACAAGTTACACACTACAACTTTAAATCAGATATAATCATTCTACAGGGAAGGGTTAAACAATGCAGTGGAAAAAAGTAAACATTATATTAAATGTAGGCTTGCGCTCCATCTCCATCCTTTTGATAAACTCAGCCACCCTGAGAGCTTCTCATTCTTCAGATAGGCATTATTCACACAGTCCTTCAATGTTCATCAGTAAGAATGAATTCTTGTCTCTAACTGGAACTCTGAGTTAAGTGCTCTTACGTTTCGAGGTCAGAGAGGTTTCTCTCTGCTGCTGTTAGAACATCCTGCAGGCCAAAGTTTGCTTCACTTTGTCCTCTTCCATCCTCTTTAATTTGTCCAAATGAAAGGGGGACATTTTGCTGGGCTTTTTCATAACCAGATAATAAAGGGAACTTTCCTGAACAGAATGAAGAGATCATCCGTGACCTATCCTTGTTTATCCCTGCTGTCTGGTTGTTTCACCTCAGGTGAGGATTTTGCAGAGCCAGCTTCAGAGCACAGGAAATGTCTGCAGAGAGCTTCACACACGACCGAAGGCAAAGCTGCTCACAGGGTGGAAAACCAATCACAGGACTCCTTTCTTTTGTTGTACGCTTGCATGAAATTCACATCAAACATGCAACAATTCTACATTCATACGTTTGCCCCTAGAAGCAATAAAGTTACTTTTCTTGTAGCTTCATTTTTAGGGTTAGGTGGAGATATTTTGAAATTTTAGTGTTGTGGTCGTTGTTTTCCTTTAACAAAAGTCATACAGACATCACTGCAAGTTATAAAAGATACGCAGTCATGAAGTCAAATAAAATCTAGAGTTCAAATAATCTCCCTAACAGGCAGGAGCTTGATGAATTACTTGATAAATACTAATTCCAAACCACGTTGTTGTCTGTGAATGTTCTCATTCATTCGTCCAGGTCACAGTCATCTGGGCAACTGAGTCAAAGGCAACTGGACTTAGTGATATGTCTGTGAAGATATCTGACTCCATGTGACTCCAACCACTCTGACGACTGTGGTTACAGTATGGAGCACTACCTGAGCCACACTTTGGAGCCCTAACGATCGTTAGACCCCATTGGCCTTTGTAAACACCTCCACAGAGGTTAAATACCTAAGTTAGATAAGAGGTGAAACGTCTTCACAGACATGTTACTAAGTCCAGTTGTCACATTTCACTTGTTGAAATTGTCCCATTTCAACCAGTGTTTTCTTCCTGAGTAATTATGTACAATACCTTCGATATTTATTTAAAGTGATCTCATTATTCTGTAGTTATTCTGATGGGATTATAGCTGTGGTGTAAATTTTGATAAATTTATGAAGTAAACTGGGTGAACAAGGAGGATATGTTGAGTTTGCACTAACAACAAAATAAAACAGAAGCAGATATGAATATGGATATTATCTAATACTAAATGACCTATTTGCTATAAAAAATATATATATATATTTAGAAGAATATAAAGAGCAGACTAACACATTATCTTTATGCTAGAAACCCATGGTATACAGACTTGCCACATGTGCTCACCAAACTGTGTTATAAAGAGACAGACATTGAAGTGTCACCAGATTTGTGCTCCAAATGCCTACCAAGACTTGCAGTACAAGTGTAGTGTAGCTCCTCATTTACGCCACAAGGGGGAGATACTCAAAACTGAGCGCATCTGCAGTAGTTAGTGTAGCAACATGCAGATGGCAGAAGCAACACTAATGTACTGCAATGTCTTTATATTTTTCAGATAAGTCCATAAAAACAGTAATGAGTGAACATATGTTTGACAGAGCACGGGTAGAAAGTCAGGGGGGACAGTTGGCCGTTTATTCCCGCTGTTTACGTACGTTTTATGTCCAGTCGTGTGTGTATGTAGCGGCTGTACCTCAATTGTGTTGTTACTTTCACGAATGATATGATTCTTTTGAACGGCTCTTTGGTATGAACGACGGGAGCCAAATTCTACGTGGTGAGAGCCGTTCTTTTTATTGTTGTGACCAAATTTAACTGCCTGCCTTCACTTCCTTCTCCTTCAAATCTTAGAGTAGCCCCTCTTGGGACCGTGCATTACAGTCAGCTGACATTGGACAAGCTGACGCTCTCTGTATATGCAGACCGACGCCGAGAAGGCGCCCTCCCAGCGTCAGTCGCGAACACCAAGAAGGCGCCTTCCTGGTGAAACCACCGATAACAAACGAAGGAGAAGACCGGCCATGTTTCAGCATTCGGCAGAGATCGG
>JAQLOL010013990.1:0-13497 GCA_029783665.1 Naso thynnoides
CAAACATGCTTTTCAAATTGATAGCTGTAATACAGTGCACATCCAGCCATGACACAGACAGTTTAATATGGACCTTTATGAAAAGAATATTTATCTAAACAAGGTATAGATAAGCAGCATATCACAGGAATGTTGTCATTTCACCTGATTTTAATAAAGTATTGTCTATAAAAGCAAGATAAAAATAAAATAAAATATATGTAGTGGAGCTAACTGAGGATACGGCTTTTCTGGCTGTGTGGTTTGGCTGCTAACATACGTCAATATTTGACATAAATTAGTCAACTGACAGATCTAGTTGAAACCACAACCAGCCGCTCCTCTAACAGCAGCACGAGGACAGAGGAGATCCGATACTGAATCTTTCTTTCCAAACTTCAAGAATATGATTAAATATATCAACATTTTAGATTGGTTTCCAACGAGATATCATTGACTTTATTTTAGTGCTGTCAAAGTTAATGCGTTAATGACGCAAATTAATTTTACTGACATTAATTTTTTTTTACGCCGATAACTCCTGCAGGTTCTGTCTCGGGCTGGGCAAAAACAACTGATTAATCAATGCATTGCTATGAATTTTTTCCTAATAAAACCCAGACCCTAATCCTGCGAGCTCACGAATGTTTGCAGTTCAGTTACAGTGAGCTGAAAACAGAGTCAGGAGCTCAAATCATGTTACAAACTAAGACACATAAATTACTTTGACCTGCTTAACGTTACTCCTTCTCCATCGTCTCTCCTTCTCCAGTTTGTCCTACAGGTTCAGATTTAACCACACAACAGGTGGCAAGCTAAAGGTGGCAGTAGTGATGAACTCTGACTGGCCTTTCAGCGTTTCTGTTGGCAATCATCATGCAGCGCATGGCTAATTTGCATATAAGCTACTACACCTTTCTGAGCACAGAGTGCTCAATCAAATGTATACTACAGTATTTTCTGTTGATTTGGATTGCAATAATAAAATACAATAAAAATACAATAATAATACATACGTTTGCATAAAGCAAGCATATTTTTCCACTCTCATGTTGATAAGAGTATTGAAAACTTGAAAAATATCCCTTAAAGGTACATTAGAGCTGACAATTCAAAAAGGTGCGATTAATTTGCTATCAGTCATTAGTTAGCTATGGAAATCATGCAGTTAATCGCGATTACATATTTTAATCTCTTGACAGCACTACTTTATTTAAAAAGAAACATTTGGAAATGTGCTCAGAAGTACCCGAGCACTGTGCGGTCTATAATTTAGCCTCATCTATGAAAATTAAAAAAAGATAACAGGCCCACAGAAGTCTCTCACTGCGCCTCATAATGCAAACGCCCGGTTGTTCCTTGAAGCACAACTATATCATTCATCCTATTATATCTTGATTTACTTCCTAAGACTACTGCATAACAGTTACTGATATCCAAACATGCTCATGTTACACATTACCTCGAACCAAAGCACATTGGCCACACAAGAAACCCATTCACCAAAACGGGACGAGCCATATACTAGGTTTTGACCTAGTTTTGTTAAATTATAAACTCAAATTAGAGAATAAAACTGGTCAGACACAGGATTCAAAATACTGTAATGATGCGCAGTATTGAAAATGCCGGTATAACCGTGCAGTACCTGCAGGGGCTGCAAAGGAGAATAAGTATGACTGAGTACATCACACTAAACGTAGAAGTGCCTGATTTTAACGATGCTACTTAGTTGTGATAAAACAGTCCGACTGAATGAGTTGATTCCCTGAATAATCTATGTTTACGAATACATTTCTCTCTCTGCCATCAGTCTTTGCTCTGTAGAGGCCTCATGATGTCAGTCAGATGTGGTTCATCTGTACTGAATTATTAATTTTCCTGACGATGTTTTCTGTTGTGACCACCACATGAATAAAATGTAAACTTACGTTACTGAGCTGCACAACTTTTCAGGGTCACTTCGAAAAACTCGGTGACTCTACAACATCTGAAGGGTTGACAGTCCTCCCAAATTCTCCCAGGAAATCCAGTAATAACCATGTAGTTTTTCAGTTTTACCAGCCAAGAAGATGCAGTGTCCAGTTAAACAAGTGCTCTTAAGATGAAAGACAGAGCCGCTCCTAGAGCCAAACCCAGAGACAGAAAGAAAGCCATGATGCTTCCAGCTGTTTCCGCTTCATGAGGAAGAACATTCCTGCAGACAAAAAAGAGATCTTGTCACGCGTTCAAGTGATGTGGTGCACTTTTGCACTATTCTACTGATCAACAAGAGGCAGTAAAGCACACAAAAAGCAGCAATATGCCCTCAAAAGAGGGAAAGAGGACCGCTGACTCAGACAAACATGTCATAGAACAGAAAAGAATAAAAACTACTTTGACTACTTTTTGCGTATAAAAGGCAAAAATTTTTGTTTTTAACGCCAGCTCGTCTTCATACTTAATGAATTGGAGGTTATTCATATACGCAGGATTTCATTTATGTACATAGAAAATAAAACTGGTGACAAAATGCACCCTTGGGGGCCTCCAGTACTTAAGACAAGACTGTCAGACAGAAACTCGTTAGCCTCAATTCTCTGAGGTCGGTGACACAGTAATTCTTTAATTCAGTTGAATCCACGTGCAGATCAAAAAGATGAGACAGCAGAGTGTCTGTATTCACAGTAATAATGCAGAAGTCCACGAATCGAATCTGTACACCTGCTTTTGATTTATCCAGGTGTTCAGTCACTGCGCGAGGCCACGTTTAGACGAGAGCAGGCCTCCTAAAAACAGATAAGTCTTTCCTTTGCGCCTTTAAAAAAAATTCGCATTTACATCAACAACCAAAGGTGCTGTATTATGCATGCCAGCCTGGTAGTCGATGGTCTAAGTTTGTAATAACGTACCATCAGAGTCGCCAAAGCCGTTAACTTCCTGTTGCTGCTAACTCTAACCAAAGCCACAAATTATAGCATGTGTTTTTTGTTTGTTTTGTGTGTTCGGTGTATGTTGTTTTGTCTCAGTTTCTTACTTTGGTCCATAGCACATGCAGAGGCTGGCTAGGTAGCCGTTACTGAAGGCAAAGAGGATCATGAATACGATGAACCAGCCATCATGATGGAAGAAGACGGGCAGGTGGGCACGAGGCTGCACGTTGCAAAACATGAAGAGAGGTACGAAGACGAGACGACACACTGTGAATATCGGAAGTAACCGGCTGTCCTTTGTTGGCTGGAAGCAGACAAAACACATCAATAAATAATCAGTTCTGCTGCTGTTGGTTATTCACAGGGTTGAGACATTTTGCTTAACCAGTTCGCAATGAGACCTTTTTCCCCCACCACAAAACCTCTCTGATAATGCTTTTAAATCCAGTTCATTTTCAGTTCAGTTTTTTCTTAAAACTGAAATTAAATTATGAAATTATAAAAAATTAATCGTCCTACACCATCAGGTTTGTCCTACTGCCAAACCTGAACCGCACATGTTGCCAGGGACGGGCACAAACACCAGGCCGACTCGTTCCAGACTCTTTCCAGTAATCTTGTTTTCATCACCGTATGTGAGGAAGAACTGCAGTTACTCTGACTGCATTAATATGATTGGATGGGGGTCATGAGGTAATAATTTAATGTAACTTCAACTTGACATTGTGTAATTGTATATAAAGAAAATTAACAATAGTCATGGCAGATCACCAAAGATGAAGTCAGATCAGCCGTGTTTGGTAAGTTCAGCGTCTCTGTGGATGATTGAATGTGATCTCAGAGTTTTTAAGGGTTAGATGTTTGACTTTTAACTCACCCACATACAGACGGCTGTAAAACTTCGTCCTCCCCAGTCAGATAAGTTAAAGAGCAGGAAACAGCTGACCGGTATGAAGTACAGATCTGTTACAGAAACACAACACAGTCAAACAGCAAGCTGATCTCAATTTAAAAGTGAAAGAAATTATTCGTAGTGTGATAATGTCAAAGTGTGAAGGTTTATTCCATGGAGGATAGAGGATGTTTGTCTGCAGGTGAAAGGAGCACCGACAACATCACAGAATTATCAAAAGAGATCCAAAATGTAAATTTGTCTGTTACATTCACTCTGATTGATCTTCAGATAATCAATAAAGTCAAATTAACGTACCCGTATAATGTTACAGTACTACCCATGCACAGGCTCGGACTGGTAATCTGTTAAATCTGGCAAGTACCTGATGAGGTGGTCCACCTAGTGAGCCAACCATCGCGCTGTGAAATAAAATGTACATATGCTGGCTGCCGTATCTCATTGCAGCCCGACTATTATAAATTCTCTGTTGTGGCCAATAGGCAGGCCCCCCCCCACAATGTGAAAAAAATGTAGGCTATTACCAAAAATAAAAACTGCTAGTTGAGGTTGGTCCTCTTGTCTTGGCTATCTATTTTTTTCTTTTAGTCTTCATTAAAAAAAAATCTAAGTCTAGCCCACTTGATATTGGAACAGCCCATTTGAAAACGCAATTATCAAGCAGCATGTAAGCTAATGTAGGCTAATGCAACAGAGATTAGCCTATTGCATTAGCCTACATAAAAAATCAAATATACAGGATCACCTCTCAAGACAACCTTGTCGATAACATTCCTGTCAAATTCCACCAATCCATGAATTGATTCCTTCTCTGTTGATATCACAGCAAGCGCCCGTAACATGTTGCTACGTGAAAAAGTTTCTCTCTCTCTGACTCAGCCAGGGTCTTGCAGTCACAAGCGACATTCATAGATTATTCTTGAGGCTTTTATGCTATTGAATATGAAATTCTGATGACTTTAACGGGATAACTGACCCTGCGGCTGGTGGGGCCCACCACCTGATGTCCTTCAAACCTCCAACACACCAAAGTTAGTCTGGTGTTGGCATCTTCAGAGCATCTTTAGAGTTTTTTTTTATCTATCTCAAAGTTTATTTGTAGTGACCTACTATAATAGCTGTGTGCATAATGCTCATCTCAATATCGCAATATTTTGTGTGAAGATATTATATCGATTTATAGGCACCAAGAATCAATATTTTTTTATAAATTCTTAATAAATGTTCCAAATACGAACTTAACTTTTTGGTTAAAGAAATGCAATAAAAAAAATTATGAAGATGAAAAGACTGAAAACTTTACGTCATTAGATGAAACAGACGATGTTGACAAAGTTTAACTTTGGGAAAATCATTTGCATTTGAAAAAGGTGAAATAAAATTGCGATATATGATATCACAATACTCAACATATCGCAATACAGTGATAAAATCATATCGTGACTTAATATCATATCGTGGGGTCTCTGGTGATTCCCACCTCTGTTGACTACTGCTGGCAAAGTGAAGCAGAAACAACTTCGGCCCTGTTTCCTAACCACGGTCCAGATCCGAAACAGGAAACAGCTAATGTTAACACTACATTGCTACGTAACAAACTATTTTTTTAATTGGAAGACATATAACCATTTTTAAATCAATAAAATAATATTTAAATCAATCATTTACGTCATGTTATTGATTTGTTTAGTAATTAGCCATGTAATAAATGGAATAATGTCCAGTGAGCCTGATGTTATTGTGAAAAGAACCCCGTCAGGCTGATGCAAGACCCCTTCGCCTCCACCGGCTCACTCCACATTATCCCTTACATATTGACTACAAAGACTTGATGAATTAAAAGTGTTTTTTTGTTTTGTTTTGTTTTTTAGCTGATTTCAAGCCAAGACTCTGAACACCGCTGTAACCAGAAAATCTACGATGACACACAGAACCAGCTGACCAATCACACACAGCTGAAGGCGGATCATCCATCACATGACTAACAAACACATTCAGACAGGAAGTGATGTGTCGACTCACTCCAGGAGCCTCCGTCAGCAATGGTGGATTTGATGTCAGCGGTGATGGCTGGAAATGTGCCGATGGTGACCGTGAAGGTGAAACAGACTGACAGAGCCAATGGCCAGATCTGAAGGTCAGAGGTCAGCAGGCAGGAAATGGTTACGGGTGACCAGCTCACACAAATAATCAATGAAGTACAACTGAACAGTCACCTGTTTAAGGCAGGATTAAGGAAAAGTCTCGCTTATTTCGATAAGTCTGGCCGTAATAAGTGAGAGTTCGGTTCCATGAACGCGACTTCTATGCTAACTGTTGAGCTTAGTTTAGCTTTGTGTTAAAGAATGTCCGTCGGTCAGAAACAGACTCCCAAACGAAAATTCAGAAAGCCAGGTGAACTTACGTACTAACATCACTGATGTCATGTAATAATGATAATAAAAAAACTTATGAAATTAATGTCTCATCTCTTTCATTGCCTTCAGAATTGATTTATCAATGAAACGTCATTTACATTTATGGTCACTTTTAAGTATTTATGAAACAGTCTCATGATTCCCCTGATGATTATAAATTTCCTGTGACAGCAGACGAGACCCTTAGCGACGCGCTACCAAAGATCTTTACAACGGTAGGCGCTTGTGTCACTACCGCTTTTGTCCAAAGGGGGGCGCTAGAATCAACGAAAACTGAAAGTTCCTCGTACTCACTTTAAAGGAACATTGATTTTTCACCAAAAGCTTATTAACACTCAGTAATATTACTAAAACAGTAGCTGCACCCACAAATAGACAATGTTTTAGTCTCACGGCGGCAAAGAACTTTTATGGCAATTAAGTTTTTATCCTGAACATAATGAACACTTAGATGAAGCCGACTGATCAGAAATTTGATCAAATAGTGTAAAAATGTCCTTCAGTAACCCCTGGTAAGCCAGTGAAGGCTGATTGTTTTATCTCTGACCTTTTTAAATATAGTCGTCATTGAGACGTTCTGCTGTCTCTTCTGAGTAGCTGCATCATCTTTACCGTCTGTAAAAAGAAAAAAGAAAGAAGACGGAAACATTTCCACTTCAAGACAACTTCTGTTAGATAAATCTCTTAATTCAAATTGAAGTCCGGCTAATTTATGAAATAAACTCCAAGTTTGTAAAAACAACAACAACAACAACTGGAATTTTAGCTGGAATAAATGCAAACAATACTTCTAATAATCAATATAATAAATATATAATAAAAATTTAAATCAGTAATGTAAGAAATGCTTTTCTGCAGCAGATTTTGTAGATCAGTAGGTTTACTTCATACCTTTGTTTACCAGATTTAAGGAGGTTTCCTTGTCTGATTGCTGTTTCCTGTTTCTGTCCTGATAAAATTGGAAAAAATCCTGAAAACACAAAATCAAACATATATTTAACACCGTCAGACATCATTAACCACAACCCATCACACTGTGCAGGTCAGACTGAATGATAGACTAGTTAAGAACAGAAACTGAAAACAGAAAATTTATTACTATTGTTGATTTACATACATTTTTTACAACACAACACAATATTATGGCTGTGCTGGTCAGTCACAGCTCAGCTTTTACAAGAAACTCAATTTGTTGTTTGTCTTTGACACAAGTTAGTTTAAACTGTGATGTCACATTTCATATACTTCTCTTTTCTTGAGTCTTAATTTCAGAGATGTTGGGTTTAAGATTTTTTTTTTCTTTTATTAACGTGGTTGGGTGTGTGTGTGTGTGTGAAGGTGTGTGTGTGTGCCAGTTACCAGTTTGGGAAGCAGGACGTAGGAGAGAACAGAAAGTAAAATAACAACACAAGCTGTGATGAAATAACCAAACGCTGCGTCTTGAAGCTCTGAGCCACCTGTGGAAGTGGAGGAAGGAAAAAAAAGAACAGGTCAAAAAGACAAACATAATTCTAATTTTTTCAAGTTAGACATCATTAAAAAAATGATCTTCACATTATCGGCAAAGAAATTAGCTTCTCTTATTGTTCTAATAAAGCAAAATCAGATGAGTTATTGGTGAGTTATTGATCAGACTTGCGATGGCGCAGATCATGGCGAAGGCAGCAAAGGTTCCAGCGAGTCCCTGACCGCTCATGATGGGAGTCGTATATGAAGCTGGCAGCAAGCCCGCCATCCCGAACAGGCTGCCCTGTAGCACCGCCCCGAAAGCTGTCAACAGAGAATGTGCCCATCAACAAAAGATAAAACAAGAAGAAGAAAAAAAAAACAGGTCAAAAAACAAAACGATGAACAAACACTCACAGTTGATGATGACGATCTTCACCATTGTAACGGCGAAGAAGGGCAGAGGCTCCAGAGGAACTCTGACGAGGATGGCGGTGATGATGAAAATGGTCATGATGACAAGCAGACTGCCTGCAACACGCAGACGCTGGGAAATACTGACACAAGATGGACAAGCTCAAAGACCGAGGCGCAGTGGTGACATTAAAAGAAAAACATTTCCTTGCTCAGTCTGACAAACTGAACCATCATTAGACTAAATCAGTCACAGAAAACAAACAGTTTATATTTCAGTGAAGTTCAGACAGCAGGACAGAATCAGAGAATTCAGAGACAAAAATAGTAAAAAAGAAACTATCGATGTGAACAGAGCAACAATCACAAAAATGAATTTATAAATAAAATATATACGTCAGTTTTTAATGTCCTAACAGTTAACCAGTAAAGGGATGTCATTTTGGAATTTGCCACCTTAAAACCCTGAGCCCATATTCACAAAATATTTTAACTTACCACTAGGACTCCTAACTGTCACTGAAAGCTGAATTTTTATTCAGTTTTGTATGTTTTTAGTGTTTAGTGCCTTACTTGCCTCCCTAGATTTATGTTCCTTTTGTTACGAAAGCTCCCAGAAGTAACTAACAAAGTTTTTGTTAGATTTTACTTATGTGCTTTTGGGTCACTTTTTTCTCAAAGGATGGATTGGTAATATTTATGTATTGCCCACTCTTCTTCCAAAAAAGTGCTGCGATTGTGAATTAATTATCTAAAAAAACTTATCAGGTCCAAAATGGTTATTTGTTTACCTCTGTGTAAGACAACCAAAGGCTTGTGAGCCAATAGTATGACGCCGTTAGTATCACATGGTGTCTTTGTTTGCTCCGTGAACAAGTTTCTCTGTGGTGACGGTGTGAAGTTGTTGTGGGACCTTTAATCCATGACAACAATGATTCAGAACAAATCGGACTACTGACGTCACACAATGCCTGCCCTCAAGGATCACAGCAGAGTCCTGAAGAATGTCCTGATCATCAGATACAACATGAAGCTGCTCTGTGACAATACCAGAGATGAGTTTTCCTCTTGACTCTCCAGACTCTGAGCCTTAAACGTGTTTTCTCCTGAGGGGCCCATGACCTGTCTGAGTGTTTGTTGACTTCTCCTCGAGGTTTTTAGTACTCACAGCGAGTGCAGGAAGGAGTTGAGGCAGGTGCAGAGGAGCAGTGGTAGCATGGCACACAGCGTCATCACGTTGTTGAATTTGGCCTCCAGAGTGCTGCGATGCTCACCTGCTGCCTCCGTCTGATTGGTTGAAGAGTCGACCACTGAGGAGTCCTTCAGACGGCTGGTGAAGTACTGAATACACAGACAAATACTCATGTTACTTTAACGCACGACTTGTAGGTGCTAACCCTCACCTGGTAAATACAGACTTCCTGTTCCTCTCTGTTCCAAGCCTCAGTTTCTTTGTCTTTTTGGTTCCAAAAAACTCTTTACAGATCAGGATTTATAAACTGTACAGTACAAATTGTTATTCCTCATAACAACACCTACAGTAATGTTGACAGGTCTTGCAGTATTGTAGTGAATATATGTATATAATATCTCACACATGTGATATTCATTGTTAGACAATCATTCTTGTTTTGAGCATGATATTACTGAAAATCATCAGATAAACTTTTAATCTGTACATTTTAGTGTTCTTTACAGATTTGCAGTTGTAGTTACAATTTTCATCTAGTTTTATAACCTTAGTTAGCATCCTAACACGAACATATCACCTCTTGTCTTCAGTAATTTTTGCAGCAGCGTATTTTACGTCAGTTCCTTCACTTTGAATTTCGCTCACAGTAGAAGCTGACATGTGGACGGATAAAGAAACTGGGTGATTTCATACCATGGTGGCAGTCATGAAGAAGTTCCAGGGCAGCAGAGTCCCCAAACCGAGCATGAAGAAGCACAACCAGACGCCAAAGTACCTGCAGGGAGGTTTTCAAAATAAGATGACAAACAAGATCACTGTTAGGAGAAGACTTGGTTGTATTCACTGTGTTTTGTTTTGTTTTTTCTTTAAACTGTTTCTGTGTTTCATTAGTTTTTTGTTTGCTGTTAGGTCAGGTAAACATCAGCATCAAGCTGTTAGAGTTTGTGGCTTTTCGTCACTCTCCTTGTTTTACTAAATGGTTCCCTGTTGGTCTGTGTCTGTCTGTGTTTCTGGATGCGGTAAGTTGGGCTGCCAATCCGCCTGAAAGCCATCCAAACCCCATCAGTACAAATACACCACCTGCGCAGTGCAGCCCTTGCCAGATGGCAGTAATATCGTATGGCCATCTAACTACCTACTGAGTTTTTGTCAATAATTTACATTTTCTTGTCTCTCAGATCACCACTCTTTGGTCAAAGTTTGCATTCTGCTCACTCTGCCTCCCTGATAACAGACTCACTCTGTCATCCTGCTTCTTCTTTGACAGCCTGCTTGATTTGTTATGTGTAAATTCACCTTAAACTTTGGGTGCTATTTTATATTACACAACGTAACACAAAACATTTTGAACTGCACTAGGAGACATTTATATCCGATCTAATCTTGAACTTCAGTATTAACACACCTTTTACAACCCTAACCTGACTTTATATAGCCGAGGGGAAATACCAATGTCTCTTACACCCGGAAGTATTGGTTGTTGTTTTGACTTGTCAGTGAATTTAAGGTGGAGTCAATAGGATTTTACTTAAAAAAAAAGAAGAAGATATATACAAAGTAATGCTGCTCAATGATCACTTTAAATATAAATGTGTGGTGGTGACTGTGTATGGAGAGACACCACCCTCTGCCTGTATTTTAATGTCTTGGTTTCTTCAGGACGTTTTTGGGTGGGGAGTGGGTGTGTTTCCCTCAGCCAATGACAGCGCTCAGGTGACCATTCAGACTGGACAAAGTTACAGATGTGGACATAGTGTGAAGAAATGGCAAGTGAATAAAACTTGTTCCAGAGCGAGAGTGAGTCTCGGTTTGGCTTTCAGCCACTTTGGAGCACTGAAGGAGAGGCTGGGAAGAGCGATGTGGCATTGGCCTGATTTGTGATGACAGGTCGGCGCTAAACAACAGTGGTTAGCTTGTTAGCTTGCTAAATTATCAACCTCTCCATTAAACAAATGTAATAATCCTGCATAACTTGCTGTGTAATGTTAGGTAAGCAGTATAACAGCACACATAGTAGGGTCCCTCTGTATTCCTTCTGCTTGTGAGTTTGAAGTGGGTGTGTTTGAGAGGGCTGCTGCAGGGAAGGACATTGCCCTTCTTGGTCTTAAATTATTTAAGTGTTGTCTGCGTGCACCTCTTTCTCCTCTCTTCCTGTCATGTCTCCTCCCCCGTTATGCGGTTTGCATGCATCACACATTTACTCAGACACTACACTGAATGCACTTTAACCTCTCAAGTCAACAGCATTTGAACTTGTGCTTAAAATTTTGTAAGTTTTGCTATGCTGCACAATCTGCTTGGACTCATTTATCACCAGCAGCAGCTACATGTGAGGTTGTTACTTACTTGTCCCTCGGAGCACTGATGGCCATTTTTCTTCAGGCTGAGGGTTTCCTTAGGGTTGGCTGATGGACTGAAGAAGTTCAAGAAGAATCAGAAGTTTCAAAGCAGATCAGTTTTTGTTTTTTTTTTTTTTGCAAAGAGTCACAAATCGACTTAAGTCCTTCTGTGCTGCTGAAAGAAATAAAAACAAACCAAATCAATGAATGAAGCAGTAACTCAGTTAACTGAGTGCATGATATGATGAACGTTTTGTTGGAATTGGTTACAAAAGGTGGAGCTTACAAAATTAACTCATTGAATTTTACCATAAAACTATTAACTCTTGCTGTTATTATTATAATTATTGCTTATTAATCTTTAGGCCTCTGTGCGTTGTGCATTTAGCAGGTCACACTTTCTGTGAAGGCTTACATGTGACACAAAACAGAATCTGTCCTGTGCTTTTCTGACTGGTCTCCCACAACTTTGTACCTAAACGAACTTTGTCGCTATTTAAAGTACGGCACCCAGAGGTACATCATTTTTCAATGTGTTGTCAAAGAAAGCTTAGATAAAAGCTTTAAATGCTTTTTTAAAAAAACAAAACAAAACAAAACAAAAAAACTGAAAACAAGCTTAAGAGAATGAGTCAGGAAAATAATTACACAAAGGCATTTTTGTAAAAATGTAAAGTGTAAAAATCTTTGTAAGGTAAGTACTCATTGTCTTTACATGTGATCTCAATATTTTCACAATTATTTTAATCTTGTATTACAAACAAGATACTAAGAGTGGGACAACTAGAAAATTTCATATCATGATTATTGTGGCCAAAATAATTGCAATACACGAGATTATTGCAATAGTGTAATTTAAAGAAATAAACAAATAAATAAAGCAAAAATAAAAAAATCTAAAAAATGTGAAAAAATCTAAATATATAGAGATATATTAAGAAAAAACTGGAAATTGAAAAAAAAAGAGAATGACAATAAAGCATACTTGTTTTACCTTACGACCTTTATTGAAACACGTTCATGGGGACACATCTTGATTAAAATGTAAATTAAATAAATGAGGTACTGATAAATTATATCAGGTATCCCTGTATAAATAAAGAATAGATGAAAAAACATGTTGAAGTGTGCTTGGTCATAAACTGAACTCCACAGGTGTGTGAATGTGTGTGCAGGGGTTCATACGAGCAGGTTAGCTCTGTGAACAGAAGTCACCTGCCCTTAGTGTGGGAATGCTGACTTATGATGTAAAAGCACTTTGTGTAGTTTAAAGACTAGAAAAGCACAATATAAGGAGCTGCAGTCTATTTCCCATTTAAAGTTGCAGTAGGTAATTTCTGCAAACCAGCTAGCAAGCTAACGTTAGCTGTAGCATGAAACTCATTGGGAAACAACTTTGGTGCAGCCGTTTGTGCCAGCTCACTTTTTATTTTGTTTGTTGTCTCTCTCTCTTTTAAGTCTAGTTTGAACTGAGACCAAACGATTGCAGGGAAAGTTGCAGAGGAGTAAACTGGTCCGTCTCAGCTCGATCTGACGGTGTGACTTGCAGACACTCTGTTGTTGTCAGAGGCGAGTCAGAGCACGGCGAGCTAATCGGCTCGGACCGACGTTACCTGTCGCTAAGAGGCGCGGCATAGACTGGCCTATCAGGACAGGGAGTACATTCTTCTGTGAAACCCTCGTCCCGGCGGCAGGGGAAATATCATGGTAAAAACAGGACTTATTAAACAGGAGCAATTAAAAATCAGCACTCAGCTCCAAGCAATAATGTTAAGAACCACGAACCAAGTCAGAAATCTGCATGTAGTCATGGACTCAGACCTGAATTTGAACAGCCACATTAAGACAATTACAAAGTCGGCCTACTATCACCTTAAAAATATAT
>JAQLOL010013991.1:0-13496 GCA_029783665.1 Naso thynnoides
GTCCAATCACTGTTGATGGTAATTGTAGCCGATTATAGCAATAAAATGCTCACACAATGCTCTCTCAGTGCCTATTTGTACCATAATGCATTGCGGGTGAGCTGTGGGGTTGCAAACGCTGTTCCATGTAAAAACCACAGTAATAGCATAAACAAGAGTGGCAGCAAATGTTATTTTTCATCAAACTGCAATATAATCATATAAATGATGTTATACTCTGACCCACTGTGCGTCGTGCAAAGAGATAATTTGACATTTTTCTCTTGAAATAACGTCACGTTATCATCGAGTAGATGCAAGAAGCAGTTAGCTGGAGCTAACTGCTACAACGGAAGCTCCAGCCTGTGTCCTCCGGATTCAAATGATC
This sequence comes from Naso thynnoides, assembly GCA_029783665.1. Lineage (NCBI taxonomy): Eukaryota > Metazoa > Chordata > Actinopteri > Acanthuriformes > Acanthuridae > Naso > Naso thynnoides. The sequence continues at coordinate 368 of JAQLOL010013991.1, forward strand.
ACATCAGTGTCGTTATACTGTGTTGCGATTAAGACTGTAACCTGACATGCATCGAGGAAAGAGACAATTAGACGTTTTTCTCTTAAAGAAACATCACATTATCACTGAGTAGTGTTAGAGGTGGTTACAGCTGGAGGGCCGAGGTAACAGTGGGGCTCTGGCCTGTCGCAGCCGGAGACAGTGACTCAAACCGCGGCCGTAGTGTCACAGGTGTGTATGTAAGTGTCTGTGCAGAGCTGTGTGCTCCCCTCCTCCTCCTCCTCTTCCTCCTCAGTGTGTGAGTGCGTGATTGAAAGAATTGATTACACCTGTAGACTTGTGGCAGAAGATGGCGATTGGCGGAGGCCCCGAGTGTGTGGCTATCTTTTCTCCTCTCCTCTGGTAGTGCCAGCAGAGCGGCTACAGGAGGAGCTTGGGAACGGCAAGGAGCGGTGCGGTGCGGAGGACAGAGCATGCATAAAGAAGATGGAGAAGTGACAGTGAGTAGCGTGACGGCAGTACGACCGGCGGAAGGACCAGTGAGGACCAGTGTAAGGGGACACGTGTTGGACGCCACGACGGGCTGCGGCCGCCGAGGGGGAGAGAGAGAGAGAGAGGGAGGACGCCTTGTGGAACACGGGAAAGGTTGAAGTGCGCTTCACCTCTCCTTCCAGCCAAGTACTCCTCTCTTACCCCTTCGTTTTAGTGTTTTTATCCCAGAAGTAGTCAGCAGTCTATTCGTTCTTTGCCCTGGTCACATGAGTTGATTGAGTTTGATTTGGATTTATTACCAGACTTTGGTTTTCTTTATTTGATTTGCCGTGTGGGATTTAAGTTTGACCTGAGGCAGAGAAAACAGGGCTGACTACATCAACAAAGGACATTAGAGTTTTGATTTCACTAACAGCACACCAGTCTCTCCACCTAGACACTGTCGACCCAGCCATGCTGCGAATCTGTAACGGAGACGCCGGAACCCATGGACTGTGCCACCCTGCGGCTCCTCTTTTAAAGGACTGTCAAACGTTGAACTCTTAAAAAAAAAAAAAAAAAATTAATAAACTGTACACTTTGTTCCTCCGTAACTCCAACTGTTGTGATTGACAGAGTGCTCCTCACGAAACTATTCCTTTTTAGTAAGGGGGCTTTCACCCCCGTTACAGTTGTCACAGTCCCTCATTCCCCTCCTGTCACTCTGCTGCAGTGATTTTCCACCCTCCCTCCGTCTGCTCCACTCCACCTGCCACCTCATTAAGCCAACTCTGCTCACCTGTCCACACAGCTGCAGCTCATTGCAATCAGCCCCGCATATAAGCCTCTCCAGCACTCTCACTCGTTGCCTGATTGTTCTTCAGCATTATGCGAGACTTTCCAGCGTTCATTCCCCGTCTGATCTCCCGTTGCCGACTCTGCCTGTTCCCGACCTGCTCTCCTCGCCTGCTCCCCGGTAAACTCACCTGCCTTTTGTCTCTGACCTCGTGCTCTGCCTCAGCGTTTCTGGCGTCTGTCTGCTCTGCTGGTAACGACTCATCCGCCTGGTCTCGACTAACCTCCTGCCTGCTCCCCGTCACTGCTTCTGCCTCCGTGGACTGCTCATTTGGCTTCAACTTCCCCGCTTGTCTCCAGCTACTCCTCTGCTCAATCCTCGACGGCACCTCTACTCCGTCAGCTGTTTCTCTGGGCTACGACGTTCGTTGTTCGTCATCAGCAGTCGAAGTAAGCTACTTCTCTTTCCTTTGTACCGAAAGAGAACTCAACTGTTTTAAGCTGTGGATGCAGGAGTTTCTCCTCCCTTGTACGGCTGGTTTTGGCTTCAGCCCGTCCCTTCTTCTGAGCCTCAGAGACATTGTGTGGGCGCACAGCCCGAAGAACGAACTTTATTCTGAGTGTACTCATTCTGCTCCGTACCTCGTTTGCTGTGGTAAAAATAAAGGTCCTTATGAACTATTCCCGTTTTCTGGTGTACTGCATTTGGGTCCAAAACACACCCGTTTCAGCTACACCACATATCCCAATTTAGACGTTTAGATAGCTGATCAAGTAGAATATTGTGCTTAATAGTCTCAAAGGTTTCAGACAACTCTGAAAGAACTAAAATGGTAATTTTACTGTGGTCCAACTGAATGAGCATGATGTCAGTGGTCCTGTGGGGAGTTCTCCCAATGCTGTTTTCACTGACATTGTGACTAGTTTCGATCAAATTTCTCATTTTCCTCAACCTGGGGCCTGAGGTTTTAATGTGAAGTGTAGGTGGAGACAACCTAAGCTGTTGGGTTCTCTCCAGGTTTTCCAACTTCCTGCATGCACACTGGTGATGTGATGTTGTTTGTCTCTACATGTTAACCTTGTCATACACTGATGACCTGTCCAGGTGAACCCTGCCTTCGCCCTATGTCACCTGGGATTGGCTACAGACCCCCTTCCCCCCCCATGACCCTGCACAGATAAGATGTGTAGTCAATGGATGGCTGAGTTCCAGAAGCTGTTTGCAGACTATTATAACTTTTATTATTATAAATTACAGATAGGTCTGTGGTTTATTGTAAGCTAGGATCCAGGTGCAGTTTTTTTCTTTTAGGAGTAAGTGATCTGAAACCAGTTTGAGGGATTTAAATATGCGGCGTGATGAGAGGAATTGGTTAACAGCAGAGAGGATCCAGTCATGTTAGTGGCTTTTCTAAATAATTTTGGAGACACCATTTCAATGGGGTGTAGAAGAATGAAGTGTGGGGAAACAGTGTCAACGAAAGGATCAGCACAGCTTTCATTTGAGTGTAGTGGACAAGCAGCTGTCTCGATTACAACCTGCACTCTGTCTACATTCTCTCCTCACGGAGCAGATGTCGTCATTTTTCCAAGGCAATAAGATGGAATTTTGGACATGTAAATCAAATCATTATATGCTTTCAGTTTTCATGTTTCTTTTATAACTTGTTTTTTATGTCTGTCTCATACTCTGATTATTTTATTTGCTTTTTACATGTTTGAAATACACTGCTACTAATTAACTAATTTGGCTGGTGATGTAATTTTAAGAGTTTAAAAAGTCTCCAGTTTCCACAGCAGACACACCAATGACATGAAACAGTTAACCATATCAGCATGTCAGGATGACAAGGCAGTTTGATTCAACATAATGAAAGCGAAGGAAAAGGTAGCAACACACTAGCTATTAATGAGGTATACATTTTACAGTGTGCTGATACAGTATGTTCAAACCTTAGACATTTAATTATATCTAGAATCAACAGTATTCACTGACTTTGTCTTAGCTACTCAAACAAATGTAGGAAGAGCTGCTCTAACAAACTGTCAGCTGTCTTGTGCACAGCCACACTTAAGGACATGCAGAAGTTTTAGTCTGAGCTCAGGGTCAGCCCACACTGTGTAGTGAGACCAAAACTGACGTTCAAAGACCTGACTGTTGGGTGTCTTGCACGTGACATCTATTGCATGTCTGTCCATCATAGGGAGAGGGATCCCTCTCCTGCAAGACACCCAACAGTCAGGTCTTTGAACGTCAGTTTTGGTCTCACTACACAGTGTAGGCTGACCCTGAGCTCAGACTAAAACTTCTGCATGTCCTTAAGTGTGGCTGTGCACAAGACAGCTGACAGTTTTTTAATAAAATACAACTTCACTGAAGCTGCTTTGAGTGCACACATAAAAATATATATATATAATTTAGTAGAATAAAAATATTGCCTGGCTAAATAAAAACATGTATATTTTAAAAAGCAATAAATCAATAAATAAAGCCTATAATAAATATTAAAAAATAAGTTTAAAATTTCAAACAGAGATATCTGTTTTGCAAATAAAGTTTTATATTTATTTTTCATTCTAGTGGGATAGGCTACCTGTTTGGGTCTTCATTTGATTTCAACCACTTTATCTGGTTTTGGGACTAATGTGAAAATCTGCTTGGATTTTATACCACATTTACTCTGAAGAGGAGAGTATGGACTCTGAAGCTGCAGCTCTCTGCTCCTGAGCAGCTGCAGGAGCTGCACCCATCCCCCACCACACTAATTAATGGCCCATTCCACTCGGCCAATCACAGCGCTTCACTGTCAAGGTGAAGCTCCGGTCAGAAGCTGGGGCACGTAGACCTGCAGAGTATATGGAGAGATTTCAACGGAGGATGACGATGCTGCGCAGCCACCACCTAAAATGTGAGCTTGCTCACGCCAAAGCCGAGGTAAGTTACTTTACTTTGTCTAAATGTTTGCCTACGCAGTGGATCTGTGGAATTAAATGAAAAACCAGCGTCGGTTGTTCGCGGAAGGGAGGTAGCTGTTTGTTTTGCAGTCAGGCTAGCCAGGTTAGCTTAGCTAAAGCGGCGTGCTTGGCTTACGGCCAGGCAGCGCAGAGCGCAGGCTCAGCGTCACTGTTGCTAGGCAACAGCCAAGCCGACTGTCACACCGGACAGTCGAATAAAAGAGAGCGGAGGAAAAAGAGTTTGTTCGCTTTGTTTTTAAGTTTGTCTCAAAAACGATTCGACCGTAACGAGTTTGTGTGCATGAAATTTTATTACGTCACTACGTAAACGGAGAGTTAAACCTGACCGGAGTTGTGGATTTATTTCCCGTGTTTTCAACCCCCTCCACACGTATGTGTCGCTTCCAGGTGACTCTGGTCACACACAGCTGATATCTCATTGGTTGCGCTTTGCAAAGTCAGCGGCGAACTAGGCTGAAACAATCGGAACCTTTGGCGCAGCGGTCGGGGGGCAAATCCGAGCTGTGCGCAACGCCAAGGGTAGCGGTGTGGCGCACAGCGGTTTGACTGCTGATCGTGTGCGGAGGCCTTAACACGGAGCTGAGAGAGGGGCTGCTCACGCTGCACCAGAGAAAGCATGGTGAACAGCGAGGCGCAGCACAGCTTCATTTAGTGCTTTTTAATCAGCCAGGAGCTCCTTATTACGTGGTATTATTTTCAGCGAAGGCTGGTTACAGCTCCCAAAATGCAGCAGCTCTATCACTATCTTTACTCATTCAATCAAGTCGTTTTGCTCCGTGATATTTTTTCAAAAGTTTTTAGTTAAGAGTATTTTATTTTTTAGGCTGCCCTTCCTGTGTGAACTGACTTTTGTCGCCACTGTATAATTAGGTTTTTCTTTTTTGAGACAAACTTAAAAACAAAGCGAACAAACTCTTTTTCCTCCGCTCCCTTTTATTCGACTGCCAGGTGTGACAGCCGGCTTGGCTGTTGCCTAGCAACAGTGACGCTGAGCCTGCGCTCTGCGCTGCCTGGCTGAGCCAAGCGCAGAGTTCTTATCATGTGAGGCCGCTTCAGTTATTCAGAGGAAAGTCTGAGCTTTGTTGTCATGTATTTATTCACCTGCTGCTCTTCTCCTGCCTGTGTAGTAAGATGTGTGAGTGAGTTACTGTGGTAACCGCGACCCCGCGTTTGTCGATCCAAACGTTCACATTGTTCAGTCACATGGTTCAGTCACATGGTTCAGGGTTGGTCTGGGTTAGGTAGGTCTGGTCTGGAGCCTCCTTCATGAGGACATGTTTTCTGTGTTAAGGCCCCTTCACTCTTAGATCTCTGACTATAAAGGTACCTATAACCAAAAAGTTTTTGAAATTGTTGTAGGTAAATCTCATGTATGTGTTCACCCCACAGCTATAACAATATTCTTGATTCCATCTAGGAGCGATTTTTTATTATTTTTTTGGATGCAGGACAGTGATAAAAGTTTTCAACCCATGAAAAGAAAGTTCAGAGGGAAGGGTTGTGCCTTTCTTGTGTTCACTTATATCAGCAGATGTAAGCCTAATTGCAATCCCATATTAATCATCTTTAATAGCCTATAAAAACGAAAAACAAAGGCTATCTGTAGTGAAAGTAAATATTATTGGATATTCTTGGCTTATAAAAATAATGTGCACTCAAGTGGCTTCAGTGCTTACAGAAGTTATCAAAATCATAGTCATAAGTTATTCATATTATTTAACTCTGTTCAAGTTAATTCATTTTCGATATTTGATTAAATCCATTTTCAAACTCAATCACTATTTGTGCATCCTGGTGCAGCTGACAGTCGGAGAGGCTGGACTCTAGTCAGCATGTTTGTGCATTTGGAAACATTTGAGACAAAGTTGGATTCTTTTATTAATTTCTGAACAGTCACTGAGCTCGTTAGGCACCAGCAGTATCCCTACAGCTGTTTGTCAGCCAGTAATGATATGTTGCTTTATGCCTAAAGGCACCATGTGTAAAACAACAAAGCATGGCATTTACAGTTTGTTTTTTTCATAAGATAGGCATATTGCTCCTGGGTTTGAGTCTTGAAGCAGTTAACTTGCAAGTTAATTGCAAATCTGACATCTAGGTTAGCTCTGGCTCTGCTATTCAGTTTGCTGTTCTGCCTGCTCTGTTATGTAGGTGAAATCAGCCGGAATGCAGTCAACAGTGCAGGATACGACACTTGGCTTCAAAATGCTGTTAAATAAAAAGTCCTTTCAAGCTATTTATGAACCCAAATCCTGCCTTTATTTGCTTTTGTAGCCTGTAAAATAAAAACAGATCAGTAAAATAATCTTCATTTCCTCAGAGAAATCAGTGCTGAATGAAAGATAATTTGTAGGCCTAGAGAATGCTTCAGCATTGGAATATCTTTATAGATACAGATAGTTATTGTTCTAGGTGTGAAGGGGCCTCTAAACAGTAACTCTTTGCACTCAGCTCATCTACCTCTGAACATCTAAGATCAGTTTGTATCACAGTCATTGATCTGAGAGAATGTATATGAACTAATCAGCTAGTGACATGGTGAGTATAGGTTTGTGTGTGATAGTACAGCAGTAACAGCTGTGAGAACAGCTGAAACTAGACCCTCAGAGTAAATTAAACAAGATTCATTTGATGTTGTGAGCTCATTTCATTCATCAGTGAGTAACTTGATTTTTCCTCTTTGCAATGTAGCACGGAGGAGAAGCACCCATAGGGAAGACCTTAAAGACAGCAGACCCTGTGGTCTTTGGTATGTAATAAAAAGTGTATTTTGTGTGTATACATATATACACACACACACTTTCATCCATATTGTGTATATATAATATAGTAATTTACACACCATGATGTGTTCACTGTGTCTATTTTGACATACTGTAAAATTATGTTTTTTCTTCTTTTTCTCTTAACATTTTTAAAGATGAGAAACATAAGGCCACCTCGGCCAAGAGTTTCAGAAGGATCAGAGGGAGACAGAAATCATTTTCAGAGAGAGGACTGAAAGCTGAAAATGGTAAATAATACACATCATGATAATAATAATTTAATAATTAAAATGATCTCACCTCTTGCTCAGTATGTCTTTAAACAGTGTTTTTGCAACTTCAGCATAAAGGATTATGATTTTTATCACTCATGAATTATAATCAGACCACAGATTGGACAGACAAAAACAAGCAGCTGTGTAAAATTAATTTATTTATCGGTTAAAACATACTCTGATAATCAGAAAAAGTGTCAATATGTTGTGTCAAATCAGCTAGGCAGATAATTGGTTGATCCCTAGTTACTATGTTAGCCTAAACCAGCTAGACTTCCTTTGAGGCCTCTGTGAATTTATGTGGAGTGTAGCTACGATAGATGTCAGTCGTCACAGTTCACAGAGGACAGGAATGTGTTGATGATGATGACTTGCTGAACTCTGTACAGATCTGATGTTTGTCTCCCTAAGATGCTCACAGAAGTCCATGCAGTGTCCTCACCTTTTTTAGTAATGCTCTGAGGCAGGGTTTATATACTGGTGTTCGGTTATCTAGAACTTTTTATCCTGTAAAATCACTCTACACCTGCACCTGTTGCTGCTGGCTGCCATTCCACATGTTGTGGTGTGGTGTGCCTGTCCAAGTTGTTAGATTGATGTCATGCTAGAACACTTGTAAAGTTATCATAGTGCCCTTGTGAGTCCTGGAAGAATCACGTTGGAAGTACTTACAGCATATACAGTACCCTCAGTACTGTAAAAAACAAATACTTTAAGAATTTTGGCATTGACTTGATACAAAACTCTCAGTTCATGTGGCATCCCTATAGCTTAATCTCCACTATCATTCTAATGTGTAGGCAAGAAAAGGAAATCATTTTAAATTGTGAATATGACTGGACTAAATGTAGTCATCTCTATACTGACATATGTTGTCTTACAGCTCCACACCCGCCAGTCACAGATCCCCCAATTCAGCAACGAAAAAAAGCTGTCATAAAACGAAAACACCTCACTGATGATGACATCGAGGATGATACTGGTGAGTCCTGGCACTGTGAACAGAAGAGTGAAAGTCAGAGGACATTACTCTTTTTCAGTAGGCTTCACAGTCCAGCTGTGTTTATTGTAGAATACTAAGTATTACCATCAGTCTGAAATAACAACAGATCACTGTTAGGCACTGTATACTTTAATGTGACATTACAGACATACTAATGCAATTCAAAACTTAAAACGATAGCAGGTAGCCTATACTTTCTTAGGCCAGTTACAGTGTGATGATAGTAACAGAAAACTCTCTTATTGTGCTGTGCAGACATAAGTTTATTATTATTATTATTATTATTATTATCATTAAAAATCTTCATCTAAAGTCTGGAGGAGCTGAGTCAGACAACGCTCGTGTATGCAGTGACCGCTTCATGAAAGATAATGCTACAATCATTTAGATACTTAACATTACATATCTGGCTAAAATATACAGAAATACAGACCAGAGTGCTGGAATTTACCGAATGGACTTTGAATTAGACACAGCGGTCAAAACAAGTGTTGCTGTGTGTGAATATTGTGCAGCTCCTACAACACGACTTTATACACCACAGGATCATATTATGAACACAGACACAGTGTCATTAAGTTTTCCAACATTTGTTGGACTTCCACAACTAATGCTGTGCAAAAAGGATTGTTAAATCGGCCGTAGTTAATGAAAGAAAATGACGAGCCCTCCTCCTGACATTAACGTTACGAGCTAATGCTAACTGTGGCTGACATGGAGCTTTGCGACTAAACAGGCTCTGGATGATTTTATCACCCAGACTCGACGTTGTAAGGTTTCCCAACCTGTGTAAAACCTCCACAGCTGGTACAGTGCAGAAATGATCAGTAAATTGCCTGTAATTAAGGACAGGAAGTGGCCAGTCCCCCCTCCCCCTGAACAAGATGATGCAACCTGTGTGTATGCTGCGTTGCCAATGCAACAGTGACAGTTTACTCCTAAGGGAACTGTTTTTGTTGGCAGAGCCAAATAAAATGCTTAATCAATTTTGTCACCTTTCTTTAACATTTTCTTTTATTTTAAACTGTTGTTCAACTGTTGTATAAAAGCAATCTCACACTCAAGGTCGTAATATCAGCACTTGGCCCGCAGTCTCATGCTGAAGGTGTTACAGTAGAACATAACTCCCTCTCGTGTGATATTGCTTCAATATTAGCCAGTGTAACTGTAGTGAATTCCCTGCTGTGAGAACCGCACAGAGCAGGGACCGGTGTGTTGTTGCTGCGCATGCGCAGTGTGTGTGTATGAAGCCTTACGTTCCGTTAAGCAACTGTTGAGTATCTTTCCTCCGCCACTCAGTTAAATCCACATTCATCTGTGCAGCAGTGTGCGTCGGTGTTGACGTAAGTTCCATTAGGCTGTTCGGCAAGTTGTTACTGTTGTATTGTGCTAGAGACCTAAGCTGCTAGTGTTTATAAGATGTTACACTCTCGTTCGCTAGCTTACTTTGTAGTAGCATGTTAACTTAGCTCCGGGCTGCATCGGTCTGTTGTGGTCACGTGACTGCCTGTTCACAGTATCTTTCTATTATCGCCTGCCCTGTTCTTGGTATGACATCTAATTCATGTCAGTGCATTGTTGTCAATGTATTTTGATTTATAATTAATGTTATTTCTTATTGTTTATCTCTCCAACAGATAACACAAACCACACATATACATGTACATATAATTGAAAGACACGGATCACCCAGTGTGTACTCTTTATTTGGAGAGCTGCAATTAAAGACTGTTAAGCAGAAGAAGTTGCTGCGTCTTCTCTGATTGGAGGATTAGGCCAGCTATACACAGCCAGTGACATTCTTAATCATCTAATAACCCAACACTGTTGGTTCCCAGACCCTGACTCCTATTGGGGTCGCTGTGAGCTTCCGAAAGGAACTCTTCTACCTCTTGCCTTGAGCTAGAGAGGGTGCCAGATTTTTGATGGCCAAGGAGAGACCTTGTGAAGCTGTGTGGATCTTTGACAAACTGTGCTCGCCTTTTCTCTTTCTTCCGCCGTTGCTGCCAAAGGTATTCTGCTCTCCTGACCTTGCACAGTTGTTCCCGCAGCTTGCTTGTTAGGTCTTTGATACCTTCTCTCTCGGTTGGTGAGCTGATTTTGAACAGTTTGTTGAGTGCTTTTATCTCGCTCCTCAGGCGACAAATCTCCCTCTCCCTCCTGTTTGGCTGCTGCTGTGATTGGGGCTGACTTTTCCACTCCCCTGTGCCGAACCGTTCCTTAGCAAGGTTGTACACTATGGTTGTTACTGAGTGACCTTCCTGTGTGCTGGTCCTGATACGGTTGCTTCCAAGATGCCATCGAGGTCATCATCAAGCTGCAGCCAAGTGGTGTTGTCTGACATCTTTGGCCATTTGACCCTTTCTCTCCTCGCCGGATGGATTGGGGTTACCGGAGGAGGGTTCATGTGAATTGGTCTCTGGTGCTGGGGCTGCTCAAGTGCGGAGAGATCTTCAGCACTGTGGGGTGCTTCCTGGCTGGAGATCTCCATCGTCTGACCAGACTCTCGGTCTGTGCGCTGCTCTTGAGTCGCCCATGTTCCACACCGGGACCTGCTCTGATGTTGCTTGAGCCCTCTGGTGCTTTTGCAGACTTTCACACAATGGCACTGTACAGTGAATTCCTCTCCGGTCAGTGTTAAGTGCCTTGGCTTTCACATAGTCGTGTTTCTTGTTCCAGCTGATATCGGTGTATCCATCTCTCTATCCGTCTCTCTTCCGCCCCCCCTCTGGGTAGACTCTGGGGGTATTGAGAGTTTAATACTTTTAATTGCAACTGTACATGCCAGTAGTTGGAAAAGATCAAATAGCTTGGCGTTTTAATATCAGTTTGTGTGCGTGTGTGTGTGTGTGTGTGTGTGTGTGTGTGTGTGAGTGAGTGAGTGAGAATAACTGATAAAATTACAAGATTACAGTATATGTGTGTGTGTGTGTGTGATTAACAGACAACATTACAGTATTTCTTGCTCTATATTTGCAGTGGAAGAGGTAAAGACGAGAACCACTACGTTGAGAACGCAATATTCGAAGTTCCTCAAGTCCAAACCCAGTGGTAGTGGGGGGAAACCATTAACAAGCAAGCAAAAATGGTTGCTGAGGGCTTTGATGTTTCTGAAGCAACATGTCATTCAATGCCCAACTGAGAGCAGTGTAAGTGGTATTACTAATTGTTTTTGTTGTTGACTGTAATCATTATCGTTATTATTATGATAATTATTATGATAATTATTATTATTGTTGTTGTTGTTGTTATTAGGCACTGCTCACAAAAATAAAGGGAACTGTTTGTTCCCTTTGTTTTTGTGAGCAGTATGTTTTTAGTCATCCCCTGTTATCTATATGTGGAGACATTATATTATCCCTTTCTTATAGCTTCAACAATCAGTGAAAGAAGCCCTGGCTGCTGAGGATCCCACCGACAATCTAGATGAGTCTGAAGACCTCACTGTGGAGGTGTCAGCGAGTGCATCTCTGAATGACGATGAAGAGAGTGTCACACCTCCCACCCACAAAAAGAAGCAGAAGAAAAAATCAACTGATTCAATTGAGTATCAAAAAGTTTAAATTCTGCAACAGATGTCCACTGCCTTTCTGGCAAGTAGAAAGCCTGTGTCAGATAGCAACACAACCTTTGGAGCACAAGTAGCTGAGGAGCAATTAAAAACACTGCTATAAAGACAAGAGTTAAGAGAAAGATCATGAATGATCTATATGAGGCCCAGGAGTGTGACCAACCATACATGCTGCCACCCATGTTTCCACCCTCTGTGCAGATGCCCAATTCACAGCCATCCCCACCAATATATCCACAACCACTATTTCACCACCCTCCACCACCTCAAGCACTACCTCACCAACAGTACCAGCCTCCTCTTGGTCCGACTAGTTATCGGGCAATGCTAGATGGTGATGAGTGATGTAAGATTGTGGCTGGGTTCACCAAATGATATTGTTCCGTTTTAGCCAGTCTGTTCTACATGGTTTGGTTAGATTGTAGTGTTCTTCTATATCAGACATACCGGTTTGTTTCTACCTGACATGTTTCGATGGCAGTACTTCCGTCTTCATCAGAGGTGTCACTAGATGTCATGTGACGTGTCCTAAACAGCTGATGTTGTTGTTACAGAGGCCAACCCGTCAGGTCGGTCAGAGTTTGGAGTGCTGAGTTTGGGAAGTTTACTCTCTTCGTCTCTCTTCGTGTTTCTCTTACGTTCTCTTATCTTCTTCGTGCTTAGTCTCTCACTCTTAGTCTCTTAGTCTCTTCTCGCAGTTATCTTTTCTTTTGTCTAATTTTGTGCTTCGTCTTTTTGTACGCGCGCTAGTTTTTTGCTTTTTGTCCTTATGTCGTTTTGATTGTTAAATTGTGTTTTATTCTATCACTTAAGTATACATTTGTGGCTCAGCTCACAGAAGTACGTGTGCGCAATTTTTCTCCTTTTTTGACGTTCTCAGGAGCGCCACACTTGAAGCAGCGAAGCAAACACCCAATTATTTTATTTTCATTTATATTCGTGATAATAGTCTTGAGAGTTATCTCGAACGGCCAACGAGTTTTCTTTCAATTTTTGTTATCAATAAGTAAAAACCTCCGCCAAGCTCAGTTGCTATATGCCTGTGACATCTTTTATTAAAGCCTCAAGAACGGCGCTGCTGCAATCTGCTCCAGACCCCCACAACCTGGGTCCCCTTTGCAGAACCGGAGACTCATCACAGCCGTAACAACCAACGTTTAAAAGGAGCCCGGAGAACCACTGTTATCGGACCTGGACCCAGCTCATCGGACCACAATCTGCCAGGAAGCATTCACCAGGATCCAGAGAAAACCAAGCAGACACCTGGGTCACCTCTATAACGATCTGACCGGCT
>JAQLOL010013992.1:0-13480 GCA_029783665.1 Naso thynnoides
GATCAGACCACAGATGAGGTGAAGGTGTACAGCGAGGTTGGCATGGCTGTTGTTGTTGGGGAACTTTCCCAGGTGAACGCAAGGTTGATGGAGGTGGAGGACTCACATGTTAAACTAGGTTCACGTTTAAGTGAGAAGCAAACCAGTGTTCGTCGACTGGGTGAAGCCAAACTCCGTCTCCTCTGGAATGAGATTGAGCACAGTTTGGGACAAGAGGTTCCAGAAGTTAGGGTCACACAAGGAGGTCCAGGTCAGTTACTTTTGGAAGGTTCTGTGGATGACATTCTTAAGGCTGGAGTCATAATCTCTAAAGCTGAGAATTTGGTGTTAGAAGGGAAAGTGTCAGACTTGAGTCCACATTTTGTGACTTTCTTAAGAAAGGCTTATGGACAACCAGGGATGCTAGGTGACTTTTTGCAAGTTGATGACAAGTTGGAAATAGAGTTTCGAGACACAGAGCTGCGTTTCTTCACTCTCTCTGCTTGTAAACTGGACAACATGGTAAAAACATTTCATGAAAAATTCAAGGAAGTCAAGATTGATGTTCCCAACTGCTCTACTGTGCCATCTGAGCTTCGTGAAAAGCTCAAGTCCAAGACAAATGAGTTGAACCAAGGACAAAATAAGGCTGAGGTTGTGTTTGGCTCAGACAGCATTGTCTGCTTGCTGGGGCACAGCAAAGATGTTGAAGAGTTGAGTGAAGTTGTCGCACAGTTTATTTTGGATCAGTCAAACATAGAGGGTAAAATCGCTCTCCCTTTCCCAGAGTTAGCACAACTCCTTCCAGAACTACTGCTAATGCACGGTTTTGATCATTCAGGGGTTACTTTACATCCTTTATCATTTTCCTCTGGGTCCATGCTGTTGCTGGAAGGTCCATCCCATAAAGTGACTGATATCAGAAGCTTGCTGGTACCATTTCTGGCCTCTCTTGTTCAGGATAGAGTCACCATTGACCTTCCTGGGGCATCAAGGTACTTCACAAGTCACTCTGGAAGAGATAATATTTTAAGCGTTGCTCATTCTCAGAAGTGTCTCATACAGCTTGAAGGAAAATCTAATGCAACTAGACAGAATCTGACTTATGGTGCAGGATTAAGTGAAGTACGCGCACTTGCAAGCTACAACCTTGGTGATGGGCTTCAGGTGCTGGTGTGTCATGGGGACATCACCAAACTGGATGCTGATGCTCTGGTAAATGCCGCCAATGAAGACCTGGACCATGGTGGAGGTGTTGCTTATGCACTGAGTAAAGCAGGCGGCCCTCAGGTGCAGAAGGAGAGCAAAGCATTAGTAAAGAACACTGGGAAAATTCCTACAGGTGATGTCGTAGTGACCACAGGGGGGAACTTAAATTGCAAGGCACTGCTGCATGCTGTTGGACCAGTAGCTGGAAGTTCAGGTGGGAGAGAGAGGGTCTTACTGGAAAAAACCGTCCAGTCTGCTTTGAATTTAGCAGAAACGATGGAGTTCCAGTCCATAGCCATACCTTGTATTAGCTCAGGGATATTCGGTGTTCCTGTCAATGTGTGCTCAGAGGCTATTGTGACAGCTATCAAGAGGTTCTGCAGTCAGGGAGGGCGAAGTCTGAGCAGAATCACACTGATCAATAACAGGGAAGAGGTGGTGAGGGCCATGCAGGAAGCATGTGATCGGCTTCTCCAAAGGGCCCCTACAGAAAACATTCCAAGTGAATTTGGGTTCCAAATGGGTGCCACTGCTCAAGATGCTGCAAGAGGAGCCGCCGCTGGAGCTCCTGGAGCTGTCAATATAGAGATCATTCAGGGAACCATCGAGACCCAGCAGGTAAGGAACTTTCTTGAGATGTTAAAGCTGCTCGAGATCAAGATATTACAGAAGTGTATTGGCTACGTTAGATTCTGTAGCATTTGCATTTGGAGCAGATGCAACAGAATCTACTTTTGGATCAACATGTTGGTCAGGATAATTTATGTCTGAACTTGGATCAAATTAGTTAATGTTGTTTTTTATTAGGTGGATGTCATGGTATCTCCTATGGCTGGACACGATCCTCTGTCTACCAGCATTGGACATGCTTTGTCTCGTGTGGTTGGACCACAGCTGACTGCAAAATTTCATAAGAAAGCAGGAGGAGCTACGCTGCCAGGTGAAACAGTCCTGGTGGAAGGCTTGCACGCACTTCAATCTAGAGTAGTGTACTTTCTCAACCTCATTCCCTGGGATAATAGCCAACATGGAACTGCTGTCCAGGTGAAATGTTTTGTTTGTTGTGAAAATTGTTTAGTTTTTCTGACACTCATAAAAAATTAAGGGTCCAGTAACCTTGACAATCCCCAAATTTTCCAGGTTCTGAGGAAGAGCATTAGAAAAATCCTTGCTTCCTGTGCAGTTGACGGCTTTACCTCAGTTGCTTTCCCAGTACTTGGAGTTGGGGCAGTCTTGCGTTTTCCTCACAACCTGGTATCCAAGATTCTATTGGAGGAGATTCGTGCATTCGAACAGAACAGAGCTGATGGATCATCTTTCCTGATCCGTATTGTCATCCACCCCAGTGACAAAGACTCGAGCAAGGTGAAGAAAAATGCAGTGTCTTGTGACAGAAAACAAAAACAACACTGCACACAGAGTTTCCCTACTTGTTTGAAACATGTTGCTGCAATCAAATTCAGAATTGCTATATTTGCAATTAATTAGTTTTTGATCATAAAACAGTTTCAAATAACAGCCAGATCACATTAATTATCTTGTGTTGGAGGTGGAACTGGTATTAAATCCTTCATTTTGTGATTACAGGCCTTCCAGTCTGTCCAGGAAACTTTGCACCTCAGAGGATTCACTAACGATGCTAACCCAAAGGAAGGTTAATATGGATATTTTCTTTTCAATTTTAAGTTGTGCAATTTTGCAGATTTGCTTGTTTCACAAACCTGTATGCAATGAGCTCTGACAACCTGAAATAAATAACAGGTCAAGTCCAGATTAGTGCCAATGGTGCTGGATGCACCACAAAAACTATGGCGGCTGCAGAGAGGTTGACACTGGTGTGTCAGGGCCCTCCGATGTTTAGCTGTCCTCCGCATCTATTTGTGTGTTCTCTTAGTTATGTATTAGCAAATTATTTAGTGTAAATATAATGCAGAATAACTGATAATATGACATCATAATTACATATATATTTTTAAATTTTGCATGACTTTAGCTTCCTTTTACCGCCATGTCTCAGTAACTAATGATGAGGTTACGGCCATGCTGGGTGAAGTCAAGCTTCAGATGGTTCATGGAGACATCATTTATGAGCACACTGATGCCATCATCAATACAACTAACTTCTCCAACAACCATTCTGGTATGATCAATGGAATCTTCTAAATGTTTTGATTGACTCCAAATATCAATCAACAGCACGTCACACCATTTTTTTAAATCTTTCAATTTGAAAATATATTATCCTTGGTTAGATCCTAAAGTAAATTTGTGTCCAAAACCTCCATAGGTGTGTCCAAAGCCATTCTGACTGCAGCAGGGCCTGCTGTCCAAGCAGACTTAGCACAAGGTAAGCCTTGTGAACTGATGGAAAAACACTGTAAAAATACTTTCAAGAGGTTTTAAGCCAGTGCAGTTTACCATCATAACATACTGTATATGAAAACATGTTTTAAGTCACTTTTCCCATTGACTTTCTAATAATTTGGTCTAAATTTATATTTATAAAATACATCCTCAGGTAAACCCAACGTTTCTGATTTTCTTTCTTCATAAATCATATTTGCTTTTATGTGTTTTATCAGTGGGAATTCCTCCCGACTACATGTGCACCACAGGACCTGGTTGGCTCAGCTGCAGGGAAATCATTCATGCAAGTTTTATGGGTGATCCTAAAACGATTCAGAAAAAATGCAAAAAGATACTGATGCAGTGTGAGACAAAAGGCTACCGTTCAGCAGCATTCCCAGCAATCAATACAGGTTTGTTATGTGTGTAAATGGATGTGCATGTGTGTATCCTTGAATTTGTGAAAGTTTTTGCTTAATCACCTACATGTAGTAAGAATTTCATGTTTACGTCTACTTAAGTTTAGTAGGTCTAGTTAAAATAAAGGTCACAACCAGCCATTGTAGCAACGTAAATAGCATCATTTGTGGCATATCCATTTGGATTCATTAACACTGTCTCCACATCCAATCAGGTATGGCTGGTATGGACTCTGACAAAGCTTGTAAAGCCATGCTGGATGGAATGACTGCAGCTATTACAGAATTGCAGCCAAGGTCCCTCTTGCTCATCCGCATCATCATCTTGCAAGTACAGGTCTTCCAGACTTTCAGGTAAGATATGAATCTTACTCAGTTTCATTGTAAAGGTGTCTGCACAATGACAATAAAGTCCATTTTATCTTATCTTATCTTGTCTTATCTCATCTTGTCTAAACTTAACTTAAGTCTACAATTATTAGAAGGTGAAGTTAGCATTTTAGCAGGTTTGACCTGTCTGAATAGCTTGTTTTAAACTTCCTGTTTTCCAGATCAGAGCTGGAAAAACGCTTTGGACTGACAGCTCATCCCCACCTCAGCCTGAGAGGTTTGTTTGTTTTATTTTGTTTTTTATTTCTTAAATTAAAAGTCTTGAAGCTTTTGGGAATGCCATATATCAAAATACATTGGAATCAGAATATGAAGAGTATCCTGCCAATGGGGTTTATTGAATTAGTCCTTTGAGTATCTATACAAATTTGACATCAGTCTATCCAATCGTTGTCAAGATATTTAACATAAATGGAGACTCACAAATGACAAGGGACATAGGCTTCATTCCATGGAGATATCGAACATCTGTGCAAGAGTAATGTACAATCTGTCCAATGGTTATTAAGATATTCTAGCCTAAGTGGTAGATTGACAAACCTATGGACATCTATTAGGCCTGCAGCTATTGATTATCAGTTAATCTGCTAGTTAATTTTATGGTTAATAGGTTTATTTTGCTTCTTTTGTCCAACAAACTGTCCCAAACTCAGAGTTTCTTCATTTACTATCAAAAATAAGAAACAAAAGCAGCAAATACTCAGGATTAAAGGGATATTCCGGAATTTTTGACAAATGGCCTCATCTCTGAATTCTCTAATATTATTCCTATTGATAGAGACCATTTTCAGCTCCATTGATGCAATATGCAGTTTGCTCACCATTGAACTGCAAATGCTATTGCTAGCGCCAGTTAATGGCACCATTAGCAAGCCAACAGTAGCCACAACCAAACTCTGATTTAACATTCCAGATTGCACCCAAAGCAAGTCGAATATGACCACAGTCTATTGAAGTGGATTTGTGGGTTCATGAAATAATTTTCTAAGTCAAAATACTGCTTATTTTCTTTCATTTGTGGCTAAATAGGAACAGTAAATAAATACTATGGCAGCTTCCTGTCTCTTTCTACGCTAACCTAAGATAAATTTTAAGAAAATTTAGCCATAGTTTGACTTCTAAAATATGGTTCACTCGTATTTGCCTCATTAGACTGTCATCATACTTGCTTTGGGTGCACTTTGGAGTGTTAAATCAAAGTTTAATAGAGGCTACTGTGGACTTGCTAATGATGCCATTAACTTGCATTAGCATTAGTATGTGGCTATATGGTGAGCTGTCCAAAGGAGCTGAAATGGTCACTAACTCATAGAAATAAGACTGGGTAGGTCAAAAATGAGGCTCTGTGTCAGAAATTACACCGATATCCTGTTAAGCAGCTTGAATCAGCAAATTGTATAATCAATCAATTAATCAGCTTTCTTTTATCTTAAGGAAAAGCTAGACAGGTGCTCAAGAAGATTCAAGACAAGTGTTCAAGACCCTTCACAACTTCAGCAGCTCAAGGCAAATCCCTCATGTCCATAAAGCCACTGCCAGCTGTGTTCAGTGTGATTGGCTGTAGTCCTGACACCATTACTATCAAGAGAGATTTGGAGAAGAGCATGCAGAGGCAGATAATAGAGAGAGAGGTGGATGTGCAGGATTTTTCCAAGCTGGATCCCATGGAGCTGGAGGCAGTGCAGTCTAAAGTCAAAGCCTTAGACATCAGCCTGGAGCACAGAAGATGTCAAAGTCCTGAACGTGGGCATGGACACCGAATTGAAAACCCAGCCAGAGCTGAAGCTAGAGATCCATCAGGGTCAGGAGGATACATCTATGTGTTAAAAGGCTTAAAAGAGGATGTTTTGAGTGTCTCTGAGCTTGTGAACAAAGCAATCCAAAAAGTGCTCGTCAAAGACCTCAAAGATAAGGAAGAAGCAATATTGGCTTTTAATGTCCAGTGGTTGATTCAGGACATAGATGGCCTCTGGCAGGAGCTGAACCTGCATGGCAACTACTTGCTGGAGGAGGCTTACATGAAAAAAAAAGTGTTCGTAGAAATAATGACACTAGATGGCATGAATGTGAAAGTAAACTTGAAGAAAGAAGAAGCCACAAATATGTTAACAGGCATCACATACAAAGTTAAAAGGAGTGAGACAGATACAAGTATGTTACTTTTTAAAGTTTTTAAACATCTTTACATTTAGCAACTTATATTAAATCAGCATAAACAGTAGCATAAATTTGTGTGACTTCTACTTCAGCTTTAGAGTTGCCAACTGAATGGGAACCTATGCGTGATGAATTCTTTAAAAAGGTCGAGCTACAACCAAACTCAGCAGAGTACCAGAAAGTAGCCCAGGATTTCCTCAAAACAGCTCGATACAACATTCAAAAAGTGAGTATGCCAACAAAAACATTTTAATGCTTAAAAAAAATCCTGCAGTATGGAATAAGTAAAATCTTTTTTTGTGATTTCAGATTGAGCGTGTGCAAAACTACTTCCTGTGGTATGCCTTCAGTGTGTGTCGGCAGCGCATACTTGCCAAGAATGGTTTGGATGCACTTGGAGAGAAGTTCCTCTACCACGGCACATCAGCACACTCATGCAACATCATTGAAAGAGACAGATTTGACAGGAGTTACGCAGGAACACACGGTAATGTTTCCACGTTTATTCTCAGTGACACTGAATGCAGTGATATTAACGATTTAATTTTTTTTGCAGCAATAGTAACATTACTTTGCTTGTTTTTGTAATGCTTTTCATATGCTAAATTAAAAACACACTGTCTATCCTGATTAAATTTAAATAATGTAGCATTTCCGCATTGGAATCTCTGAAAACAGCTTTACCTTTGTTGAGACATGTCCTCATATCTTTTCAAATGTATTCCAACACTATTAAATATGAAGCTTCAGCTAGCAGTTGATTCCCTAGCTTAGCATGAAGACCAAAAATAAGTGGAAACAACTAGCCAGGCTCAGCCAAAAAGTAGCAAAATAAGCCTGCTGGCACCTTTATTGCTCACAAATAAATAGCCAATATATCCTAATTTTTGGATCTGTACAAAAGCCAAAGATATTTCAGAATTTTATGGTTAGTTATGTGCCAGGCTGTCTCTTGATCCAGTTAACTTAAGCTAACTTGACTCTTTTTTTCTTATTTCATTTTATCACAGCTGCTGCTTATGGGAGAGGAGTTTACTTTGCAGTCAATGCAAATTATTCGGCTGATCAATATTCCCCACCAGACACAGCAGGCCTAAAGCGGCTGTACGTTGCTCGTGTCCTGACCGGCCGTTTCACAGCCGGTAACTCCTCCATGAAAGCTCCTCCTCCTCGAGGCTCAGACCCTACTGACTGCTTTGACAGTGTGGTGAACAATCAGCAGCAGCCTTCCATGTTTGTGATCTTCCATGATGACCAGGCCTACCCTGAATACCTCATCACCTTCAAGTGAGGAGAATTGTTTAAAAAAAAAAGATGATTCACAGCTGTACTCCTGTTAATTGATACAGTTAATAGTGGTAACTAAGAGCGTGCCTTAAAGTTTAACTGTAAGTTTTGTTATTAGAGTTTTCATTTATCAACATTCAGGCACTTTAAAAAATGATAAATGTGGTGTTGAGGAAGTATATCATGAATAATAACTTTCAACATCTGCATTGACGGTCTTGTATTAAAGAACAGAGCTGTTCTATAGAAACAGTCCTAAAAAATGTTGTAACTCATTTTTTTGGAAATCATTTTCTTCTTACCTACTTTTGTGTATAAACTATGATTACACTTAGGCTAATAGATTTTCATATTTGTCTCAGTTTTGTGCATTTGCATTCAGTTTATAACGAATGGTAAAATGTCAAGAGATCCATTCACATTAAGCTTATACAAGCTTTCGGTTTTTTGATTCTTACGATACTATTATGATAGTGGACGTCTGCTGAAAAATCTTGGGTTAAGTTTTAAGTAAAAAATTGTCTCTAATTATAATGAATATTTTGTATAAGAAGAATCCAAAGTGAAGCAATTTTAAATACATTTTCATTTCTTGAATGGAGCAAGTACATACTAAACGTGAAGGATTGTCTGTTTTTGTTACATTTTTATTAATAATTAGGGTAATATAGACAACAAATAGTATGCAACGATCAATTTTATTTAAATCGATTCACTGTGATATCAAAACAGCTTTAATAAAATGACTTGTGAATGACACGAGTTTTGTGGTACATTTAGATTTCAGAGTGTTTGTGAAAATCATATGATTAACAGATGATAAGAACTAGTCTACAGTAAATTTCATTGGCCATTGCACATTTCATGCACTGTTTCCAGAGACGAACATCGACTTTGTCTCTGTATCATAGCTACAAGATAGCGCTGTTTGATGCAGAGTAAGGGTTATTTGGATTATTGTTATACCATGACACAATCCTGTATCCATTTTTGTACAAACTGCCACCACAGTATGCACCACTTCCTCCCCAGCAGAAGGAACTGAAGGTGAAGAAATAGACTCCTTCCACATGTGCTGTAAAATAACCTGCACGAAGCAACAACAATAAAAACTCACCATAATTAGAAAAGTTACAAGCAGCACATTCTAGAAAAAGAAGCAGAAAAGAAAACAGACACAAGACTCTCATACAGTAGGTTATGCGTTTGTAGTCAGGTAACAGCAAACTTAAACTCTTTATTTTACTATACAGACATGTACTTGTGCTGTAATGTCCTCCAACGTTGTATACAATATGTTTGTACACCAGAGAATACTCTGAACTTGGAGGACTGAAAGTACCATCTACTGGTAATGTGGCAGAAAAGGCAATGTCATACATTCCTATGAGATATAAAAAAGTCTGGATTTTATTTCTGATTTTAAATTTTCATTGTTAAAGCTTCAAAATCATGATTTACTGTTTGTTATTACCTTGGTTCATTGGGCTTTGTTCAGTCACCGTGCTGTTAAGTGCCGTCAGCTTCATTTCACTGGCCTCCAGCCTTTTGTTGATTTCCTCCAGGGTTCTCATAGCAGCTGCAAGCTTTTCTTCTGGAACCCTCAGCTGCTTGGACATGATGCTTGGTTCGGAGATTTGGCTGGTTTCTCTTTAAGTTTGCTGTCAAAACGGCTAACATTTTCGGCCCTTGGTTTGAAGTCTGGATGGCATTCTCATCCACCACCGTGTCAGGTCCCTGTTCTTCGTGTGTCAACTCAGTGATCTGGTTCATGTTGCCTTCATTACTGCTCGGCAAACAGATGGACCAGCAAGCAGACAGAACAATCATCAATGACAAGATCTCCACTCTTTAGCTTGGAAGGAATCTCTTACCTTAGATCTTGTCAGGCCCCGTTCAGTTGTTTAGTTTTTGTTTTTTACTTCCTGTTTTATTTTGTTAGTATTCCCTCACTTCCTGTTTGTGTTTCTTTTTGGTGTCTTTACTCTGTGTGTGTGTGTGTGTGTGTGTGTGTGTGTGTGTGTTGTCACAGGATGTTAACCTTGTCCATGACCTCTGTTTTAGCCAGGAAGAGGTTCAAGGACGGGCACAGGGCTTGGGGTTACCTTCAACGCACTAACATGCTTTGCACATGTCACAGGATACAAACACGGCAGAGACAGCTGACCTGACATCAGTTCAAAGGCGTGTGAAGTGTGAAATGTCATTCATTGTCTTTGTTTTTGATAATATCTACCAAATAGGAATGGGACAATAATCAATATTAGGGGCGTATCAGAAAAAAAAAACATTCGCAATAATTTAATTAGGCTGAACTTTTATTATCAGGATAATCGTTAATTGAGATAATTGTGAATATTTTCAAATGAATGACTTTAAAAAGCCGTCTATCTCACTGATGTACGGTTCTACATGAGTTTCCTGATTTATTTTGAATTGTCTTAACCTGTCACCTCGGCTGGGGGCTGGTTTGCACATTTACCACCTCAAAAATCTAGTTAAATAAGATGCGTGCAAACATAATTATACTCCTGCTAGGTCTGTATAACATTCTGAACTAAAGGGAAATGACAGGGAGATAAGGTTGTCACTATTTATCGACTATTTTTGGTGCAGGAACAACTTAATATTTATGATTACTTAATTCAGATTCTCGAGCGCATGTGTGTCTTAACCGTGCTGCCGTAAAAATACATCAACCAACAAAATATTTGGTGATTTCAGTGAGTTTCAGTGCAATTTAAGTTTTTATTTTAAGGTTTTAAGAATATTTGACGATTTTTAAGAAAATACCGATAGTCACAACCATTCTGGACAGGATAATAGTGACGTGAAATCTTCATATTGCTTCATGCCTAATACCAAAAATGTTTCATTTTTGCAAAACACAAAATTTAAAATCTGTGATCATCTCTCACCGCAGTAGTTTGCAATTTCTACTTGATTGCCTCCTTGTAACTTAATAGAATTATGAATTATTTTTTAACTCAGCGCTATTAGAGTGAATTTGAATGATAACTAACAGGAACAACCTTTTTGTTGTCATTGTTTATTACCTGGGATTTCATTTTAAGTCTGTTTTGTTGATCATGTTTTGCTCTCACACCTTCCGTAACCATAGAGACAGAAGGCAATTAACAGTAGGGTGTCGCCACTCGAAAGACCTTGTGACAACTTCACCCTGAGGTACCAAAGCATCAAAGCATTCGGCGAGCTGTGACTCAGTGAGTCATGAGTTGATGTGTCAGAGTTGTCCGGTGTGAGCCAAGTTTTTGTTTTAGTTTTTGGTTTGTTTTCCGGGAACAGAATTGGCAGTTTTGTTGATGGGACGCTCATGACTTTGTCATTGCACCTCACGTTGCGCTCCTATTGGTTGGCTGAGCTGCCTGCACAGTGGGAACAAAATAAATCTGAGGGGCCGGTGTCAGCTCATTGAAAGTGGGTAAAAGAAGCAGCCGACGACCACCTCAGACCAAGCACTTAATCCACCCCCAAAGTCCACCAGTGCCCCTAAATGCTGATGTTGCTCATAAACATGTTATTATTAAATGAAGGATGTTTGTTATGATCCAATCTGTTTGTTGACAACTTTCTCTTCTCTCCTCCAAGATGCCTGGGCAAACTCTCAGCTGGACTTTGAGCTTTAAATGCTTTATATATTTCAGATATTTATTCATCTGTGGTTGCAAGATGGTGTTTGCTCTGTTTATGACCGTCATGACTGTGACGTGTGTGTGTGTGTGTGTGTGTGTGTGTGTGTGTTTGACGGCACCACCCACATCCACTGTTCTCAGATAGCAGTTCCCTCGTGTGTCTGTGTGTATATGCATAATCCTGATCTATAACTTCCCCATTTCCACCAGACAAACATCCATCACACACATTCCCTCGCAAACGCGCCCTTGTTTATTTATCACCGCTGACAGACGTCACACATTTATTACCGCTGACAAACCAGATACGCCGCTCTGCCTCCTGAAGAGATAAGAGACCATCTGAAAGCAGACACGTTTCAGCCGTCTGACTCCAGATTCTTTTCCATTGATCCGTCTCGTTTTAAAGGAAATACAAAAATATTCTTCTAAAAATAGTCGTCCTGTTTTTTCCTATTACTTACATAATTTTAGCTTTTTTTGTCCCTTTTCTGATCTATTACAGCTACAATCTTCTCACGCACCAACATATCATCCAGACATAGTTGCCTACGCATTATCTAATTGCTGTTGATTTTTATGTGCAATAAATTGGTGCTGATTAAGCTTTATTTTTCATGATTTCTTTCATTATAACCTGCATTCTTACTCTGAATCTCTGGTTTCTCTGCGTTTGTTCCTGTCAAGCGGAAATCAAAACAAATCTGAAGTTGACTATTACTGCTCCTGCAAAAGATTTATGTATTTATCATGTCTGCTGTCCAATATGTTTGTGTAAGCATCCATAACATTAAGTTGTCCTGTAATCTGAAGTTTGTTCTGGAACCTATGGATGTTAATGACTTGTGAACTGTGAATGGTGAACTCTCCTGAAAAGTGTATTATTATGCATATTTATTTATTTATTGTTGACTTCTTTATCTATTTTCTTTTTTGTTTGTTTTTTGTCTGTTTTTTTAAAGATATATGTCTTTTTTTGTATGTTGTTGCATTTTTGTAAGTAGGTCTCTTTGCCTATTTAATATCTGTTTGTTGTTTTTATCTGTTATTTTTAACTTGCTTCCATTGTCTTGTGTTACTCTTTTACTGTGAGCTGCTTGGTCCTTCAACTTCCTTCGGGAGTAATTAAGGCAATCTAATCTAATTTGATCTAATCTAACTAAAAACAAAATTAGCCACAGGGAGTGGAAGGGAATCGGCCAACGGCCTGTACAGGTCAGTGTGGCAGCTCCCCTGCTCTACCTCTTGTTATTTGCAAATAAATAAAGAGATAAGTAAATAAATAGAGTTGACTCGTGCATGACTGATCTGCATACGTCAAAAATGTTAACTTAAATATATGATGGGGGATGTGTGTGTGTTTGTTGGGGTCAAGGTGGGATGGACAGGAAGTGGCGGATGAGAACAGACCTTCCTGCGTGAGAGGAGAGAGAGTGCTGCATCGTTTGCGTGTGTTTGGATCTGCATATGTTTCAGAGGTCTTTGAGTCACGGTCCGAGGGGATGCTGTGACATCCTGCCACACACACACACACACACACACACAAACACAAAAACATATGGAAGTCCCTGGATTGTCCCCTAACGTCTGGGATACTGTGCTAAAGTTTCATGCGATGCTTACTGTCATTTTTAGCTCATGTCATGTAACGGTCAGTGTCAGTGACTCCTGATGATAAATGTGGAAATCTGCTCCTCACGTATAAACAGAACAGTGCAATTTAAAGGACATGTTTAGAAAGCCTCTCTGAACTAAATGCAAGATAAAAAAAACAACCCCCTTGAGAAAAAGCATGAAGAAATTCACTTTTTGCCTTAATGTAAAGTATTTCTGACCCTATTCTCCATAATAGTGAAATGTTTTCTTAATTCGTAGAATGCCTTGAGTGCATCTCAATGATAAACCCTTGAAACAAGTTTGATTTCAAAGTCTCTTAGTGGTTTTTTCTTTTTAGGTAAATTTAGTAAACTGTCTTCCATTGAAACACTCAAAAAAAAAAAAAACTTAACAAGTGGACTTTGAGTTAAGATTATTTTGTAT
>JAQLOL010013993.1:0-13475 GCA_029783665.1 Naso thynnoides
CCTTATTAATTCTTTGTCCTTACTCGCTCAGTTCTGAGATGAATGACAAACAAAGAGGAAAAAACCAGAGCTACAGTTGAGAGATTGTTCAGCTGAAAGTCAGAGTGAAGTTTCCCTCAGATGGGACGGTTGGAACGTCTTCCGAGAAGGCGGCGACTCCATGACTCCATCACCTCGTCTTGTGTGGCTTCAAGCCTTGCACTTGTGTCCAAACCAAAGTGGTTCAGACCAATCCTGTCCTGTGAGGAAGCTACAAACGTGTCAGACGGTGAAAATATGTTCAACTTCACAGGGCCTATATTCACGCTGTACTTTTGGTACAAGTTCAATATACGCTCCCCTCGTGCTTACAGGGTTTTCGTTTTCATTTCGCTTTCTTCTACAAATTTATGCTGTTTGATTTCCGGGTCAAAGACGCCGCAAGGTCTGTGGATCATGCACGGATCGCTAAGGCCGGTGCGGGTGCGGTTGAGGCGTAAACATGCAGGAGTAATCTGACTTCCAGTCACATTATCCGGGCGTGTTAGCTCGATTTTGAGAAATTTGATTAAGTACGATTTCAGTCCAGTTTTAGCCAAACTAACACAAGAAATCAATTTTCTCTAACGACATGCAAACGTACTAAGTGAAGCTTCTCTTGATGGGAAAGATGCTTTCACTCTTCTTCCAACTGACTTCAGTAAGTTTGATTTACCAAGTGGCTCTGCTGGTCGTAGGGTCTGATGATCTGATTGGTCGAAGTCAGTCCGATCCAATCACCTGCCAAGTACTTTTACAAAGTGTTGCTCTTTTCCAAACAGTTTTTTAATGGAGTCTTCCCACATGGTTGTGTGTAACTCAGGTGCAGTCAGTTTAGGAGAAGCAGCCTCATTTTAAAACAACAAAGACGGCAGAGTTACGTCAGAGCCAGAGAGAATTTCTTCACGGAAGGAAGAGCAAAAAAAAACCAAAATCACACTTTTTGCTCCTCTGGATAAAGGCTCTGCCCGTTTTTTTTATTTTTTTATTATTACCTCTCCTCCATCGATCTGATTGGTTAAAGTTTGACTCTGTCTAATCGGTGACAGACAGGTGGTTTTTGAAAGCGCCTGCTCTCCTCCACACAGTTTTCAAGGACAACTTCTCATGGTTCTGTTCAAACATTTGGCGCTCCAGCTCAGTGCTGCCCCCCGGAGGAAGTGAAGCTCCCTGAGCGTTTAACAGCCCTTGAACACACATGTCAGTGCTTCCATGTTCGAGCATTGTTAGAGCTTCAAAAGAAGCAAATGAGAGACGGAAATATTAGTAATATTCAGAGGACAGTCTGCGATCTCTCCCTCACGGCCATCACTCTGTTTTTGCATAAAATAGGAAATGCAAAAAAAAAACCCATTAATGTGTAAAAAAGATTTGAATTGTATGAGAGTTTTTACATTTTTCTCAACATTCTTGTTTGGAAAGTGGCCTTGGGGCAACATTTCCTACAAATGCATTCAAATCTCTTGTATTTGAGAGTCATTTTGCGGAGACAGAGTTGAGTAAGCTCGGTGTTGCTCACAGTCACTTGGACAATCTGCAGCAAATTAGAAG
This sequence comes from Naso thynnoides, assembly GCA_029783665.1. Taxonomy (NCBI): domain Eukaryota; kingdom Metazoa; phylum Chordata; class Actinopteri; order Acanthuriformes; family Acanthuridae; genus Naso; species Naso thynnoides. The sequence goes on from JAQLOL010013993.1 coordinate 1,570, forward strand.
TTTAAAACTGCTGACAGACTTCAGACAAAAGCTGACCTCTGACTGACCCAAACTTCCTGTTTCTGCTCCTCAAAACCTTCACACTTTCAGGAGCAATTAACACAGCGCAAGTTTTTGCATTGAATGTGACACTTTAGTTGAGGTTCGAACTTTCTTTAACATGACAGCAGTGTGCTGGCGCTCCTGAAACCGCAAACTTTGAAACCAGGTGAAATGTTTTGAAACTGCAACCTTCTTTCCGGCTGTGTGAACTAGGAAGCCTGTGTGTAAACCAGTGCCTGTGAACGCAGTGATGATGCTAATGCTAATGCTAGCACAGGTCAATGCATTCCGCTCTAGCTGCTGCCACACTCCACAGTGCACCCAAAGCAGGTCAAATATGACGACAGTCTGTTGAGGCGAATTTGAGTGTTTGTGTCATAATTTTGGAGGTCAAACTACGGCTGAATTTCTTTAATTTGTGGCCGTGTAGGGCTCAGCAGTAACAGGAAGTGAAGACGTTGGCAGCTGCGATGGTATGTCGTGACAAACTTCCGCTGCCAACTACTGGCCTGGCATGCGTACTACAACGCTTTCGGTTGTTTGTGTGAAGACACTAGAGACCTTTCCGTTTTTAGTGGTGCTGCTCTCATCTAAACGTGGCCTTAATGACCCAATAACCTCCCTCTGACTCCGCCCACAGAGCAAACTATGAACAGACAATTTATCAGGATGCTTTTTGTTCTATTCTACAATTTCACGTCATGGCTGTAATGACCAGTGACGCCTCTAGTGGGAGGTAAAGACTCTCAGTGCTGAAATAACAATGAGGATCTTCCTGCTGAGAAAAAAAACCAACAGCAAAGACTCATTACCATCTTATTTTTACTGACACCACCTGATGAGTTTTTCCTTTGTCTCCATTTCAAGTCAACATATCGACTACGACTCCCGGCCGGGACTCTGATGTGACTCAAATGTGACCACACTGAGCTGCTGACCTGCACGTGAAGGTTTAACCTTCTACACCCTGGGCTATTTTTAAGATATCTGCTCAAAAAGATGACATTTCCAAAATGTATTGGTTATAGCTCAGCAATTATAAGGTGCATTTTCATAATCTTGGTGTCATTTTGAAGGTAACACTTGTGAGATTACGGCAGTGGTGTCAGAATGAGTATATATGTTACTGGGTCAGAGTAAATGAAGATGGCACACAGCAGAAAAATCAAAAATGTCATTTCCGCCCCCAAAAATGTAACTCTTTGTGAAGGAAAATCCCTTTGAAATGACTTAATCTATAAATCTGTAATAAAACATCTGACCGTTATCCAAACCAAAACTGATGCTAAAATAGTGACGGTCCCACAGACCCTAATCCAGGGTCAGTAGGGTCTACGAGTCTGTGTTTCCTTCAGTCACACAGCGTCCAGGTCTGAAACATTCATCTGCAGCGTGCATGTGAAGCAGCAGCAGAGTGATGCTTCTCATCACTTCCATACTCTTCGGCTGCTTTATTGATGAGGAGGGCGTCAGCGGCTTCACGGGAGCATCAAATGTAAAAGAACATCTCAGTCCACTCTCAGCCTGCTGATATGTCGCACCACAGACACCTTGAGAGAAGGAACGACTTCAGTGTTTCGACCATCATCTGAAGGCCGAACGTTCGTCAAAACATCCTCTGAGTTCAACATTCTGACCAAGGACGAGTTTCACTGTCACACAACAATTACATGATTCTAGTGTTTTCAGTTTGAATCAGGTCGTTCTCGTGTCATTTCAGTGATTTCCTAAAACATTCACGTCATAGCGCCCCCTGGTAGACAGACAGACAGAGTACATATGACAGGAGAGGAGATGAAATGATACTAATTTTTTAACATTATGATTTCAGTTTAGGTTTTTTCTGGAAAAACTGACTGAGCATGTGGCTCATGTACAGGAGTGTCCTGAGTTTACATTGATAAGGACCGAAAAGGATAAATGATGGAAGATTTTAGCCACAAAACTGATCACGTCTTTGATCAAATGTACAGGAAATGTTATTCAACTCAAAGTTATTTACCAAGTTTGATATTAAAAGTCAGTATGAACTTTTTTTTGTTTGGCTGAAAATCAAATTACAACAGAGACAAAAAGATCAAGACCTGCTGCTTGAAAAATGCAATTAACGAAGTAAACACACTTCTGCTGTGTTTCCAAAATGAATCCTGCTTCACGTAAATCCACGAATAAATCCGTTCAGCGATCAAACAGAATTCAACAAACGAGGAAGACGACGGGAAACGTGTCAGATCTCAGCCGTCGACTGAGAGAAACAACAACATGGACCCTGTTCTGTATCACTTTAAGAGATAAGCTGTCCATCTGCTGTATAACACACACACACACACACACACACACACACACACTGCACTTCAACATGAATAGAACATGAAGACAGAAGCATCATCTAAGCACAAGACCTCATTTACACACCATCTCTCTGTCTGTCTGTTGGTCTGTCCGTCTGTCTCTCTCTCTCTATCTGTCTCTCTCTATCTCTGTCTCTCTCTCTCCCTTCTCATCTGTCTCCTCCATATTTACCACCAGTACAGGCTCCTCCCACCACCATCTACACGCCTCCCCATCTTTATTATTAGCTCTCTATGCATCAACCCTTCACCTCATTTACACACCACTTCACATCTTCCCCGCTTCATCCATCCATCATCCATCCATCATCCATCCACACGTGGATGTGTGAGTCGACGCACCGATGGAGGGAAACATCACAAGAGAACAAGAGAGAGAGAGAGAGAAGCAGAACGTGACTTCATGAAACAGAACTGGAGAGACAAACATGAAATAGGGAGGAGAAGAAGAAGGAAGTCACGCGCTGGCATTGGAAGTTCCTGCAAACCCCACATATGTTTATCTGTTTCATACGTGTCATATCAACATTTACAACAGCATCGTGTCAAAGTGGCACCAATCAGGTTGCACGAGCTGACTTTTTCATTATTGATCGACAGACAGGAAGGAGAGATGTTTGAGAGCACCGATGACTTCCTGTTTCAAGCGACAAAACCAGAGATTTGAGGCCAGATCTTTCACATCAGTCCCCACAGTGATTTTTATGCTTTAACACAACCACAACTAACCGATCTGTCATTTTGTTGAAGGTTTGTTGAAGGCAAAGAAAGGAAAGAAGGATAATGTGAAGAGAAACAAGAGCCAAACAGCTCAACAAACAAACAGTTTTTCAAAATGTCTTTAAACGTTATTTTTCCAGCAGCCATCATGGTTGAAGATGATGGTTATGATCTGATTTTTCACAACTTTCATTTGGAGAAAATATCAAATTCCTTGTCAGATTTACATGAGATTTGCTTTGAGTATTCATCATCTCCAGAGCTTCACCATCATCAGGACAAAAATAATTCTTCCATGGCTTGAGGTGTAACGTGACCCTTGTCAGAAACTGGACGGGTGACAACGATGTTTTACAGGGAAAACACACACGTCAAGTAACGATTTTTTTTTCATCAGCGTAAAATCGCTCGAAAATACTAAACTGTCCACGACTTCTTAAACAAACAGCATTCAGCGTAAACTTTTTGCTTTTTAGTGCTGACAAAGTGAAAATAGCCTCATTGTGGCTCAAACATTTCGGATGACATCACTCACATCAGTGTCACTGTGACAGGAAGATGTGAAACCACTAATAACATGCAAGTATTTCAAAATAAAAGTCACTTTAGGTTATTCATTTGTTTCAAATTGGGTAAATAAAAGAGTCGGGCTTCTCTTCGACCTTCCAGGTCAGACAGAACCTTCAGCTTTGCTCTGAGAGAAGGAAGCAGATTTAGACATTTGACGTTTCCTGCAACACTGCCACCTACTGGTGTGCACATGTAAATATCACAAACACTCGATGAAAACTGAATTTCAAGCACCAACAGTTCCACCTTTAAAAACATGTCGGTTGCAAGTCAGACGCAAACGTGTTGATGTGAAACAAAATGGCAGAGAGGGAAGGAGACAAAGAGAAGGATGGAGGAAGGAAGAGCAGACGTGCAGAGGAAGACAGATGCAGAGCGCAGAGCGAAGACTGAGGAGCGGAGTGGCAGAAATAAAGAGGAAGAAAGAGTGAAGGAGACGAGTGTGAGATGAGTTATCTGACTAATGAACTCGTCTTATCTCACAGCTCTGCCGAGTGACGAGCAGGGACGCAGATGGAGACACAGACAGAGACTCATGAAATGAACAATGCAAAAAGTTTCACACATTTGACGGACAAAACATCACGTTCCTGCTGCTGAAAAAAACCTCTTTAACGAGTAAACAACAAATAATTACAAAATGGATCGCTGGACTGAAGTAATTTGCTGCTCAGGAGAAAAGAAATTACTTTGAAAATGACTGAACACATTCGAACATCCGTCTCTCCACTTAGTGAAACGGCGGTCGAACGTTTAGCCGTCGAGGTCAAAGTAACATGTTCACCTAATGAGATGTTGTTGTTTTTTCCATTTTCCAGCAGGTCCATTCTCAATCACGAAACCAAAAGTTTCCATTTGTGAAACACTCAGCTTGTAATTTAGTGACTCAGTCAACTGTGACAAAGTAAATACTAATAATTCAAAGTAATTATAGAAGAATATCTCAGGTGTGATTTAAGTCATTTAATGAAACACTCTTTGGTTGTAATTAAATGTTGAAGTGTAAAGTAATTTCGACATGAAAGGAGCTGCAGTGAATTTTGAGCAACACTCTTCTGCATTAGAGGCTAAAGCTTCAATAAAAAAATATTAAGACACTAATAAATCTGCCAAAAATTGGCTAATTTTTCCGCCAGATGCAGCTGCACTGCAGTTTTTAATCTTTGGAACATCGACAAATTGGCTTTTACACTGATTTATGGTACTAGATTCGAACAGTTTTAAGAAATATTACACCACAAAATTATTGTTTGTGTATCAGTTACTCTCCATTAAATGTCTTGAAATGAAGATTTTTTTTTTTCCTTCCAGCATTTCTCCATGGTAAACCGTTTTTTTTCCGAAAAAAAAAAAATTCTGATACACTTTCCTGTTGTCTTTATTATTATAAATATTATTATTTCTGCTAAAAAGCTGCTAAGTCAAACACATCCGGTACAAGACTTCCTGTAGCGTGCCCAGCGGAGTGCATGCATTGGACACAGAATGTGTTGGATTCAGGAGCTTTTTAGCCAAAATAGTTTTCTGAAAATATTGAGCCTACGACACGATAAATAAGGTTTGGATTAAACCAGACGAAGCTGTTGAGTTTTTTAACAGTTTTGATGTTTTGAAACTGTATCTCCATAGACTGACAGCAAAAACAGCAAAAACAGCTAAAGTGAGTGACTCACATTTTTGGAAAAAAACGTGTTTACTGTGGAGGAACGCTGGAAGGAAAAAAAAAATCTCCAACTAATCATCACAACAACATCAACATCAAACAGTGAGTGGATTTGGGGTGAAATATCACTTTAAATTAACTTTGGAACCATTAAAACCAACAAAAAGCTGCAGTGATGAGATCATGTTGTTGATATGAAACATGCAGAAATTCTAAACGATGATGATTAATTTTCAGATACTGAAGCTTGTTCAACCTCTGAGTTTAATTCTGTGTGTGTGTGTGTGTGTGTGTGTGTGTGTGTGTGTGTGGGGGGTCAGGTGAGTTGTGTTGGCAGACAGCCAGGAGGTAATTACTGCCTTCATTAGGAAGCTGTGATCACATTAAACACCCACCTCTGTCACTCACTCACACACACACACACACACACACACACACACACACACACACAAATGTGTAAAATCAAACAATGATCAAAGTCTTCATAATGTGTGTGTGTGTGTGTGTGTGTGTGTGTGTGTGCTCTCAGCAGAGCTCTGAGGAACTTAAAAGCATCATTTTGTGTCATTAAAGTGAATCACAGCAGCTCACATCGGAACACTGACCTTTGACCTCTGACCTCATGTCATTCATACAATAACAAATGTATAATCATAATCATCATCATCATCATCATCATACCCGTAAAAAAAAAAAAAAAACATGCCTCCAGCTCTTTTTTAGCGTCACACATTCTCACGAGTTTTCATGTTCTGTGTGATTTCTCACCATTTTGCTTAAAATGTTTTTGAATTCTGGTTTATTTTATTTAAAAGAGATGATGTACAGTTCAAACATAAATGTCACCATTTAAGGAATTTATGGTATTTTTTCTAAGCTGTGAACTCAGTTATTAGTGCTGTCAATCAATTAAAATATTTAATCACAATTAATTGCATGACGTCCATAGTTAATTTGCAATTAATCGCAAATTAATCGTGCTCTTTTGTCAGTTCTAAATTTACCTTGAAGGATTTCAATACTCTTGCCAACATGAGAGTGGATAAATATGCTTGCTTTATGCAAATGTATGTTTATTATTATTATTGCAGCAATCAAAATCAATGAAAAACACTGTGATATATATTTGATTGAGCACTCTGTGCTCAAAAACCTTTAGTAGCTTAAAAACAAATTAGCCGTGTGCTTTTTATGCAAATTAGTCATGTGCTGCACGATGACTGTTTTTTTGCCCAGCCCCAGACAGACCCTGCATTCATTAATCACGCTTTAAAAAAATTAACGGCATTAAAATTCATTTGCGCTGACACCTCATTAACATGTTATCTTTTGCAGCACTAGTAGTTATTATTTGTTAGATACTTTTCCTGAAGCTGGTGGAGACCAAACTGGAGCTAAAACAACTCTGTGTGTGTGCGTTTGTGTGTGTGTGTGTGCGCAGCATGACAAAGCATGCAGCTGAATGCTAACATGCTAGCATCCAGGTGCTAACATGTTAGCATTCAGACAGTTAAGTTTGGAAGAAAAAAAATCACGTCCCTGCTCTGTATTCCCCACAGCGACTGCTGCACTGATTTGTCTGATCGAGTCCTCACTGTGTGTGTGTGTGTGTGTGTGTGTGTGTGTGTGTGTGCGTGTGTGTGAGTGAGCTCCTTTCAGGCAAACAACAAAAGAGCTTTCAGATTCAAATCCAGTTCTACGCCGCAGAGGATGGAGAGAGTTTAGAAAAAATGTCAAAGTGAAAAAAGGACTCAGGAGAGAGAGAGAGTCCAACTAGCTAAAAGAACAAGAACATCTCTCTGTCTCTCTCTCTACCTGTCTGTCATTCTGTCAGTCTGTCCCTCTTTCTCTCTCTCTGTCTCTGTCTCTGTGTCTTGACTCTTTTTAATTGCAATCATCATGGTAACCAAGTGTGATGCTGGTTATTATGGGATGCTCTGAGATGTGAACTAATGGAAGCAGAAGAGCAGACGACCGCCTCCTCTCCTGATATCCATCTCATTTCTGCATGAAGCGCCTTTCGGGAACTGAATAACAGCAAAACAAAAACGCTAAAAACACAGATTTAAATTCACAAGAAGAAGGAAGGAAGAGAAAATAACAGTTTGTGATAAGAAAGAGTAAGACACACAGCTGGTTGTGCTTTCAAAGTGTCCACTGAATCAGCACGTCTGACAGCTAAAGGCTAGGTGTTCCACGGTGTGGGTGCGTGGCAGCTTAACGTAGCATCCCCACAGGTTTGTGTGGCGCCATTGGGAATAGTTGAAAGAAAAGTTTTGGAGGATTTTTGTGTTCGTGGAGGATCATAAAACGTTGGAGAGTGTGTAATATAAAAGAGGTCGAGGCCATTTATTGTCTTAAAAACAAAACACAGAAAGTTATTAACATCAGTTCTAAAAAACACAGAGCCAGGGCGGATTGGAATAAAACACGAGCTAAGGCCCTTTCACACCAAGACTACGTCCACAAGTATTCAGATATTAACCTTTTAGTTATTCTTTCTTTCCCCATAAACAGCAGAAGGATGCAGTTTAATTTGCCACCATTTACATACTTACACAGATGGAGTTCAGCCATACACTGCATTTCGATTAAAAACAGATTTTCTTCTTTTTTTGCAAAAAATTCCATGAACATTTCTCTGTCACCACAACAATGCAGAAATGGTTGAAAATGCCCCCATAAACATGCCAGGCCAGTAGGTTGCAATAATCATAATAATCAAGCAATCATCCTGTCATCAAACACCACAGAAGAACATCGTGCACATGCCTACTGAGCGTCTTCTTCTTGAGTAAGCGGCAGTTGTAAGCAGGAATGTCAAAACTGAAAAAGGAAGCAGATTCATATGTTTGGACAGATGGCCAGGCAGAGTTAACTACTTCCTGTTTATCTGGAATATAAAGTCAACAAGTACCAGGAGGATATCGACTGGGTTGTGCCAAAGCAAGTTTAACAACATTTAAATACATATAACAACAACTGCCATGTGCGAGTTGAGGTAAAGACGTCGGTGTTTCCCAAAACCTCCGTCTCAGCCGTCCACACGAATACACAGTTTTTAAAAATCTCCACCTTCGAAGGCGTTTTCCAAAACCTCCGACCTAAAGACCTAAACAGAGACATAAAACTCCGTTTGTGTGAGGACCGGAGGCCAAAAAACAGGAAAAAAAACATTTCTCAAAAAATTCCACATACGTGTGGATGGGGCCCGAATGTCAATATCAGGGAAAAGTATTCACACGGAAATTTGCTGAAATGATTTCATGCGTCACAGTGAAGGCTTGCACACCAGAGCGGAACTTTTGTGCAGCAAGAAATAAATCTGGAACCACTTTGTCGTCTGTAGAATTCCGTCTACGAAACTGCACACCTGACCAACGAAATCGTTTGTTTTGTTTGATGTCACATTTTCCAAACACCTTTGATCGTGGTATTGTAGTTACATTCATATTTCAGTAAACGTGTGCTGTACTCTGATCGTAATCGCACAAATCAACACGTTTCAGAACATGTGCTGTAACTTTTATTGAAACATATCCGGCTCTCCATCAGGTAAAAGGGAATCTGGCTGCTACATTACGGAGTTACTGGAGTTATAGAGCAGACGTCCACAACTGCTTAGGATCTATTTCAACTGACAAAAACCCAGAATCCGTAGAATCTGCTGCTCTCTAGGTCCATTTTCTCTCAGATTATAAACCATGATTTCTTATCGCACTGGTGTGAAACACCTTTTATACGACCATTATTCTAAATTTGGCAATAGTTCCTTTTGGGCAAGTACAGAGAGCATTTCAGTCAAGAAGACTAGAAACACTACATGAAAAGGCTGTTCGGCACCTTGCTTGGCCAGCAAGGTCTCATCTTTGCTATACTGTGCAAACGATAAAAGGCGGTCCTGGTTGATGTGTTACATTGGCTCTAAAGCCGGTTTATGCTTTCGCGCTGACTGCACATGGAGCCCTAAGCTACGCAAGTGGCCTTGAGAGTGTTAATACCTGTGTGTCGGCGAGTTCACCTTGCTCTGCTCCTCCCGTTTTAGCCTACGTGGTCCAGTAGGAAGCGAATGCAGCAGATTTTTGGTGACAGTGGACCAAGCGGCCCACAACACAGCTGCTGTGGTGTGTGTGTTGCTGTGACATGTGGCTACATTTCTGTAGCGTTGCATGTCAGACTTCGGCCCCGATACGCTGTTGATTCAACACAGAATCATGAATGAACTGAGATCAGAATCAGAAGGTTTCTTACTTTTGGTCTGTGGTCTGATGACCCAGTTTAGCAAGGACAGGATCTGTCCTGTTCCCTGGGGCAAATGGAAGGATCTCCGTGTGATTTTCATTCAAGCACGTTTACCGTAAGTAAGTTCTTGCTCATCCACTTATTGATCCCCAACACACAGTCATCTGCATAGCTTTGAGACCATTTTGAGGGATTGTGGATCGTAGCGGCAGCATTAAGACTGAGAGAAGCAAAGGTCCAAGGACGCTGCCTTGGGTCACCCCATCATCACTGTTTGCTATTTTCAAATGTTTCCGATTTCATTTAAACTGTTTCTCTTGATGAGGACATATACACACGTCCACAATCAGCATTTAATCTAAGATCATTTGAGACTTTTCTAAAAGGTGCTGTCTCTGTTCTGTAGTGCGCTGTAAAGACGGACTGTAAAGGAATGAATGTGTCTCTCAGAAAGGTGTTTGTGTGTTTAGTCACTGAACATTTTCTCCTCTGAAAGCTCGCTCACAATTTGCTGAGTTGAGACGGGGTGGGATTAGAGGCTTGATAGTGGAAGTCTTAAAGGGGCTTAGAAAAACACAAGACTCTATGGGTGACTTTGAAATGTTTAGAGTGAATATCTATCTGTCCATCTATCCAACTGACATTTGCAGTGATAGATGCTTCGATTCTCCTTAGATGTTTTAAAGCAAATGAAGACAATATTTGAGTTCGGTTCACTTTCAGTTAATCAGTCTCTGGTCTCAAAGGCCTTCATGAGACTAGAGCCAGTTTGCTCCATCTGATCCCGCCTGATCCCTGCAGGCATGTGGGGAAATCACTGCTGCAACACCACAGTAAGCGATGGATCGACAGCTTTAAATCTTGACTCAAGTCCCCTAGAGGCTGAAACGTCCATTACATATGGTGCGGTAAACAGTGAACGTTGTGCTGTGAGACATTAACGTGATGAGACTGTAAAAGCTGGACAGCTGACTGGATGTTGCTGTCAGTCCAGACCTTTAATCTGCCCACTGCACGGAGTTTAGTTGACTGATTCTTCTACAAACCCGTCTGATATCAAGAAACGTACGCCGAGTTATAGACAGAACAGAGCAGAGAAGCCTCCAGACGTTAATGAGGTCTGTGCTGCCGTGTGTCTGTGAATCTGATCCCTCCGTCAGTCCTGCCGCACTTCAAACAGAACGAAAGAACTGATGGATGTAATTTGTAAGGATAATGTTTGAGAAAATGAAACCAAACACAACAGCTGTCCAAGCTCATCCTGGGAATCCATACGCTGTCACATTTGGACGTCTCTCTGTTTTTTTCATGTCAAGTAGACGTACATCATCACGAATAAAACCATCTGAAGTGCTCTGTGTTGTTTGTGTAAATTGTGGATGCTGATTGGTCTGGAAGCTTCTCCACCCATCACAGTTTGAGAAACAGTGAGCTGTCACATCTTCAGATGGCAAAGCTGTCTGCTCGTCTGCTTTTAGCAGAGAAGGGAAACTGAACTTGACACAAAAAGACAAATGACAGATGGATGAAAGTAAATAATAGCTCTTTTTGTTGCTCTGTGCTCCGGTGGAGGAGGAGGAATCAGCAGCCACCAGCATCTCTGGTTCTCACTGCGAGGACTCTGCAGACCAGAGGACAAACGTGCCTCGACAAACACATGTTCCATTTGTTCATGTTGGAGCCTCACCACTTTTTATTTATCGATGTGTTTTATTGAAACACTTCCTGAAATAGTTTTCATGTGAAAGTTTCAGTGCATCCTCACTCATGCTGGTTCCATAATGTGACCGCAGCGCTGAGAGACAGTTTATGTCCCCGGGCTATGACACTGGAGGTCTGCTTTTATTCAACATGGCCACATTTTCTCCATTTATGCTGATAAGACTTTGAATTTGTTTTGTTTTTAAGTCTCATTTCCTGCTGCAAGAAAACATGTTTTAGGTTTGAACATACAGTGAAAAAGAAGTTCTTAAGTTCTGACCGGAGCGAAGGTAAAAACTCTAAACAACACAACAGTTTAACCACAGAGTCACAAAGACAAATATCAAGTTCCAACTCTGATTATTTAAAGCAGAAGACACAAGAGACGAGAGAAGAAGAGGAAGAAGAGGAGGAGGACGAGTGGGCGAGTTTCCATTACATGTGCCAACAGCCTTTGATTGGACAGAAGATGTGACAGGACATATAGATAAACATTTATGTGCTGACTTAGATGCGGTCGCTCACCCGCAAAAAAAAAAAAAGTAAATAAATAAATAAAGCGATCATCACAGCGTAGTGTCAAGACAGCAGCAACATGCAGTCATGCACCGTCACAG
>JAQLOL010013994.1:0-13468 GCA_029783665.1 Naso thynnoides
ATACTATCTGCACAATACATTTAGACAAACAAGGATGTAGAGACTAGATAGGATGAGAGAGATGGCGTGGCTTGACTATCTGACTAACTGTGTGTGGAGTGGTCTTTAGCCCTGCCGGAGTACACAGGAGGAGGGAGGGAGCCCAGTTCGTGGGCCGAAGGGTTCATACTCCGTATAATGTTTTTAGTTGGTGATATTCAATAGCACCTGTGTTCTCCGCAATGTTCTGGTTGGTTAAAGGTATCTTTTCACATTTAATCATGGGAGATCCATTTGAAACAGTAGGTGATGACCAGTGAGTTAGAAGTTAAGGGTACATCTTGGCAGAGGGTTGCAAAAAAATTAAGAAGATTAAACAAGTGTTTGGGAGGTTGAAAGACTTACAGTTCAAATTCGTATTTCTTCAAGAGACACACCTGGCTGTGATAGAAGATGCCAGGATTAGGAGGAGGTGGCGGGGGGAAGTTTTTCAGCTCCCTTCAACACCCAAGCAAGAGGGGTCATGATTCTGGTACATAGGACCATTCCACTAAATCACTAAGTCACAAAAGTAATTGCAGATAAAATGGGCAGATACCTAATTATACAGGGTACTCTTTACGCAGAATGTCTCAATTTAGTTAATATCTATGCGCCAAATACAGATGATCCCAACTTCATCAGTGGTTTGTTTTTTACTTTTGTTATCCCGTAAACCAATAGATTATAGCTGGAGATTTCAACTGCGTGTTAGATCCCAGCAAAGATAGATCCTCACAAAATAACAAGACCCATAATAGAGAAACTATCCAACTATTTCTTAAAGAATTAAATTTGAGGGATATTTGGAGGGACAGAAACCCTACAGTATTCCTGTTTCTTGAAAACCCATAACTCGTACTCCCGAATCGATTACGTTTTAGTTTCTGAAACCCTAATATGTAAAGTTAAAGATTGTAATTACGATAGCATTTTGATCTCAGACCATACCACGTCTGACATATGCAGACCTAGGTCTGCTGTGCGATCCCTCCAAATAGATTTCAACAAAAATGGCTACAGGAGCCAGAATTAATATCTTTTCTGGGAAAACAAATAGATGAAAACTTCACATTTAACACCTTTGAAACATCTGCAAGTGTCAAATGGGAAGCATTCAAAGCTTACCTAGGGGTCAGATTATTAACTTTACAAGTTCAAAATCTAAAAGCGTCAAACAAAAACTATTTCTTCTGGAGTCAAAAATTGACACCATGGAGGACATTTACCTTAAAAACCCCTGTCCTAAGTTACATCAAGAGTTGTTACTACTAAGGACACAATATAATGAAATTTCAGCACTTAAATGTGCAGCTAACCTCCTAAAACTCAAACAATCCATCTTTGATCAAGGGTAAGATCAAGTCAGGTCAAGATTCTGGCCTAGCATTTAAAACAATTGCAAATCGAAAGAACGATAAATATGCTTAAAGATGATAGGGGGAGGACTGTTGCAGATGCTATTGCAATAAATGGTGCATTTAGAGACTACTACGAAAGATTGTACAGTTCTGAAACAGAAAGTGGACAATTAAATCAAGTCACATCTTTTTTAGACAATCTCAATATACCTTAAAATACCAGAAGAGGAGAGTTTAAAGTTAGGGGCAAAATTGGCTTTAGAGGAGATTTCTGGGGCTATAAAAGCTGATTTTTAAATATAATGTCCCCCGTAAGCACTTTTTAAAAAATATTTACAGTTTAGAAGTTTTACTGGGGCTAACCAGGGGCGGTTTGCAGGGGCTCCTTTGCTGACTCCATTGGAGAAATTTTTAACTAAAAACCCTTTCAGAAAGGGTATAATTTCTGAATTTTATAATCTATTGATATCATTTTCTTCAGAATTCCCTGCTTCTAAACTTAATGCATGGAAAGCTGATTTAAGGGAAGAAATAACAATGGAGCAGTGGAGTGACGCATGTATGAGAGTGTATATCACACCAGAAAAACTCAACAAGTACAATGGTAAAATCCCTGACTTGTGTGACAGATGTTAGAAAGATAAGGGTATGCTCTTACACTGCTTGTGGATGTGTCTGAGAATAAAAGAGTTTTGGGAAGGGGTCAGAGTAACGGTGTAAGAAGAAGATCAGAATTGAGTTAGAACCAAAGTTTTTTCTGCTTGGGTTTATACCCAAAAGGACATAATATAAATCACCACGAGCAAATCTTCATAAACATCTGTTTACTACAAGCCAAAAAAAAAAAAAGATTGCCTTAACGTGGAAAAAATGGGCAAACAGAGTATCAGATAGTGGTTTAAGGAGTTGTCTTATGCCTTCCTTTGGAAAAAATTACTAACACCCTTTGAAGGTAAACAAGAAATGTTTTAAAAAGTGTGTGGAAGATACAATATATGAAAAACAACGACCTGTCTCATCTAATTGATTGATGATGTGGGCGTTTACACCCTCTGTTTAATGTTTGTCTCTTAACCCACGACTTCGCAGGATTACTGTATATCGCTTGGTTTAACCCATGAGCTTTTACTTAAGATTACTTTTTAACCATCATGTTGTTTTTGTGTTTGTTTGTGTTTGTATTGTTTACTCACTCTTACTTTATTTTAATTTATTCACTTATTTATCAATTTTTCGTCACAAGTCATGTCAGCAGTGTCTGGTGCAGAGTTCTGAGTGGGGTAGTTTTTGTCAGAGCCAGTGGTAAAAGACATTGTTGTTGGCAGGCACAGGCATGGAGGCATCTGCAGCATTTGTATTGCTGAAGCTCAGACCAGTGGGTTTCTGGACACTCCATGTCAGAGTACATGTCAAGTCAGGTTTATTTACAGAGCACATCTAAAAACAACAGATGTTGACTTATGTGCTTCACAAACACGAAGGATAAAAAGGAAAATGATTGAGATTAAAAACAAAGAAAGAGTAATACAAATAAATTATGAAAAAAACAAGAATAAAAATAATAAATCACACTGTGAACATGTACTTAAGATCAAGATTAAAAGGCCAAGAAAAACATGTACGTTTTTAGACGAGCTTTAAAAATGGGCGAAAATCTTAATGTCATTCGCAGATTATTCCTTAGCTTTGCTGCCGTTGTTGAAAAAGCTCTGTCATCTTTGGATTTCAACTTTTTGCATGGAACTGAAAGCAACAGTATGCCTGCAGATCTGAGGAGTCGGGAGGTGGAGTGGGGCATTAGCTCTAAGGGGTAACGAGGTGCTAGCCCACGCAATGCTTAAAAAACAGGACAATAACATAGGACCTCAAATAGAACCTTGTGGTACTCCATCTAAAAATTGGTGCAGCTGAGGAGGACATATAATGTACTTCAACAGAGGCAGCTCAGTCTTGAAGATATCAGGCAAACCACTGTAAGGCCAGGCAATGAATAAGTAACATATTGCTCATGATGGTCCAAGAGAATAGAAGAATGATCAACTGCATAAAAAAGCAACTAAAAGATCTATCAGAATTAAAATGAAATAATTCCCAGAATCAGAAGACAAAAGTATGTTCACCTAAAGGAAAATAGATTCTGTAGTGTAAATGTGACCTAAAACCAGATTGAAATTTATCCAATAGATTCAAAATTTCAAAATAAGGGATTACTTGGAAATAAACTGCTTTTTCAAGGATTTTTGAAAGAAATGGGAGTTTTAAGATGAGGGTGGATTTGGCATGAACAGATGGATCTAGATTTGCTTTTTTAATCAGGGGGTGGATGACTAAATGCTTGTTACAAGATGGGACACAGCCTACTGAGCTGTTACTTATTGATAGAGTACATGGTCCGAAAACAAGTACTTCCCTAAGTAGGGGTGTAGGAATAGGAAGCAAGGAGCAGGTGTTAGCTTTCATGTATGTATTTAGCTCTAAAGGCTAAGAGCCCCAACTTAAATGCCCTTTGCCTTCATGAAACAAACCTGTCAACCTGTACGCATTTTGAGATACGAAAGATCAGATACGCAGTTTGACATCAAAATATGGTTTGCAAGACTAAGCAAAAAGCTTTGTGATGCCTGTAATTTTAACTGTGCATGTGCAGTCCCCAGCGTGTAGCCTGGTAAAAACAAAAGAAGAACAATTTGACCCACCCTGTCAAAAGCCTTCTTGGCATCATTCAGTTTAAGGACAAAATCTTTCAGCTCACACATAAATGTGCTGGGAGAAGAGCTTCCTCAGTGAGATCTTTTAGAAAGTACTAAAGAGCATCAAGGCCTCTCTCATGGGAGATATTTATATACAGGCTTTCTACATCTAAAGTAGTGAGTAATGATATTCTAAGGAGTCAAGTTGACTCTTCTCTCAGTCTTTAGATGTTGATATCTTGTTGATAAAATCAGTAGAGTCCTGAATATATGAAGAAAGCTTCTGAACGTGTGGTTTGAGGAAATAATCAACATAATTTGACAATGGATTCAATCGTTTCCTTGTAATTCAAGGAATTATTTTCTGCCAAATATTGCCTTTTTGGCAGCTTAAAAAACACAGAAACTCATGAAACTTGACAGATTTATCAGTCATGGTGAAAATGTACAGATTTTATTGGTTGTGCAAACAGGTGGGGCTAACCAGCGTCCCCTAACATACACTTTAACCCACTTTAACATACATGTATGAAATTTGGTGAAATATGTATTATACCCAGATCCATAAAAAAAAGGTTCTATACTCTTCTATTTCTACTCTTCTACTTCTATACTCAACAGGAAGCCAGCCACTTTTAATTAAATTTTTTTTTTTAGCATTTTAGCTTTTTGCCATGAGAAATGAAATGCTCATAACTTCATTGTACATTGTCCAATATGCATTAAGCTTTTTATGTATTATAAGAGCCCTGCCCATTCACATTCCAATAATTAGCTGAGGTCGTAGTGCCACCTCCTTGGGCCAGGAAATTACCACATTTTGCTATGTTACATACTTTGACCACCTCCTCCTTTGAATTTTATCTCAATGACTCAAAATGTTGTGTGGGCATTCCTAGGACTTTTGGCACAAACAGTTTTTAAAAGCTTTCAATTACTAGTGTAGGCATGACAGGACGGCCATTTGACTGTTTGGCTGTGAACGACGCTTTATCTGTAACCTCAGTATGTATTGTTTTGTATGTAAAAGTAGAGAGATGCTGACACTTGACCAGTGGAGAGATTGGTAACCATGAGCTGTGCAACCCATGGGCCAGGGGTGAAAAATCTTGATGTGCTTACCACTGCTGCTTTGAGTGGATGATGAAGAATGTGCTGGCTCTCCAGTAAGAGCAGCAGCCAACAAAGCAGGAGGAGTTTTTTCAACTCAAAGACAGGTACTGCATTTGGGTTTAATTTGATGGACAATGGTGATGTGCTTTGCCAAGGAGGTTGTGTGTCCCCCTTCGGCAAGAAACTATTTTGCAACATAAATTGCATTTCGCCTCCTCCTTATCTTTTGCCTTGGTAAAATGTAGCCAAACTTTAGATATCGGCACTTTCAACCATCCTCGCAAGCAACTGACCACGAGACTTCTTCTCTGCCTGGTTAACCAAGGAAGGTGAGTTTACTAAGACAAATCTGATACTTGCTTAGTTTCAGGAAAGGCCATCTGATTTCAATTTGGCTAGGACTTCCTGCCTATCTGCCAGATGTTGTTTAGAGGTGACAAGGATGTTGGGGTCATCTGCACAGGAGTTGTATAATGAGGCCAGTGATTTAAACTCGCATGCTTCTGAAAACTTGTTGGCACATTGCTGAGGCTTTACTGTCAGCAGACCGAGACCTGAAAAATCGGTACATAACCTTGGCTGACCTTGGGAGTCTGTTCACTATGACCACAGGGGCCAGCCCGTGGCCCTGATGCTGGCTCAGTGATGCATTACTGTCTTTTTTTTGATGCATTGTCTCTTTCACTTAATCTTCAATGATTTGTGTTTTTCATTGGAGAAGTGTAAGGAAGGAGAATGCATTTCTTGTAACAATGCCAGTGATGTGTGACGAAGGTGACCATCAAAAGTTTTGCTCTTTCTTCTCTCACCAAGCTGGCTTCCTCTACTTTTGACTGAGAGCTGATGATAGAATGTCAAGGTCAGGTAGGTCAAAACATATATTGCCAAAGATTATCAAGAAAGGGTGGGATTGTCGTGCAAGAACACTGGTCTGGCGGGTACGTGTATGGTCAGTGAAGCACAAAACAAAGTCCATTACCCGTACAAAGGGGTTTGAGAGCTCGGGTATTACAACAAACTGCTGATAGACACGTCTACCAAGTGGTTAGCTTGTTTATCCCTATTGGATCACAAAATGTGTCCCTGGCAAGGCAGAGGGGCATGGCTGAACAGATAGTTGTTGGAAGTTGCAGCAATGTACCTTTAAAGTTCACTGTACCCTATGTACCCTATAACCCATGACCGAAGATATCGCCATATTTGGTAACCTTTCGTCTGAGTTGGCCAAGAATCGCGAAGATTGTCTTTGCTTGGAACCAGATAAACTTAAAAAGTCTGTGAGTAAACTGAAAATCTCCATACACAAACAAATTTATTTCGGTATTTTGGTAGTGTTGGTTATGTAACTATTGAAGTGGATGCTGCTGCTTGTATGTTTTCTGACCTGTATTGCTCTGATGTTTTCCATCAGCTGATCAGTTTCGGAAGCTCCCAGCAGGACAGAATTCACCCCTTCATTCCTCAGGCACCAAGCTATGGAAAATTACAGCACAGAGAGAAAAGGTGTATGCATAATTAGCAGCAATAATGAAAGGCAAAGAGAAAAGTCATGGATTACAACATGGTAAACATAAGCCATAGAATCTACCGTATAGGTCTGCAAGGGCAGGCTGGCCTAATGGGCCACGAGCCCGACTGGACTCTTAGGGAAAGGGTTTCTTTTTGGGCCAGGCCCGGGCTAACCAGAATCATGTTAGGCTGGGACGTGGACTAGGCCTGAGCCCGAGGGCTAGGGTTGGATTCGGGCACAAAATTGGGGCTGTGCTGAGTTCTAATATGCTATAATGCTGTAATGAGATGATGATATCAGATTGAAAAAGACAAAGAAAAAATTTCTGTTTTGTTTACCAATTGCCAATTGGGGCAGGGTGCAGCCTAGTCGCTCAGCAACTGCTTTCAGCTCTTTAAGCTTCACCTGTTGGCGATGCCCCTCCTCACTCAGGATCTTTTCCTTCATCCACTGATAACCCTGTTGTTAGACAGCACAATACAGAGCTCAGGTCTTAAAAATGAGACTAGCACACGGTAAGAATATTTATCCCATAAGAATATTTAGTTTTTTATTTTAGTCTAAGTCTTTCTTCACAAGCATTAGACTCATGTTTGATAGCATGATTAATTTACTTCACATTCAAATGCTTCCCTTGTGCGTGAGGTCGAAAAGCTTCTGCGTAGTTTTGCTGTTTCTGCTCTGTCTTGCTTCAAAGAGGAACAGATTTATCACTTAGATCAAGCAGTTTTTGTTTAAAAAAAAAAAAAGGAAAAAAAAGGGCATGGTAATCCCCACTTTTCCCTTAAACATGGGCATATGTCCTAAGCAGAAGCTTTTCAAAGGGAGATATTGGCCAAAAAGGGTATTATGACTTCGAAAAATATGTACTATCAATTCTTATCCGAATCCAATACCTCCAATTAGACATTTCTAAACAAGGATGTTCCAAACCCTCAGGTGACCCTGTCAAACCCTATATACATTGCAACTTGCCATCTTCAGCAAGTGTTAGGAAGTCTTAAATACTACACAGCTTTGCTGGAAGACTCAACAATGCAGTCTCTTTTTTTAAAAAAAGTTTTTAATTCTTGTATTTAATTTCATTTAATTTATCTAGTTTTATTTTTCAAATATATTTATCTAGTTATTCTTATGTTTCCCTTTCGTCTTTCAGTGTTGGTAAATAGCTTGTTTTGGGCAGTGAGCAATATTAGTATGTGTTGGTTATTGTGGTTTGGGGAAAAAGGGTATTTATACCTGCAGAAAACAGAGAACAGAGAACTTCATTGTAAATATAAACTATAGTGTACATTTCACAGTGGAACAATTTTCTCATTTAAAAATTGAAGCAAAAGTGACTAAGAAGAACTGGAAATATGAAATTTTTTTTGTAATGTGGGAAAAAACTAACATCTATTCTGTAAAAAAATATTTTCTTGATTGCTAATGTATGTATTTCTTATTGTCTCTTCTGTGTACACTGTGACTGCTGTTGTTGGTGAAGTAGGATTAACCAGACTGAAATGACCGGATAAATAGTTAATGGCATGTGACAAGAGGGAATGACCTAAGAAGAAGAGGAAAAGTAACTCTGTTACCTTAAGTGAGGCTCGGGAGTACGGAGGAATCCCACTATTATACTTTCCTGAGATGATCCCGCAGGCCAGTGGAGACCATGTCATAGCTCCAATGCCTGCATGTTCAAGACAGGTACACACACAAATCACTCACAGTCAATATGTAGGCCTTATTGTTATTTTTACCCCACACACTAGAAGAATACGATAGGGTGAGCATCCAAATCTAAATGTAATTAAGTCCAAATAAAATCTAACAAAAAGTTAAACAAATTTACGCTTAAAATGGCAGCCTCCCAAAACAACATTTAAAGCAAAACATAGCAATGGCAGATTCAATATGCTACAATCAAATGAGACATCAAAAACAAACAAACAAAACACTAATGAAGAGAGTGAGTTGACAGCTGCTGCTTACCTATCTTATGGAAGAGTTCAGGTAGTTGCACTTCAACCTTCTCTCTTTGAAACAAGTGGTACTCGGCCTGTTCACATATAGGTGGGATCTGGTTGAACTGTCTTGCCACAGAATAAGCTTCCTACACAAACATGAAACAATTGTGACCTCAGAAGTTTAAAGGTTTTTAAAGGTTTTTAAGGTGATGTAGGGATCGAAAAACACTCTGAAGTAATGTCCTTTATGATTATGTTGACTGTAGCCATGTTTCCATCCAAAAGGGATTTGAATCAGTGGGAGATACGCATTAAAAGAAATTCGAATCATGTGTGTTTCCATCAAAAGCACGAACTTTGGTGAAAACTACTAACTCGCCAAGTTTTTTAACTTCCGCGAGTTTTCCGCAGGTTACCATCCACTTTGTGCTGCATTCCCAAACAACCCGACTCTGAATAGACTGGACCCCGGTGCGACGGGGAACGTTACCGGCCTCACACCGTCCACGGGCTGAGCCTCGATCAGAAGGACTCAGGCCCCCGAACGACACCGGGCAAAGCGGTTTTCCGTACGCCACATTTCCCACGATCGTCCGCCGGACGGGATCCGGCGCTGGGCTCTTCCCTCTTCGCTCGCCGCTACTAAGGGAATCCTGGTTAGTTTCTTTTCCTCCGCTTAGTAATATGCTTAAATTCAGCGGACTGTCTCGTCTGCTCTGAGGTCGTAGTCGGATGGAAGCAGGGGTGCTCCGTCCACACTGATCTAATGTTGTTGTCTTCTGAGTGACCCGCAAACACCGGAAACAGTTGGGGGTGAGAGTGCGCTACGTCAGACTTAATGCGAATATATCTGTTTCCATCCCTTTCGAATCAACCAAAACCCGGCTCGAAGCGAGCGTATTTCAGTTTGTGCGAATCAGGGGATTTCAGTGTGAATTCCGGTGTTTCCATCATAATTTTCCGATGCGATACGTCTAGATGCAAATAAAAAAAGGGCGATGGAAAACATGGCTATTGTTGCTTTTTATCAGTGGATCGGCCAATGATTCTATGAATTGATTTGTTCTGTAAAGGGTCCCAACAGTCCAGAATAAAGTCGGGGAGAGAGGCAAGTGTAGTGATTTTCTTTCCTTTCTTTTTTAAATGCAATTTTCCTAGGAAAAGAAATCAAATGTTATATTTTATTATTCAGTGGAAAGTGCTGGTTGCCATTTGTAATGATTGCATTTCCCGTTTTTATTGCTTTTGGTGTTTTTACCATTTTTAGATTCTGATTTTATTTCCTCTTTTAGAGGTGCAGCCTGCACTTGAGGGAGTGACCAGTGCAATCGAAGTTCACCTATTTATTTGTGATGATATTATGATTTGCAATGTACTTAATGATATTTTGGTTGTTTTGCTTTATGGTGTGTATAATTTTGATTTTTCTATAGTTACTGTTACCTATAGTGCATACTGCTGGCTACTTGGCAGTCGTGGCCCACACCACTGCAGTTATACTCTTTGCTTTCTTTTTATCTCTGTTTTTTAGCCCCTTTTTAAATTTTGAATTACATTAGCTTAAGGTGTCTAGAGGACCTCCAACACCACAAGTCTTTACATGCACAAGCTACTGTTATTAATATTCACGGGAAACCTAAACAGACCCTTTCTAAAAGGCAACATTTGACCTGTTCAGACTGCATACAAGTTGTATTTTTGGACCTGGAACCACCTGAAGTAGTGAGTCAAATCTGAAATACAAGAAACCAAATAATTATGTTAAAACATGCAGGTGTTTTGTGTGTGTATACAGTTACCATGATCTCCACGGAGGTCCATCGTGATGTCCCCCAATACATTGCCATGCCCTGGTTGATCACATAGGTCATTGCCCTCACCGTCTCTACCAAAACAGCAAGAATGATCTACGTTGCCAAGTTTCAGCAATCATCAAACTGCAAAAGACTAAAAACAACTTCGTAGAAAAAGATAAGGTAGGATAAGGACAAGGACTAACATATATTCCATACCGTCAAAAGCAGTTGAAATTATTGGAATTGTAAAACAAGATACAAATTTATTTGGGTAAAATTTTCCACAAAATGTAGTTAGTATTCCATTAGTGACCTAGTTATAACAGAAAGTTATATAAATACATCAGATAATAGGTAACTAATAATGAAAAATATTGTTTATATTTGAGAGCAGTCAATGAAATAGAAGTCTCAGAGCCTAAGAAAGAAAAGTGCAGCTGATACACCTCACGCTGATGCTTGGTAAATGGTTACCTATAATAGTCAAAAGTGGTTATCAAAAGTCAAAAGCGGTTATTTTCCAAGTCAAAAGTGGTTATTTTCATATACACAGTTGGAAACGCATCTCCCCGTACAATGAAATGTTTCCTTTGCTGTCCAAAATGTACAATATAAAATGAGAATAAAATAAAAAATACATTAAAAGGACGCTTTAAAAGAGCATAAGTACACAATAGAAATTCGAACTGTTGCAAGAATAGTGCAAAAGAGTGATGCAGTGATGCGTCCTATCACTGTGATGTCATCCGAAAACTTCAGGATGATAAGATATGGTAGGCGACACAGTTGTAAGTGAACAGGGTGTAGAGGATTGGGCTGAGGACACATCCCTGTGGGTTGACAATGTTTGTGATGGTGCTTTCTGAATTCCTATTACCAATCCTGACAGACTGGGGCCTGCCAGTCAGGAAGTCCAGGAGCCAGACACAGAGGGGTGGGATGTAAAACTAAGTTGTATAGACAGTGGGTGAGGTTGTGGGGGATGACCGTGTTGAGAGCAGAGCTGTAGTCCACAAAGAGCATCCTGATGTAGGAGTTTTTCTCTTCTAGGCGGGTGAGGGAATAATGGAGGGCAGCAGCGATGGCGTCTGAAGTGGACCTGTTGGTCCAGTATGCGTACTGCAGGGGATCCAGAGTTGTCCGGTATGCTGCTCTGAATGTGGGGCAGCATTACTCTCTCGCAACACTTCATGATGATTGGAGTGAGTGCTACTTGCTTATAATCATACAGGCAGGTGGGTTAGCTCTTCTTGGGAAGGGGAACGATGGTTGTGGACTTGAAACAGGAGGGAACGGTACAGTGGTTGAGGAAAAGGTTGAAGATGGAGCATGGAACATCAGACAGCTCGGTGGTACATGTCTGAGCGCCCACCTAGGGATGTTGTCTGGTCCTGCTGCCCTAATGAGGGTTGATCTTCCCCAGAGCTCTGTGTACCTGACTTGAAAAGACCGTCGGTGGAGGGGAGTGGGGTAAGGTGGTCCAGGTGTGTGTGCCTCCTCTCTGTGTTGTGGCTGGAGGTCTCAAAACGGGTGTAGAAGGTGTTGTGGTCATCCGGCAGTCTGTCTATGGAGCTGATGTTTCTGGTGGTGGTCTTGTAGTCTTGTTATGTGCTGCAGGCCTTGCCACATCTGCCCGGAGTCAGCAGTAGAATAGAAGCCGTTCAGCCTCTCTCTATACTGCCTCTTGGCAACTGTGATGGCTTTTCTCAGTCCACTTTGCAGTTTTGTACTCTGTCTCATTGCCTGATCTGAATGCAACAGAGCGAGCACGCAGCATGTGGCGTACCTGACTGTAGCCAAGGCTTCTGATTGTACCCAGTCACATACTCAGCATAGTCCTGTATGCTGACAGAAGAGTCCTCCAGTTGTGGCTGCAACTTTAAACACATCCCAGTCTGACCGGGCAAAACAGTCCTGCAGAGTGCTCTCTGTCTCTGGGGTCCAGAGTTTAACTTGTTTGGTGACAGGGTTTGTTTGTTTCAGTCTTTGTCTGTAGGCTGGATACAGGAACAGAGAAATGTGGTCTGAGTGTCCAAAGTGGGGGTGGGGTGAAGCCCTGTATGCACCACATATGTTGCTGTAAACATGAGCCAGTGTGTTCATAACACGGGTGGAAATGTCCACATGTAATATTTAGGAAATACAGACTGTAGAATTACTGATTAAAGTCGCCGGCAGTGATGAAAACAGCATCAGGGTGAGCTGTCTCTAACTTGCTGATGATGTTGTAGAGTTTGTTGAGTGCTGCCATGAAGTTAGCTCATGGTTGGATGTAAACAGTGGCCAAAAACACAGGAGTAAATATCCCTTGGTTAGATAATGGGGACGACATTTCAGCAGTAAAAACTTGATAAACACACACACACCTCCCCCTTGAGCCTTACTGGAGGCAGCAGTCCTGTCTCCTCGGTGTACAGAGTGAGTCTGTAGCTGAATGGCACAGTCTGGGACTTTATCTGAAAGACAGGTCTTGGTGAAAATTAGAGCGCAGCACTCCCTTATTTCCCGCTGGGTTGTATAATCCTGGCTCTTAGTTCATCCAGTTTGTTTTCAAGAGACCGCACTTTGGCTAGCTTTTAGCCTAGCATGGAGCCCTCCCCTCTTGCCTCGCTTGTGACGCCGTCTCTGAAGCACTCTCTGGGGTCAGCTTGCTCCCTCAAGATTAGTGCTTCGGGGCCTTCCTGGGGGTCGAGGTGGTGGCAGCTGCGGGTGCAAACAATGAGTTGTAGCTCCGGTGGCAGAAAACTAGTGAATTCAAAGTGGGACTTGGGACTGTGTGACTTGGCGATGTCTAGCAGTGCCTGTCTGTCATCGCAGTGTGTGGCATTTGGCAGGAAAAAAAGTAAAATGTCCTCTCTCTTGAACACTTTGTGAGAAATACAATTCCAAAATGGAAGAGGTTTCTCTCTGTTCTATTCCAAACCCAGTGTAGGAGCCGCATTTAAGTTTCCTAAATTTAATTATAATTTTTGGTTATTGGTGATGTGTTGTGTTGTCTAACCTCTGTTGTGTACTCTGAGCTCCTCCC
>JAQLOL010013995.1:0-13449 GCA_029783665.1 Naso thynnoides
ATGACTGATGCAAGGGGGAACACGCTACGAGATCCTTTCACTGGGAGGAGCCTATGACAAGTGTGTGAGGTTCACAAACACTTGTGGTGTAGTGCGATGATTTTATTCAGACATAACAGGACATTAACAGGAAGAGCAGCAGCACCTCGCAAAAACATAAAATTGGTTCATTAACACATTTATGTGCTTTTATTTAGGGCTGTCAATGTTAACACGTTAATTGTGATTAATTAAGGGGCCACGATTAACATGTTATTTTTTAAAAATCGTCTTAATGCTGCTGTTTTGACCCTTCAACACACCCTTGGTCAAGTTTCCTTCTCTTTTCAGATATGAATAAGAAAAAAAAAAACAACACGCTTCTGAATGGCTTGTTTTTCTTTTTGTTATATGCCCCCTTTACAAGTTCCAGACAAGAAGACAGATACCATTCTCTCCACTGTGCGTGCAGTAACAAGGAAGAGACGGGCAGAGCGTGTACAACCTTGCTGTACTGTACTGACTACTAACTCCACCGACCTGGTCTTGCAGTCATTAATAAATGATTCCGATTAATCAGGACACGTCTGATGTGCATAAAATGATGAAAAAAAAAATAAATCATGTGACTGAACATTGGCCAAGACAGATCCAGCGCAGCAGTGTCGTTATTGTGATGCTCTTACTCAAGCACTGACTCGGTAACAGCGCACACCTGCTGATAGCAGCGGTACTCTGCCATGCTTAACCGTAATGTCCCTGCCTTCTCCTCAGACCAGAAAGTTGTGGATGAAGGTCCGTAACAGAGATTGACGGGAGAGAATTGTGCTTTTCAAATTTGTCGACCATGAAGAGAGGCACCAGTCATTCACAAAGTTGTGTGGGGTTGGTGGAGGGATTTAGGACTCCTGATGAAGTCACCATCAGAGCTTTCATGTACTGTGTTATTCATGTCACAACTGTTTTGTATATGACGACCTTTGGCATCCTTATGTCATCAAGCACCTCCAACGAGACAGAGTGCATACCAAGAAAGATCAGAATCGGTACCAGTAATCTGTTTAAACATTTACATGGTGCATTTCTTCTTTTTATTGGTTTATGAGAAGTTTTACACTGCCCAGTGCAATCACACTGAATTTTATTTGCTTTGGGTCAATTTTTTGTCTCATTGAGGTTTCTGCACATGTGGAGCATTTTTTAATTCTGCTGCGGCTTTTTATAATTGGAATATAAGGCTCTGTGTAAACCCAGCTATAGACTTTCCAGCGGGGGCCACACTTTTGAGTTCCACTTTCTTCAGTCAACATTACGTTATCATCATCTAGAGAACCGATTTTTTAAAGTTGTGAGTGGAATCATGCCCACAAGAATTGCTTTTATCTTGTGCTTCGCCTGCCACCATCTTAAAAACATAGCAAGACTTAAAGGATTCCTGTCTGAGAAAGACAGAGACATAAGAGTTCATGTGTTTCTTTTCAGCAGGCCAGACTATTGTTTTGGTGTCTGCATTAGTCTTAGTTTAAAAAAATTAATAAATAAAAATAAAGTGTTTAGATAGCTTTAGCTTATAAAGAATGCCGCTTCAACAGTCCTCACTAACACTAAAAAAGTGGAGCACATTACACCTTCACTGAAATCACTGCACTGGCTTCCTGTGAGACAAAGGAGAGATTTTAAGATCCTTGTACTTGTTTTTAAAACACTGAACTGTCTTGGACCAAAACACATCTCTGATTTACTTGTGCGTTACAAAACATTCAAACCCTTTGGGCCATCTGGGACAGGTTTACTCAGAGTTCCCATGACCAGAACAAAGCGAGGTGAAGCAGCTTTTAGTTTTTATGTTCCCCACCTGTGGAACAAGATTCCTGAATATCTGAGGTCTGCTACAACTGTGAGCTCATTTGGAGGGAAAATCCACCACTTGTAATGTTGATGTCAAGTAATTGTAGTCAATTGAAACAATAAATTCCTCAGTTTGTGTTATGCTGACAGAGAAAGCTGAGTTTTCTGAGTTGTCCTGCTCACACAGCCGTTCTTGAAGTGCCTACATGTACCAGGATGCATTGTGTCATAAAAAAACAGTTTAAAATGTTACTTTTCGCTGTAGCTTTTAAATAAGTTTGATACCAAAGTTATTTTTTATCTGTAGCTTCTTTGGTTCTTTTCTTGCTTTTTATTTAATCATTTTTGAACACAATTTCATTCAAATGTATAACTATTTGTTGCTTACTGTTTTTTTAAAAAATCTTTTATATACACAATTCAAATGTTTTCTTAATGTATAATTTTAAATGTATTTCTTTACATCCATGTAAGTCACTTTGAATTGCCTTGTGTCTGATTTGTGCTGTACAAATACTTGCCCTGTCTCACCTAAATGAGAATGCAGTTAAATGGAGTATATGTAAAACAGCACTTGCCTAAAAAAGAAGCACAGGTACATGAGCAACAACAGATAAAACTACAAATACAACATTCTTTTAATCTGAAGCTGTACAGCGAGTTTGACTGCTTTAGTGAAGCTGCTGCTGCTCCTGTTACGTCTGCTGAAATAAAAATGTGTCAAACTTCAGTGAGGTAACGGTATTAACTATGGACACAATGATCACATTTCAAGCACTTTTGATTTAGATTCCTAAATAATACTTTGTTTCCATTAAAGCTGCAGCAGTTGAAAATGACTGGTTTGCATTTCCTACACCTCAGAGCACTGCTCAGACAATGTTGCCTGATGTAATCAGTAGCACCCATATTGTCACAAGTTTGTTAACCAGTCGGAAAATTTCCCACCATGACATCCGAAGTGAGTGACCGTCATTGTGCTGCTGAGTGTCACAAACTTGTTTCCTTGCGCTTGAAGTTGTTTTTTCTCAACAAAATTATATTTTTGCATTAGAAAGATTAAGAATTTTTAACAAGCAGGTGCAATCCAAAACTGGCAAAACACTGTTAATACAGTTCCCTCTTCTTCTAACGCAGCAAAGCGAGCTGTAACCACATACCTGAGGTCGTAAAACACAAGTAACTCAAGCGCTGATGATGAATCAAATTGGGAAAACTCACTCACGTTACAGTTTGCCCCTGCTACGTGCCCGGTGCCGTGCAGTGCTCAGTTCGTGCTCAAAAAGAATAATTTCAGAGGTTTTAAATCGCCTTTTGTTGTAGTGCTGCCTCATGCTTCTATGTCTCAACATGTCTGAACCAGCGATCTGTGACTCACAGGTGCCCTAATAGCTTTTCACCTATAAAGCCAACATCTTTAATTCTTTTTATTTAAAATATGTTTTTTTGCCAGGGGCATAAAATTCAGATGCTCGCTCACCTGGTAGCCACCTTCTCTGCAGCCAGGTGTGACTCAGCTGGAGGGCCAGAGAAGCGTTGGGGTGCTGGTGCTTCCCTGCCAGGCCGAGCCGCAGAGGTCCACAGTCTGCCTGGTAGTCGTCCAGCTCGGGACACACCCGCAGAGGACACTAGAACAACAGGTCAGCTTGTTTTACAGCTGTACATGAACCTGAGCAGCTGGTGGAGAGATTTCAGCAGAACCTTGACATTTGAATACACTGTATTAGTTTTCACTTACTTTTATCTCTTTGGCTCTGTCCCTGAGTACGGCCATCGCATCTTCTGGCTGTTTGACTGTGAAGGCAGGAACTCCTGGCTGGAAACACGTGTACATACGTAGTTTTATTTAAAGGACTTAAATGTGCCATGTCTGAACTCAACTCTAAAGATACCATCACTTCCAACTAAATGATGGACCTTGAAAAACATTCAAAACAAAAAAACCCCTCAAGGTTCAATTACAAGCGCTCTCAAACACGTCTCTTGATCTTCATCAGATGTTTGGAGTCTGTTCAGTTTTCATGGAGGTGTTTGATTTGGTTGTCATATGGTCTTCTAGAGGGACGTATGTTTAACTGTTGTTTCAAACCTAATTAGGCGTTTCGGCGATCACAGCGGGTTTGTGTGGTTTTGTGGGAGTCGGCCAACACATCTTCGTCCTTCATAATGATAAGGCTGTTCATCTCTGCTCGGTGTTACTGGTCGATGCAGCAAAAATGTAAGTTGCTTTTTTTTGGCAGAACCTACTGTGGGCAACACAGCAGCGTGAACAGACTACCCACATTAAAATGAACGGGAGAACTTCTATTAACTTGATCTGTTGAGCCAAATAACCGCCTCGCTTTGAGTCGGGTTCTGTTTTAACTCCTCTGCCTGTTAAAAAACAAAAAAGTTTTTCCTCACTAGACCTGCTGAACATGTAATGTTTCCCCTGTCATTCACTTGAGGGCGGTCACAATGTGACCTCTTATCAAAATTTTCTGAAATATTGTAATTAATCATCAAAACATATCATCTTTCAGATAGTCCCTCTTTTTGAACGTTGTACCCTGCAGGCAGTGCAGTATCTGAACAATCTATATGCACATACCTCTGTAATTATATCAGCAAGTCAAATGTCACATGAAGTAGATTATGAAGCTTTGCATGCCTTCACTCAGTGCTCAGCAGTAACCAGCTGAACAATGTACACTGAAGCATCAAACAGCTCCAACCAGCTGGAGAAAATAACGCTAATCTCACTCTGTTTCACTTCACAAACTCCGTGCCCACTTCACCTCCTGTGCAAAAATGACTTTTCTTGGAGGGAAAGTTCACCTGACGGACACAACTAGTGTTAAATTACACACACCGGCACGTTCAGTATCAGCACCAGCTCATGTGCCACACAGCCCACACAGGGCTAAAAATCGATACAGCAATAGATTGCTATATTTATTTTCCTGATACTTTCATCGATTAAAAACAGAAAAAGAAAAAGAGAAAAAAAAAACAAACAAAACAGAAAACCCACATTTTAAACAGGCTGTGAACTTCGACCTCCTCTGTTTAGGTGAGTCCACTTAATGTGCAAGAGCGCATTTTTCATTTTGATGTCACAGCAGCTACGTCAGTGTGTTTAGTAATTTGCCTAAACAGTTCAAATAAATTGGAAAGGAAATTCTGAATTTAATTATTTTGACTCAATTTGTCTTCTGAATTATCAACATAATGTAATGTGATGGAACTTACTAAGCAACTTGTACTTCAGCTCTGTTTTTACACGTTCACACGATTTGCATCATATGTATCGTGATATCATCGCATCTTGACTGTTGTACCGTGGTGCATACCTCTGTGAAGTTTTTTTAAACTAAATGAGTAATCATGGCTCAAAACCACTGATCCTAGACTAGACTCATCTAAAAATGGCACAGCCATCTGTGCTAAAAGAATAAACAAACAAACAAACAAAACAAAAAAAAGACTGAGTATTAAATTTGGGTATTTGGAGAATCATGACACCTTAAGAAAGAAAGCACCAATAAAAGCTAATAGGTAGGCCATCCACAATATTTTTTTGTCTTATTATTTTCAGTATTTACTCAGCACGACCAACACACCTTCATGATGCCTCCTTTTTGCCAGGCGATCTTTTCAATGGTGTCTCCAAGAATCTGAGTGTGGTCCAAACCCAGAGAGGAGATCCCACACACCCACGGTCTCCTGTCGACGCAGACCCACACAGGAGACAGAGTGGCGGCTTATTATTACATTTTTACACAACACTGAAAAAGTGGCAGATAGAACTTTATGGTGACATTATATTAGTATATAAGAGCAAAAGTACACCGATGTGTAACTGGCAATAAAAAGAGTCAACCTAGTTCAAGTGTATGCAGAGTTACGTGCTTTCTGTAAGTGTATGCAAACACACGTGATGATCTAACTTCTAAAGGTCCTTTTAGACACAATGCAACAACATCACCATGAAGCAGCATGTTGGCTTTCTGCTGCGTCGTGCAGAGCAGCTCAGTCAGCCCAGCACATCGCTCGTCACGGTCGGCTGCACCTGAAGTTTAACCTGGCTGAACTTTGCCACTGCGATGAACCTGGTGGTGACTGAGTGAAGCTCATATCGCATTGTGTCTAGTGTTCTGTGGGAACGCTAGAACAAGCGTTAAACGTCCTCAGCCTCTAAGCAGTCTGACAACGCTGATCAAGAGCCATTTATTGTGTCCAAAAGTCCAAAACATGATCATAAAATGTATTACAGCTGTTGTGTGTGTGTGTGTGTGTGTGTGTGTGTGTGTGTGTGTGTGTGTGTGTGTGAAACAACGTGACACGTGCAACCAAAGCCAGAGTTCTGGAACATGCAACGTGTTCACGCTGTTCTTTTCGTGTAATGTGATTCTGTTTAAAACCTGAATGATTTCGTGACAAATTACATCAAGACTGCCTGATAAGACTGTAAAAATAATCCAATTGTGTTTCACTATTATCAGCATGAGGATGTAGGTCAGAGAAAGTCTCACCGTATAATGTTGGTGCAGTCATACGCTCCCCCGATCCCAACTTCAATGACAGCTACATCCACCTGGACAGAGAACAGAGCTGTTTTCATTCTAGTCAAGTCATTTAAATGTAAATGTACATTTCCGACTGTCCAGCAGGCTTGACGATGTAATCTCAGTTTATAAGTCAAACACATGAAAACAGAACAAGACATCTCAGTAACCACAGAGCAGAGTGCCAGGAATTTTTCTCTGGAGAATGAACCTTTCCCATTATGGAAACTATCCAAGCCAAATTTCATGTCTGAAACTTTGCTGTCAGTGATGAGCTGAATGTCTTGAATCAGTGCCAAATTTTAGGTCAATTCCTAAGAACTTTTGGTTTCCCTGGTGATTCTGCTCATAAAAGCAGCACAGTCCTGCTAACGTGCCTTCTCCTGAAGAAACACGTGGAAGGCCAAGATGGTGAGGAAACGGAAGTATGCCGGCATCGTCCCTCCGTGGGCATCCTGAGGAAGTCACAGAAAAGAAAAAGATGACTGTCCCGCCATGTCTGCAAAGTGTCCGTGCAATAATATACAAAGGTTTTGAAAAGTTTCTTGATGGTTTGTGTTCCATGTTAACACTTGGGCTCTATTAGCAGACAAACAGCAGATTAAAGACCTTAGGTGTAGCACACCAATATAATGTACAGATATAACATGTCTGTGTGTCAGTGGTGTTTATTTTTTTCTTTGGATAAATCCCTGTATCTACTGAATACTGTTGAGTCTAACTGGCATCACTTCTCTGAGGCAAAATAACTGGTTTGGGATTTTTTTTTTTTTAAAAAGAGTGACAATCAATGTACTCAGAACATTCCAGGAGTCAAATGTACAATAAATGCTGGTAAAAGGACTCAAGTGTGCAGTCACATGAAGGTCACGCTCATCCTGACATAAGGGGTCTCATTTTCTGATAGATTAAATTACAACTTGTGACACTGATCACACACAGCTGAGGCTTACAAACAGTGCGTACAATCACGTAAAATGCCACATAAATCACTTCTTGGAAAGCTAATCATTACTTTTAGTTTTATCCACCCCACTCAGAGAGATGATCAAAGGGATTAACCTTTGATCATGTCTCTGAGCGGGGTGGATTAGCAGTAGGGTTGGGCGAAAAGTTAAATTTTTAAACCGGCCACAATTGACCCATCAACCAGTAATTGCCGATATATGCGTGCGGGTGTGTGCGGGCATGTGCAGGGTGTAGTCACTGCTGTTTATCCACTGAGATTCAATGTGCCAGTCATGCACGGCGCTCTTTTCCCTCACAAGACAAGTGCTGCATGCGCTGACGAGTGGAGGATACAAGGATACAAAATGCTGCACGTCACTTTATATCAGTTTTTGGACTTGCGTAGTTACTTGCATATAATCATCGCGTAGTCATTTTCACTCTTAGCTCCTCGGAGCGAGTTGCAAAGCAGCACTGCTATCAACTTGCACACAGAGCCGCTCCGCAGGCGGTCTGCCAGTGAGTCATATGTCACCGTGCAACTTGGTTGATTAACAACAATACCAAAAACGGCAAATTAAACGATCCGCATGTTTTTATTTTGATTTACTCGGGTGAAATCAAAGCATAGCAACGTAGGTCCACCTTCACTGCGTGCACATTTCTGCAGCCGGGGAACACACTTCCTGTCAGGTTGTAATTACCTCGGCATCACTCCGGCATTTCTCTGCGGCAGTCAGTTCTGCTCCTCATCGACTTCTTTCTAATCACTGTTCTCTGATGTTCCTATTTTTGGCGCTTGCAGGTTAATTATTTATTAAGTGAACTTTTCAAGGAGGCAGACGATTAACTTCTATCTCGGCAAAATAAAATGTCAAATATAAACCAAAATATCAGCTCCAACAAACCAACCAGCCACGGGTATCGCTGATATTCGATTTATTCATCCATCGCCCAACCCTAAGCAGCAGTTAGAACAACAGTTCTGGTTTAAACTCAGAGCGGCTGTGCCGTCAAACTTTACTTCTCTGTCTTGTTCTGTGACCTTTAGGGCTGAAACAATTCTTAAAGTAAATTTGAAATATTCCATTAATTAAATTCCTCAAGGCTTTTACTCCAAGGCAACACAGCGGAAACGCTTCACAGTGCTGCCTAGCCGTAATTTGCACAGTTCTGTACAGCACTGAGTGCACAGCTTGCCTACACACTCTGTGCACTCCGACCGGAAACTATTTCTGTCCCAACGCGCTTTGGCGACTGATATGCTGTAAAGTGAAGTCAAGTGCAGATAAGTGAGAGCCTTGTGTTGCAGAGGACAGCTGTCTGTGAGAATATCCAACCTAAAACTAACCTCACCGCCACGAAAAGAAAAAGAGAGAG
Organism: Naso thynnoides; assembly: GCA_029783665.1. Taxonomy (NCBI): domain Eukaryota; kingdom Metazoa; phylum Chordata; class Actinopteri; order Acanthuriformes; family Acanthuridae; genus Naso; species Naso thynnoides. The sequence continues at coordinate 8,703 of JAQLOL010013995.1, forward strand.
ACAGCTCAGAGAAAATGACAGAAAATGTCCCAAGTGTGGGGTTACTTTAGGTCAAATAACCAAATAAATAATGGACCGCCCTCTGCTGGACAAACTTTGTGCTTACACTATTTTAAATTACTAGTCCAAGCGGTTTTTTCCAGCCTTAAAACAGTTTAAATATTGACACTTATCGGAAAAGATATATATACACCAACACAGATATATACGTGATAGACTATTATCACGCAGGCCCTAATGCGTAGTCCTACTAACTAGTGAAGAACCTGACTAGATATGCGCCCCTACATGATCTCAGGTATCGTATGCTCTTAAAATAATAATAACAGAAAAGAAAATGCTGCAGTCAGTTTGTTAAAGCGAAAATAAAACGCATCAATCCGACAGGTATATATTTTACTGCAGTGAGTGGGTTCAGCAGATGTAGGGCACACCTTAACTAAATAAATGTACATTTGTTTAAAAATTAGCAACAAATATAACGATTAATTAGACTCTATTTCAGTAAAAGGCAGAGTCGCATTATTTTCAGCTTCAGCAAAGAAAGATACTGCAATTTTAGCACCAAAAGTGTAATTTTTTTTAAAAAAAAGGAAACCATGTAACAATGGATCACTCAATTAAATTTGGGAATAATTGGCAGAATACTTGAGTACTAAAATTATTGATAGCTGCAGCCCGACCTACCTTTGTTTCATCCAGCCGTCCATAAACCTGCCAGAAGTATTTTGTGAAAAGCTCTTTTCCAATAATCTGCCCGTTGATCCGGATCCTCTCCCTGACTTGAACCAAATGTGGGGAACTGAGCAAAAGATACAAATACAGCAGCAAGGAGCGTAAATTCAAATGTTGGACCAATTATTTCGACTGTTTTACATGTAACTGACACACTGTTACTACACCAGCAAGTATCAAGCCATCAATTACACATCTACAAAAAAAAAAGATTTGGACATATTAATATTTTTAATGAATATATGTAAGGAAACAACATTGAACAGTACTGGTCTTAGCATGAACTGGTCTTTATGTCCTGCTTTAAAGGCAACATGCTCTTATTTTTCAGAATATTTCTCAAGTCAAACCTGTTCTTCCAGACAACATACATATTCATTATTAACCTACACATCTTCATGTTCCACACTACGAATGTATTTATCATTGTTCAAAATGCTTCGAGCTTAGACACCTTCACTGCAGAGCAAAGGTTCGGTACAGTCGAGTGACAGAAAAATGAGTCACAGTGTGTTGAAACCACGAGTGTACGTGATGTTTTCTCACAGTGGACGAAAGTGTAGCGAGGAGTTAAACTCTGCTGTCACTGTCAGTTAATGTAGATCAAGGATGGGTCGTTAACATCATCATTCCTGTGACATTTCACTTCTCACGCAGCTGCGAATGTTGTTCTACTCTACAACAGCTCGACTCAGTTGCTGTTACACGCACCATGTCGGCTGTGACGAGGACAAGCGACGTCTGCAAAGTGAATAATAAAACTATAAAATGCCTTCATACTTCTCAAACAAAGTGATCCAAGTGTCCCAAAGACTGACATGCCATGCTGTTTTTTTCCTTACTGTTGACTCAGAGTTTACTTGCTCTGGGCAGGTGGGTAAGCGTTAATGTCGAGCCCTGCGTGTACTTACAGAGCACATATCCCCGGGTACAGACTAGTTGTGTACATAGATGTTGTAGTATAAGATTATTTTCTCACACAGTCATATTTACTTAGCTAAACATGGGTTCTGCTTGTGTTTCCAGTCAGACACAGATCACCCGCACATTTTTTTTAACAGTGAAAAAAAGAAAAAAAATTTGTGAGTAATCGATTACTTGTTTAATAGATAACGAGAGTACTACTCACGTTTACATGATCTAATTCATTCACTGCGACCAGCCCCTCTGCAAAAACTTAGAACCCGATGGGAGGAGGATTTGAGGGGAGGGGATCCCAGAGGAGCTGTGGGATGCTTTTTTTTCGACGGGTTCACTCTTCATCTGTTTGTGCTCGACACGGTCTGACCCGACGTAAAATTCTGCATCACACACATTTCAAAAGAGTCTCTAAAATTTGTGATGATGTTGATCCCACGTGTGACAGATGTCATCAGGATCGAGCGACCCACGCTCATATGATTTGGTCATTCTCTTCGTTACTTACTTATTTGGTGCAAATATTTAATTCTATGTCAGTCTGTACCAGGACTAAATGTGAACCATCAACACTCACAGCTTTGTTTGGGATTTTGCCTCCCACTCTGCAGCTTCCTAAATACGAAGCAGATTTTGTAGCGTTTGTTAACTTATTAGCTAAATTCTTGATTTTGCTGAGGTGGAAGTCTCCTGTACCTCCCTCTCATTCCTCTTGGATCAAGGACATTCTTCACTTTCCCAGGACGGAGAAACTTAGGTGTACGGTAAACGGCTCACTTGGTAAATTTAATAAAACTTGGGGACCATTTTTTTTTGCAAAATCTGAGTGGTTGGTGGTTACTACGATTCCAGAGTAACCACTTTGATAAAATGAGCTAAACTACATGTGCAGTGTGTCTGTCTGAACTTATGGTGGTTTTGGAATGTTGTTCATTTTCTTCTCTACTACTTGAATTTTATGTTTGATTTTATTAGGTGACCAACTTGTGCAGTGCCTGTTTTTTTTTGTTGCTCTTTCTATATGATGCAGATTTTTTTTTTCCATTTAATGTGATACTTGGCACAATGCTACTTACTTTGAAGCTTGTGTCACTGAAAATTCAGTAAACAAACCTGAGAACAGGGCTGCAAGATTTTGAGAAAGTATCTAACTGCGATTATTTGCAGTGACATTGTGATTGTGATATGATTTGCGATACAGGAAGGAATGATCATTTTTACATCATTATTCTCTTTTTCTCTGATAAACATATCAACATGATTATGGTGTGATTTTAACAGGGATCTGCACCACACAAAGACGTTTTCTTAAGTCTGTAAAATATGACGTGTAGGCCAGGACAACTCTGCAGCGCAGCAATATATGAATTAAATGGTGTTTTGACACATTTTTCACCTATAACAAATATTGCACCTCCCTCGAAAACCCCACTCATCAACTTAATAGCATATGAAATTAGTGATTACCTCTAGGTGAGAGATGAATATTGCTGCTGATAACATTTCTGTGCCACAGTATCAGTTTCAGACTTTTTTTCCCATGTGAGATCGACACAGTTTTAATTTAAATTTCGATTAATTGTGCAGCCCTACCTGAGAAGAAAAAAAGACGAGGGTACTCAAATATCGAAAATACTGAAAATGCCAAATCCTAGTACCGACAAGTACTTGAAACTCAATCAAAAAAAGAAAAAAAAAAGCCTTAGAGTCCCTGTTCAAACTCAACTGGATGTTTCTCTTATCAAACAGATCATTTTCCCTCCACTTTCTGCCGTGAATGGGAGAATCTTGTTTTCCACTGTGCCGGATATGGTCTAAATGAGGCCTTAGGAGTTGTATTATTTAAATGACGAGCTCCCAGTGTATTACCATAGTGGAAGATGATTAAAAGCAAACATTAGCACACACTGCTCAACCCCAGCTTGAGGCACTGTTTAGCATGAGGATGGTTAAACATAAGAGGCCCACAGAACGGACACACTCAGTGTCCGCTCACTCACGTTTACATGATAGAGGAAATTGATTTATTGTTTAAGTGTGGCTAAAACGGAACTTTTAAAATGTGTGTTAATCCAACTGAAATACTAAAACTAAACTAAATGGAATTTCTCAAAGTCGAGCTAACACACCCAGATAACGTTCTCGGGAAAAACTACTCCTGCGTGTATACGCCTCAACTGGACCAGGACTGGCCTGAGCAATTTGTGCATGATCTATAGCTCCTGTGGCGTCTTTGACCCGAAACTTGAACAGCATAAATCTGTAGAAGAAAGCCGGGAAGAAAAAAAGAACCCAGTTAACACGAGGGATACTGCGCATTCAAACTGTAGCAAGAGAAAAGAGTAGATGTGAAGGGTACAGCGCTGTAAAGTTGTCCATGTTGTTGTCCAGGTTGTCGCTGCGCTCCTGCTTCATGGTGTTCTATTTAAATCTTTTTTATTTAAGTAAATTACACCTCTAGTTTAAAAGGAATTGTGTTTTTTTTTTTTTTTAGGCTGGTATTGGATTAGTACAAGGCAACGACTGCTACCCAAATTTGGGTATTGGAATCAGTATTGGGAATGAAAAAATGGTATCGGAACATCTCTGCCCACCAGACCGTGGGAGGAAACCAGAGAACCCAGAGGGAACCCACGCAGACACGGAGAGAACATGTCACATCCACACAGAAAGCCCGGGTTCCAACTCACAACCTTCATGCTGTGAGTCGACAGTGCAAACCGCTGAACCGCCACGCTGCCCCTAACTTTTTTTTCACTATTTAAAAAACCTTATTTCACGGTAGAGTTGCATCACATTGTGTGGCTCCGTCTCTCTTCACTCTCTCCCTTTCTCACAGAAATGGTTTGAAAATAGACCCGTCTGTAAATAGCCCCCCTTTGGCTGTAGTTCAGCGGGTACAGTAGGCCGTGTACTTGACAGAAGGTCAGTGGTTTGATGCCTGACTCCTCCAGTCGGCATATTAAGTGTCCCTAGGCAAGATACTGAACTACCATAATGCTCCTGATGGCTGTTTTATTGGTTTGTGAACGTGCGTGTGTGTGTGCGTGTGTGAGAGTTCCTGATGAGCAGCTTGGCTCTTTGTAGACATGTG
>JAQLOL010013996.1:0-13443 GCA_029783665.1 Naso thynnoides
GATCTAAACACCTGTGCCCAGCACGCTCAGCCCCAGCAGCCCACGCCCATCTTCAGTCACATCACAATATTTATTGTTTTTTTATGGTCTATAAGTCATTTAGCACAAAAAATGTGTCGAGGGAGTTTAAAGGATGGGGATTATGTACACAGTGCATTAAATGGTCAATATAGATTTTGACAATGGAATTTAAAAATTCACCAAAAAAACAAGAACCTTTCACAAAAATTATGCCGTATGCATGAACACAGCCAAAAATATATGTGAAATAATAGACCAAAAAACACAAAAATGTGTAGAGGATACAACAAGTAGTAAATAAACTTAATAACGGGTGGCTGTGGCTCAATGAGAAGGTCCACCCAATCAGAAGGTCAGCTCCTCTGGTCTGCATGTCGAAGTGTCCTTGGGCAGGATATCAAAGCCCAAATCCCTTCCAGTGGCTGTGCTATTGGCTATGCGTGAATGAGTTCCTAATGAGCAGATTGGCTCTTTGTAGAGAAGTCACCTGCCCTTAGTGAGTGAATGTGTGTGTGACTGGGTGAATGCTGAATTATGTTGTGAAGCGCTTTGAGTAGTTGAAAAGACTAGAAAGGTACTATATTAATACAGTCCATTTACTATGCTGACTATGTGTTTGTAATGAGACATGGAGTCTATAGGCAGGAATGCATAATCAATTTTGAAACATGCTCAAACTAGCGAAGGCAGACAAACTAGTTCTGCACTCCAAGCAGCAGGTCAACTTTCACAAATAATAGCTTCACCGTGACTACCTGAAAATTAATCACTGCTGACAAGGATATACAATCGTGTGCTCCTTTGTTTGCTACTACTTTGATGAGGAGATTTACTGATTGTTGCATAGGGTCTGTCAATTGGTTTCCTCAGGTAAGGAATAGCATTAAAGGCATTTACTGCATTGAAACTGATTTCGCAGCTGTATTTTATAAGACACAGTTTTGATGGTGTTTTATGCAAAAAAGAAAAAATCAAAAGAAACCCACATTGGTCACTGGAGAAAAAGATTATTCTGAGACACCGCTCCAGCTGTGGAGGGCCCCCCCATGAGCCACTGAAGCTAAAAACTAAAATACAGCAGCATAACATATGTAGCTAAGATCAACACTAAAAAAAATAAATGAATAAAGCTGAAGATAAAATTCCTAAATTTGGTTAAGAACAGATCAGATAAAATCGTACTAAAGAACAGCTTAAAACTACATATAAGAATGAACAGAATCTATGTACTTAAATAGTGTGGATTAAAAACAACACAGAAACTAGTTAAAAGGTTAATAAAGAAAAGTTAAAAAGAAATCAGTTAAAAGCCAAATTAAAAAGGTGAGTCTTGAGCCCGCTTTCAAAAACATCAACAGTCTCTGCAGCCCTAACACTTTCTGGCAGACTGTTCCACAGATGTTGGTCATAGAACGAGGCCTCACTGTAAGTATGGTTTTGTTTTTTTGATAAACCCTCAAGTACCAGTAGGATTAGGGTTCCTTTTTTTCTCTGTCGTCTTTTCTATGAGGAAGATGCTGCGTCAGCCCACAGCTGAGTGGACATGTGAGTGAATTTAGAGGAAACAGAAAGGACTGATGACATTGAACAAGTCTGGGAGGAGGAAATAGGATGGGTAAGAGAGGAGTACAGGAGGAGTCAGGCTGGAGGAGACAGGAGGAGTCAGACAGTCGGATACATGAGGAAAATGAGGGGGGAAACAGGAGGAAAATGAATCTGGGGTGTCTAGAGGTGTGGCCATAGAATGTGTTGCTGAATCAGTTTCATTAGGAGAAGGGAAGACGTCTTTGTCTAATGGTGTCCCTAGAGTCCTAGTCTATGTGGCTGAAAGATCCTCAGTATATGGTGCTGGAGTCAGACAGTTGAAAATACTAATACAGATATTATAGCCTAATAGCAAAATACCTGATGCTATGAGTTATGACCAAGTATACTTCATTTACTTAAAAAAATAATGACATTGCATGCTTTTTTCCCCCCCGTACTTATTTTTTTGTGATAAATAGTGTGAGTACAGGGATGTTTGCAATATAAAATGCATTTGAACATTAAATTGTAAATTTAGAAAAAAATTTAGGTGAATTTGCAGCGAAAAAAATTGTATCAAACAAGAACTAGACCCTGCATTGTGTATTTGTTTGATCAAGAAGGAATGTAATTGCTTGTTTACTATGTATGCAGAGGATGCACTTCACTCACAAGCAACTCTCATAAGTTAAATGTAGGCCAGCAGGTGGAAAACGTCATTGTCTAGAATGAGAAAAGTCGATGTAGAGAGTCGGCTTTCCAAGAAAATGGACATGGTCATAGAGGTAAATGAAAGACTGTGTGCTTGGTGTGTTCACTGCACATTACAGTGCTGAAAAAGTATAACCCTAAATTATATTACATTAGCTTCCAAGGACAACGGAGAGCAGAGAAGATACGAGAGTTGCTGATAGTTTCAAGAAACAGTAGGCAGTTTTCACTTGTAGTCAAGAGGTGAGTGATGCAGCCATCAAAGCTAGCTACATTACTGCCAATGAAATAGCATCCACTTCAACGCTGTATTCAGAAGGCGACTTTGTGAAGACCTGCATGCTGAATGCGGCAAAAATTGTGTGTCCCGAAAAGTGGCAAGCTTTTGCTGACAAGAAACACTGTGGCAGAAAGGATTTTAGAGATTGCTGGAGATGTGTCATTTGTGACGTTTTTGGTTGAAACTGATGAGAGCACACACATTACAGATGTCGCATTTGGCTGTTTTTATCTGTGGCGTTGATAATACTTTGACTGTGACAGAAGAGTTTATCCAGCTAGTCCCGATGACTTCATTTAAGCGAAATTGACGCTGTTCTCATTTCTCTGAAGTTAACATTAATTTTAATGTTAAACGTGTAACTGAGCAAGAGCACAGCTGATACAACCAGTTAGGATTCCTGTCTCCATAACAACATTACGTTATAAAAGACATCACTTTTATGAGGGATATTTGATCAGTGTCGCTTTTGTTTAAATAAGTGGATGCTGACGTTAGCTTGATAACGTAAGCACCCACTCATAAACATCCAAACTTTTTCTTTATTCCTCTAGTCAAGTCCTCTCGTCTTTCTCATCACTAGGAGAGCAGCAGAAAGTTTGATCATTATTTTTTCACTCAGTTCTGTTTAAACTACATGGGACACAGTGCTGCAGCATATTGAAAGGAGAGTCTTTGGACCCTTATTGTATTTTGAAATAGTGTTACGTCATTCTTAATGAGGCTGTGCCACCTTGCTCAGATTAATGTTTTCTGTCCAGAATATGAAGTATGTGCTTGCGAGAGTCCCCCAGTGTGCTCCCAAAAAATGAAAAAAATGTTATAGAGAGCGGCTCGCACATTTACCACCCCACTCCAAAACTTAGTGGTTCTACTTCTTTCCTTTTATCCCTGTCTGGGTCACTGAAGTTGGCACCAAGCATATCTCTTACCTTTCACTTGTTCCGTACTGTGTGTAACTAAATCTTGTTTACAAAGGAAATTCAAAAATGTAATTAAAGCTGCAAGCGGCGCTGAATGGGCCCTCACACCCCCACACCGGTCAGGGAGCATCGCAGTTGGGGAAAAAGCACGTCGTTGCACTATGCACCATGTACAACGCAAGTTTGTGAAAATGATGGTCCAACTTTACTGTTGCAGCTTGATCCAATACCAAACTAGCATTACCGTAAGCTTCATTTAAGAAAGGAGTCTCGACTGAGATGCAAAAATGTCCTTATTTAATACATACAGTGAATACATCCTTTTGTTTGTCACAACACGAAACCCCACAGCCGACACCACGTTGGTCAAAACTCGTTTGCCCTTCCGGGGTCAACAGCCCAACAAAGGTGAAATGAATGACTAAAATACCTGCAGCCATTCCACAGGACAGCGACACCACCTGATAAAATTACATACACCAAGTGAACAAATGAACAGCTCTTACATAATTAATGGCTCTTACACTCCAAACCCCTAATTGTTCGGAGTTAACAATTACACCAACAAACAAACAAAGAGCCATTTAACATGCATCACTGTTATTACATTATCATCAGACATCAGTTGCATTCACCAAGCAGAGTTTGGTAACTGGTCTTTCCACAACACTTGACTTGGTCTTCAGGCGAACAGACCGTACAGCTCCATGTTTGTCAGGAAAAGTTTCCATCACTCGCCCGAGCAACCAAGAACCTCGAGGTGCAGTCGAATCCATAACTATGACAATGTCTCCAGGTACCAGGCTTCCTTTTTCTTTGTTCCATTTTTGCCTTTCTTGCAGCAGAGGTAAATACTCTCGAACCCACCGCTTCCAAAACAGATCCGAGATGTATTGCACCTGCCTCCATCTTCGTTTTGTATAGAGGTCTCCTTTCTCGAACAGTCCAGGTGGTAATGCAGGCTTGCCTTTCAGGAGAAGAATATGATTCGGCGTGAGGGGTTCAAGATCGTTGGGATCCTCCAACAGTTGGGTGATTGGCCGGTCATTTAATATGGCCTCAACTTCACAGAGAATGGTGTGAAGGCTATCATCGTCCAACTGTTGCTGGTGCAACACAGACTTAAGAACGCACCTTATTGATCGAATCACACGTTCCCACGTTCCACCATAGTGAGATGCTCCAGGGGGATTGAATTTCCAGTCCACTCCAGTTGTCCTGAGTGCTCTTTGGATATGATCATGATCCAGTGCAGCGAGAGCCTCCTTTAATTCTCTACTTGCTCCAACAAAATTGGTGCCATTGTCAGACAGCAGATGGGATACTTGGCCTCATGAATCTCCGCAAGGCATTAATACACGCATCTGTGTCCAGTGAATTTGCAACCTCCAGGTGCACGGCTCTGCTTGCAGGTAAAAATTACTCCATAGCATTTACACAGACTCCTCCCCCTCTTCACCTGATTGGTCCAAAATAATCGAAGCCAACACTTGAAAAAGGAGGGAGATCAGGTAAAATTCTCTCCAACGGCAGGTCCGCCATCCCCTGCCTTTGCCGCGTGGAGTCTGCACTTCCTGCATTTCCTCCTTAACTTGGATAGAGTGTGGTTCCTACCACTGTGACCCAGCTGCTGATGGATATGCCTGAGGATAAGAGTTGAAATATGCTGGTCCTTTGCGAGGATGAGTGGATGTGTTACTTCTTCTGGCAGAGCTGCCTTCCCAAGTCTTCCTCCAACTCTCAGCAGGCCATTCTCCAGACGTTGCACATTTCTGGGTTGTTGTTCGGCATCAGAGGTCTGCAGCTGCTTTCTCCTTCAAGAGAGCCCATTTGATCTTGAGGAACCAAGCAATTAGAGGCATCTTTTGCGAACACAGTGACCTCTCTCTTAACTTCCGGATCGTCTGCTGGAATGCCAATCTCCATGATGCTTTCTGGCCAATACCTTTCTGGTTTCCAAAGAAAGCTAGGCCCTTCAATCCACCTGCTGCCAGTCACAAGGGATCCACTTTCCTGCCTCTAGATGCGTCATCCGCTGGATTATCCTTTGTGTTCACATACCTCCATTGTGACACATTTGAAGCATCTCTGGTGGTTGTCACCCTGTTTGCCACAAAAGTATGAAACCGCTTGTCTTCGTTTCTTATATACTTTAGCACAGAGGTGCTATCTGTCCAGAAAAATGAGTTTTCCACCTGCAGCTGCAACTCTGCTTTCAATACTTTGTCCATCTGAACCGCGAGGACAGCGGCAGTAAGTTCCAGCCGTGGAATGGTGACAGGCTTTAGCGAGTAACTCTTGCTTTGCCAAGCAGGAATGATACATGGACCTCATGCCTGTCATTCTCCAGCCTTACATAGCTAACGGTGCTGTACCCTCCCTCACTTGCATCAGCAAAGTGATGAAGCTGGACCAGTGAGGGCTGTCCAAACGCCTTCGGCTTGATACACCATTTGACCTTGAACTCTGACAACCGGATTAGTTCTTCAAGCCACCTCGTCCACTGCTGCAGTGGCAGGCTGTCGTCCCAGCCAGACTTTCTCCTGCAAAGCTCCTGCAGCAAGACCTTTCCAGGCAAAGTGACTGGGGCAATAAACCCCAAAGGGTCGTAGACTAAGCTGAGCATAGACAGCATGCCACGCCTGGTGTACAGACCTTGTTTCCCCAGCATCCTGAACTGAAAGACATCACTCTCGATGCACCACTGGAGAGCAAGGGCTTTCTCCAAGGGAAGGTCATCTCTGTCCAAGTCCAGCTCATTTATGTCCTTTGCTCTGTGTTCTTCTGAGACTGTCCGCAGCACCCTCCTACTGTTACTGACCCATTTTGTCAGATTGAATCCTCCTCTACGACAGATAGCTGTGAGATCTTTAATCAATTGAACAGCTTCTTCCTCAGTGGCTGTGCTTTTCAAGCAGTCATCCATGTAGAAGTTTTGCTTCACCGTCTGAACCACATCACCAGGGAACAATGACTGACTGTCCTCTGCTGTCTCCCTGAGTGCATAGCAAGCACAGCTTGGCGATGAAACAGCCCCGAACAGGTGTACAGTCATCCAGAATTCTGCCACTTCTTGAGTCAGATCACCCTCAGGCCACCATAAGAAACGAAGGAAGGTTTTGTCCGCTTCTGCGACCTTGACCCGATAAAACATCTGCTGTATGTCTCCCATCAAAGCTACAGGCTCCTGTCTGAACCTTGTGAGCACTCCAAGCAGACTGCTTGTAAGGTTGGGACCCTGCAGAAGCTCATCGTTCAGTGATCGTCCCTTAAACGTTGCCCCACAGTCAAATACCACCCACAAAGTATTCTTCCTGGGATGATAAATGCCATGATGGGGGATATACCAAGCCCTTCCTTCTTCACATTCACAGAGGTGCTGAGGTATTCTTTCTGCATGGCCTTTACCAATGATGTCAGTGAAGAAGCTTATGTACTCCTGATGGAACTGCTCGTCTTTCTCAAACCTCCTCTTAAGTCCCAAGATCCTTTGCTTTGCCACAGACAGATTATTAGGAAGAGTGAGGTGCTTTTTCCTGAAAGGCATTCTCAAGCTGTAGTGCCCATCCACCAGCTCCACAGAATTTTCCAAAATGTCCATAAACCTCACATCCTCTCTTGACATTTGTTCATCCTCCATTTTCCTGTCATTGAAGTCATAGTTGTACTGAGCGGTCAGCATTTCCTCCAGCTTATGCATACCGATTCTGTTAGCCACGATGGAGGGAAGCTCCGCCACCATGCTGCCACTGCCATTCCCACTGCTATTAACGACCTCCCATGGCTCCAGTAGTCTGGGAGCATTGGCTCCAATCAGCAGATCAACGTTTGCTTCAAGGATATGAACATTTGCCAAGTATGGCCACTTATCCAGCTCTTCCTGTGTCACTATGTCATCGGCAGTCACTGGCATCTTCTCTTGTGGAAGAACTTCTGGAAGCATGCTGCTGTAAAGACCAACTACCTCCAAACCCTTCAAGGAGTAAACGGTTTCAACTGTTTCCTGCCTCATTGTGCGTAGCAGGAAGCTGGTTCTTTTACCTGCAGCATTCAATTTCTTCATCAGACGTTCAGAGCAAAAGGTACCAGAACTGCCCGGATCCAAAAATGCATATGTTGTTTCAATATGCTTTCCTCTCGAAGCTTTCACCTTTACAGGAAGGATAGATAAAGCGCACTTGTCCTTACCGACCCCTGTATGCCCACATGTTGTGACTGTAGTAGGCTGCTTGCTGGACGTTACCCTTTCTTGTTCCAAAGCTGTTTGTCTATGTATGTGAAGCACAGTAGGGTGAGTTTGCCTACAAACTTTGCATAGCAGACGCTTCTTGCAGTCACGGCTTACATGGCCCACACATAAACATGCAAAACAGACTCCCTTTTCACGCAAAAACTGGATTTTCTCCTTGTGCTTCTTTGCATTGAGCTCCTTACACACGTCCAATGTGTGTCCATGACCACAACAGAGACATCCAGTTTCCTGCATCTTCTTTGACTCTTCTGTTCTTGATGTTACTGTGGTGGCTGCAACACTCTCCTTAATTCTTTCCCTGGGCTGTGCTTTGAACCTGGATAGAGGTTTCAGTCCAGCCGCACCCAAACCAGGGTCCTGTATGTTGCCAAACAAGGGGTCTGAAAGAATTGTGACGTGGCGTTCCATGAACATTACTAGATCCTTGATGTGTGCTCTGTCATTTTGTCCTTTCCATAATTTCATGCGCTTTAGCTCTCCATTGATCTCTCATCTTGAATGGTAACTTAGACACAATGGTTCTCATGTTCACTGGCATGTCAAGCTCTTGCAAGTACTGTAGCTCCTCCATCGCATTGCAGCAGCCCCGCAAAAATAAGGAATAGGCTTGGAGTGCCTTCACCTCCTCTGCTTTAATTGACTGCCACGCCAATGCCTTCTCCATATAAGCGGTTGCAATTTTATACTGGTTGCTGAAATGTTCCTGCAAAAGCCCTTTTGCCACTTCATAGCCACTCTCGGGATCCATATGTTGGCAACTACGCACCAGCTCTTGTGGTTGGCCTTTGGTGAACTGCTCCAGGTAAAAGAGACAATCTGCTTTGCTTGCTTTTCCTTCAACCCCATGTTCAAAAGCTTTGACGAATGCTCTGAATTTGGAAGGATCTCCTTCAAAAACAGGAATATCTCTTGGTGGTAATGTTAGAGAATGATGTTGGTGCACCAGAGCGGCTGTAATTTCGTTTTGCCTGTGCATGAGGTTGAGAATATCTTCCGGAGTATTTTGGCTTATATCCTGTTGAACGTCGATAGGTTGGCTGAATCCATCATTTGGCTGAACTGCTGTAGGCTGATGTTGCATGTGCTGTGCTGTCACTGACACATTTGAAGAGCAATCAGAGCTGGTAGCAACTTGCAGACCTTGCATCTTGTGCTTTGGCACCTCCATACGTTGTGATTTGTCAGGTGGTAATGACAATTCTGGCAGGTGATTTTGTCGTGGAGGAATCCATGCAGACTTGAACTCCTTTGCTATAGGATTTAAGGCAGTCATTTGTTCCACCTTCCCCTTTTCCCTTTCAAAGTATGAGTTCATGCCATTTGAGTGTTTAGAAGAAACATGGATCGTTCCACAAGCCTCTAATACTGCCAACTTAGCATTAAATGCAGCAAGCTCAGTTTCAAGATCAAGCGCCTCCTTCTTCCTCCTCAGTTGTAGTTCCTGTTCCTCCATTTTTCTTTTCAGCTCTTCTTGCTGCTCTTCTAAAGCATGTTTTGTCTTTAACGCTGCTTGACAAGCAAGAAGTGCTGCTCTATCAGCCTCAGCCTTTATGCGTGCAGATGTTGTGCTTGACCTCCCACTGCGATTGCTCCTTTGACTTGGGCGTTTACTACCCACATTAGAAATACACGCATATGGACACATTAGGATTGATATCATCCTCCACATCACCATTTCCATGAGCAGTACAAGAGTCATGATCCAAAACCCACTTTTATGCATTAGCAATTGAGTCATCATTATTCAACATCATTGCCTTAAACCATGTTTCATGTTTCACCTTTTCATCACCTGGCTACAAAACCAACACAGAATCATGCCAGAATTGTGCTTCTTTGCAAACCCTTATTAATTCATCACAGGATTTTGTACCTCTGTTTTATCATTACGCAACATTAAATCTTTAATTGTTTTTCTAATGACACTGGCTTTATTTAGTTTGGATTTTCTTTCATTTTGCAAACTCTCTTATTTAGCAGCAAGTGCTTTTGCATTTTGTATTTCCCACCGCCAGTCACACTGCTAGCTTTCTAGCTAGCAAGCTTAGCTTTAGCGTCACCTCTCTCCATAGCAACGGCCGACGCTTCTTTCTCCGCCATAGTCAATCAAAGTCACGATCAGTTTCGAGTTTATTGTGCAAGAGTCGAGTTAATGCAAAATATGCTCCGTCCCCTCGCCCAACCAAATGCATTGGATTTAGCCCCTTTATGTGTTCACACGTTTGGATGGCCATAAACAGTGTAGCGCTACATTTACCTCTGCAGATGCGTTGGGCACCGTACGGTGGTTTGGGTGCGGTGCTCCTTTAGCTTGAGCAGCGTAGCTCCTGTTTCAGGTCCGACGATGACGCGGAAGTCAGCAGAAGTCTAGCAGCTCCTCGGCCCCAGCCGTCCATTGACACCCTCCAGAAAGAAGGTCCTCCAGTGTAGCCGAGACCATGACAGCTCCCCGATCCTCCCGCTGTCCATAGATCCTCTCCAGCGCAGACGAAAACATGGCAGCTTCCCAATCCTCCCGCAGCATAAAGACGCTCTTCGTTTCACTTCAGCTGTAACTCTCTGTGTCCATGTCGCCTCTGTAACACAACAAAAAGTGCCAGGCATTTCTCCAAACAAGTTCAAAGTGGCGGGGTTTTGACTAATGTTGCAGCTTGATCCAATACCAAACTAGCATCGGTGGTTGACTCCCAGGAGACCTGGCTGACACGCCGCTGGCTTACCGTAAGCTTTGTTTAAGAAAGGAGTCTCGACTGAGATGCAAAAATGTCCTTATTTATTACATACAGTGAATACATCCTTTTGTTTGTCAAAACACAAAACCCCACAGCTGACACCGCGTCTGTCAAAACCCGTTTGCCCTTCCTGGGTCAACAACCCAACAAAGGTGAAATGAATGATTTAAATACCTGCAGCCATGCCACAGGACAGCGACACCACCTGACACAATTATGTACATCAAGTGAACAAATGAACAGCTCTTACATAATGAATGGCTCTTAAGCTTACTAAGTGGCTTACTTCCTGTTCCTAGTGGGGGGGTGCTATTTTTCTGTGAGTGAAATTCGTCATACAGATGTGTTCAGGCTGGCAGCCCTATAAAATGTTTAAAGTTTGGTGCATACAGAACGATGAACACTGAAGTTATAAGCATTTCCTGTTTCACAGTGAAAGGCTCAAAATGGTGGTCCTGTTACGCCCACACCGTTAGTCTGATTCAAAAGATATTAATAACTTTTCATGTCACAGGACTGAAGAGTGTCCACACCAGTTTTCATGACATTCCAATCAAATTTGTAGGAGGAGTTTGTTTAAGTGTCAAATTTTGGTAATTTCCTGTCGCCAGTAGGGGTCGTTATAAGTCAGACTGAATTTCAGCATATGAATGGCTTCAGGGCGGGACTCTTAACAAACATAAAGTTTCATGCAGATTGGCATATGTACTCGGAAATTATAAGTGAACTTGACATTACTATCCTATAGTAAAGTCTGGTATTTCGCGTTTAAGTTTCAAAAAAAGCGCGTTTTTGAAACTTCAGGCATCAGAATTTAATGAACTCCTCCTAGGGATTTTGTCAGATTTGCAAGAAAATCGCTGGGTGTACTCTTGACCCCTTTGGGATTAAAAGTAATTAAAATTGTTCGAATCTGAGTTACACTGTGGGCGTGGCTGGGCCGCCATATTAAGCGTTTAGCCAAGAAAAATCAAATGCTTATAACTCCCCTGTACATTGTCCAATCTGCATGAAACTTTATGTGTATGATAAGAGTCCGACCCTGAAGCCATTCACATGTTGAAATTCAGCCATACTCATAGCGCCCCCTCCTGGTGACAGGAAATGACAAAATCAGACCTGCAATGCACTTTAACAAACTCCTCCTACAAATTTGATTGGAATCAAATGAAATACAGTGTGGATGCTCTTCAGACCTGTGACATGAAAAGTTATTAAAATTGTTTGAATTGGATTAACGGTGTGTGCGTGACGGGACCGCCATTTTAACCATGTCGCTGGGAACAACGAAACCTTAATAACTTCAGTAAATCTTGGTCAGGATGCACTAAACTTCACAGGCTTGTGAGGTCTGACACAAATTTACGTATTTCAGTGGTTTCACAAGTGGGTGGGGCCAAATGGCTCGCCAGGAACCCCTAAACTGCAGCCCCGGGGCCCACTTTAACATACATGGATGAAAATTAGTGGATACATGTATCACACCCAGATCTACAAAAAAGTCTCTTGGCACCATAGGCTAAACTCAACAGGAAGTCAGCCATTTGATTTTTCTTGGTGAAATGCACAAAATGGCGGCCCAGCCACGCCCACACAGTAACTCAGATTCGAACAATTTTAATAACTTTTAATCCCAAAGGGGTCAAGAGCACACCCAGTGATTTTCATGAGGATACGATAAAATCTCTAGGAGTAGTTCTTTAAATTCTGATGCTTGAAATCATCAAATATGGCCTTATTTTGAAACTTCATCAGGAAATAGCGGGCTTCCTGTTGGTCCGACAAAAAAGTCCAAGTCCAAGTGCAAATCTGATCATCTTGGCATGCTCTACGTGCCTACCAAATTTTGTATCAATTGGTCAAACCACTGATTTTTCATGATTTTTTTAAGCGTTTCAAGGGGGCCCCGCCTATTTCAGAAACCGATAAAATACGTAAATTTTCTCCCCAACTGATTTTTGTGCAAAGTTTGGCTCGTTTTGGAGTACGTTAAAGTCCCCAAAAAATAGTTTAAAGTTGTAGAACAATAATAATAATATAATAAAAAATAATTCCTTGAATTACAATAGGTCCTCGCACCGTTTGGTGCTCGGGCCCTAATAATAAAAATGATAATTCCTTGAATTACAATGGGTCCTCGCACCTCGGCACTTGGGCCCTAATTAAAACCGCAAGTGGCGTTGAATGGGCCCTCACACACCCGCACCTATAGCAGAGTGCCGCAGTCCGGGAAAAAGCATGTTGTCACAGTAAGCACCATGTTACATTGCAACAAGTTTGTGAAAATGACAGTCCAACGTTACTAAGTGGCTTACTTCCTGTTCCCAGTGGGGGGTGCTATGTCTGTAAGTGAAAATCTTAATACAGACGGGTTCAGGCTGGTACCCTTGTAAAATGTTTAAACTTTGGTGCATGCAGAGCAATGCACACTGAAGTTATAAACATTTCCTGTTTCACAGAGAGACGCTCAAAATGGTGGTCCCGTCACGCCCACACCATTAATCAGATTTGAACAATTTTAGTAAGTATTCATGTCACAGGCCTGAATAGGTTCCATACCAGTTTTCATGACATTCTGAACTAATTTGTAGGAGGAGTTCGTTACAGTGCGGCGCATGTCCAATTTTGGTCATTTCCTGTCGACAAGAGGGAGCGCTATGAGTCTGACTGAAATTCAGCATACGACTGGCTTCAGGGTGGGACTCTTAACACACACATAAAGTTTCATCCAGATTGGACAATGTACATTGGAGTTATAAGCATTTGATTTTTACTGGTGAGATGCTCGAAATGGCGGCCCAGCCACGCCCACACCGTAACTCCGATTCAAACAATTTGAATAACTTGTACTCCCAAAGGGATCAAGAGAACACCTAGCGATTGTCATGAGGATAGGATAAAATCTCTAAGAGGAGTTCGGTAATTTGTGATGCCTGAAATCGCCAAAAATGGCCATTTTTTGAAACTTCAACAGGAAATAGCGGGCTTCCTGTAGAT
>JAQLOL010013997.1:0-13442 GCA_029783665.1 Naso thynnoides
ACTTTGCACATAATAAATAATACTGATTTCCAACATCTGAGGCCCAGTGGGTTATTTTTTTCCACCTGTCAATCTGACAAAATGATTAGCATGACATCACAAAAATTAGGTACATACACTACACCTCTCTTGTTGAAAGTAGCTTATTAGCAAATGCAATGGAGTGCCGTATGCATGCTTTGAAAAGAGATGGTCCTGTAACTCCTTTTACGGACACAGGTTGGAGGAAATTTGTTAATGCTGTGTTCCTGTGGAAAGACCTGGGAACCACAGAGAATACTGTGGCAGAACAGGCAGTGCTGAAATTTAACCTTAAAACCCAGGTTTGCAGACATACTATATAGTTCTGTTATGTGGATAGCTTTAGCTTGTCTTAAAAGGTCATAGAAAGGACAGCACAACACAAAATGTATTTCATTTTATTATATTTTTTTATTGAATACATATATTTTCATCAATTGTCCTTTTAGAAATAAGTTAACTGTAAACCTCAAACTTCAGGGACCCGGTGAGATTTTGATTTTGAAAATGAGCCCAGAGGAGATATGAGAAGGCAACTTTATTTCAGAAAGAACCTGAAAAAGAGGGTAGGTGTCAGTAAAGAATGCTCATGACAATATGATTCTTGAACTACAGCTGTGAATCTATTAAGAAGAATATAAATTAATGCACAATGACATGCACATTACATTTGAGAATCAAACTTTGTCATAAGCTTATTACATTCTTCTGAGAATAATGTGAAAAAAAAAGAAAATTGATCATGACTGGAGATGACCTTTAACACAAGTCGGGAAATAAAATACGGCCATAATGGGTCCGTGTATCTTTTGGTCATTGGATTTTTCCTTCATTAAGGGGAATTAAAAAACAAAAAATGACTGGTTTATTTGATTTTTGTTTTGAAACAAAAAAACAAAAATTTAATTAGACTGCATTTTTCTTTTTTTGCGTTAATATGGTTTAATAAAAATTCAAAATACGCTTTTATTTTCGTTTTCTATTTCATATAACAAAATTAAAAATCACTAGTCAACAGGAACGAAAAACGGACCAAAAACAACCGTTTATTCATAATCGTGCACCGGAAGCTGTCATTTACAGCTGAGTGAACTCAGTTCACACTCAGTTGGATATTTGACAGACATTCCCTCCGGAGGAACCTCTTCTGTACCACCCAGTCCCACTCCGAGCCAAGTGCACCCTGTAGCGCTGCATCATGTAATAACGCCACATTTTGTAATAACTCGCCGCATTTTGTAATAAAATCATTGAACGCAATATGTAGCCCAATAAAGTTATTACAAAATGCGGATGTTACAATTTTATGAAGAAAATTTAATAATTTGGTGCATTAGGCTATGTAATAGGCTGAACCACCAAAATTGATGTCTTAATTTGAAAAAACATAATGTCTGATTAACACTGATTTCAAGCATTCTAGCATGACTCATAACTAAGATTTCAACCAGTAAGATGTTTCATTAGTCAAACCTTATTCAAATATAACTGTTTATTATAATCATAGAGAATGTGTTTGAAAGTTCAGAGACAAAAACTGCACTAAAAGCGTGTTACGGACACAAACATAATTACCGTTAAATAGCCTATAGGAACGACAGGAGGACTCAGAAATGCAGACACAGAATAGCTCAGTTTAAGAGATTTATTTGCAAGGAGATGAAAAAAAGCTTAATGGCTGGAGAAGGTTTTGAGCCCGAGTCTCTGGAGTGGAAGGAGGATACTGCCGGTGGACCACGAGAGCAGATAATTGATGCTTTGCGTGCAACTGACAGAGAGGTCCGGGAAGAAGACAGAGCTTGGCCAAGGCAAGTGGGGAAATCCAGGCTTGGCTGGCAGAGAACAAGCGGAGCAGGCAACGGAGAATAATACAGCTTGGAGCGGGAGTGCAGCAGGCAAAAGGCATTGGCAGGCGAGGCAGGTCAGCAACAGATGTCCTGGGGTCCATTTCACAAAGCAGGTTGAGTGAAAACTGAGTCTGTTAACCCAGAAATAAGGCAGCAGCGAGTTATTACAAAATGTGGTGTTATTACATGATACAGGGTGCACTTGAAATGTTGGGGCGGCTGGCTCGGAGTGGGACTGGGTGGTACAGAAGAGGTTCCTCCGGAGGGAATGTCTGTCAAATATCCAACTTAGAACTGAGTTCACTCGGCTGTAAATGACAGCTTCCGGTGCATGAATATGAATAAATGGTTGTTTATGGTCCGTTTTTTCGTTTCTGTTGACTAGTGATTTTATTTTTGTTATATGAAATAGAAAAACGAAAATGAAAGCGTATTTTGAATTTTTATTAAACCATATTAACACAAAAAAAGAAAAATGCAGTGTAATTCAATTATTGTTTTTTGTTTCAAAACAAAAATTAAATAAACCAGTTGTTTTTTGTATTTTAGTTCCCATTCATGAAGGAAAAATCCGATGACCAAAAGATACACGGACCGTGTATGTGAGTGTGTGAGTGAGTGAATCTTAGGTTTTTGTTTTTATATTGGAGCTTTCAGGATGTGTGTTTTTTTTTCAAATGAAAATTGACACACTGTAAGTAGAGCAAGTACAAATTCAGTTTGATGGAATTGTTTTATTATAGAACTGTGTAGCTCCACTAAAATAGACACTTTCGTAGTGAATTTACAGCTTTTACCTTTTTTAATGTCTCTGCAAATTTAGTATTTTTCAGTTCTTAAGTGTCAGATAAAGACATCTTGAGGATGTTTCCATTGGCTCTGAGAAGTTGGTCTAGATATTTTTCACAGTTTTTGACAGCTTATGGACTTTATCAGTAATGAGTATTTAAATTAATAGATCTACCATTAGTTACTGCCTTCATAAATTCTTCTTCATGTTTCCTTATTTTTCCCTCACTGATGTTTTATGTTACCTATCTTTACATGTAAAGAAAGTAACAACGTTGTTTTTGTAAACAATGACAGCAGAGCTACAATTGGAGACTGAATTGGTCTAAATCAGTTTTCACCTCTCTTTGAAAATCAGCTCCTGTGTTTTATTTGCCAGGAAACTTGCAGACTCCTCCAGACTGAATGCTGCAGTCTGACAGGAAGCTGTTTGTCGTTTGCTCTGAATGAAAATGCCCAGTATGCACCTGTCTCCTGTGTTTTGTCACAATCGGCCATCTGGCTCTGGCTGATGTAAACCTCGCCGTTCTTCAGCAGCCACACCACACCGCTGGCCAGCTACATCAACAGGATGGACTGGTCCTAAATTTCTTACTGTGAAAGATACCTGGAGGACCAGATGAGGTTTTATTACCTCAATATTTTCTTTTCTTGTGCTTCTCTTTTTTCAGTACTTCTCTTACCCAAACACCAGACTCCCATCCTTCCTAATGCCAAACTGGGCGTTTTTCACACCCCCACTATCCCTCACCATCCTGCCTTTGCTCACCACATTACCCAGACACCGGCAGGTAGTGGTGTTTAAGATGCCACCGATGTGGGCGTACAGACACCCAGCAGCCACAGCTGTCTCCTGTGCTGTCACCCTGAGCCTCTTCTCACAGCCACCCTGGCCGCCTGGCTCCAACACTGAAAGCGTCCTCAGTGGGTCACTGACTGCTGTCATGTGACCTGGAGACAGAGATGCTTCTAGATAAGATGACACTTTAACACTTGATTCACTTATTCCAGCAGGGTAATCGTACCATTACTGTTGACTGCATCACTGACCGTAGACCCAGTGGGACCTGTCCAGACCACCTTGCATGTCTGATATGAAGACAGTCGACTGGGCTTCTGGGTGTGTATCGTGGCTACTGGAAGGCCAGGTCTCATACGTTGTCCTGCCTTGGGTCACGACCTGACAGTCCCTGACATGGCAATGAGAGTGCGAGGGGCCACGGCCCTCAGTGTATGGCTGCAGAACATCATCGATAGTAGAGATTCTGTCAATGGAAATGCAAAGTACTTTTTCCAAACATGTTTCTTTTGAAGTCATCAAAATCTTCATGGCAGATTTGATTTTGCAGATATGGCCTTTGCCTTTGTTTTAAAAAAGCTGATCACAACGCTGATCAGTAATTTGCATAATATTGCAACGAACGGGGCTATGTTACTGTTATGAGTGTTATAACAAAAAAAGAGAGATTAAGCTAGATCCTGTCCTGTTAAGTTTGAGTGGTCATGTTTCTGAGCGTTAGTGAATGTTAAATTGAAGTGCTGCCTTTTCTGAGTGTCTGTGAACGCATCTGGAGAGGGAGACGCTGCAGCAGTGTGTGTGTGTATCAAGCTGGTTTCTCCTCTGCAATAAGACGGCCACACTTGTTTGCGAGCGAACTGTAAGTTAGGCTTTTGTTATTTTTGGCGTTGGATACGGCCCACAGTAGCCTGTGTTATTACCGGAATAAAAGTGCCCGTTAAACCGGCTAACGTCTCGGCGAGTGTTATTGAGGGACAATACAATATCTTTAAATTCAGTAAATACTTTACACAAGCATTTTATGGAGTTGTCAGTATTTTCAGTGGTTAATTTTTCTGGACGTGGCAGATGGATTTTAGAATGTTTCCCTGTTATCTTTTCAATGTTTTAGGTATTCAGTAACTTGATAACATTTTAGGCTCCCAACTGACTACTTTTTCATCATTTGTTAAAAGAAAACTGCACTTTTTGAATATGTAATCAATTCACCCAAAATCTCAATATAAGACAAGAATATAGAGGCTTTTCCTTTTACTGTGGTCAATGTGCAAGTCACCACATTCACCACGCTATGAAAAAATATTTGTATTAATAATAATAATTAGTAATTTTTTTTTTATCCGCTGTTGTGTCCTAGCTGCTGTGTCACTAGCTAATGATCATGGTTCAAACCTTGGTTTCCCGTGTATAAAATTCAAAACAACAAACAATTTGAACTGGTTTCTTTATTCATAAATAACCTTTGTATCAGATTTACATCTCAGACCAAGTCTGTATGATATAAAAATCTCCAACAGGTCAAAACATAACAACAAAAGGTTTCAAACATTAAATTCACGCTGCCAATTGAAAAACTGCCAAGCAAGCATGGAAACAAGTTGGTGGAAATAAAATCATATGTTGTTGCTGAAACTGCCACAGTTTCAGAGTCCTGCAGCATGGCCAGGACCTCTGCCACGCAGTACCTAAGGAAAGGACAACATACATGATTGATTTTTATTTTTACCTATGTTATTTTATGAAAATTGCTTACATACATAGCATACCAGAGGGAAAAGGGGGATTTGTGTGGGTGGGGGTGGGGGTTGTAGGCGTGGGCATTGGCTATGGTAAGTACTTGTGTGTCAAGAAAAGTGCACCTCCAAATGCACATCAAAATTTTTTACCTCAGTGGAACACAAGCTAATGTTAGCTAACATAGAAAGCTCGCTTAGCAGCTAGCAAGAAAATGATGTATGGTAACATATCAAAATCCTATAGACACAGGCCTTGAATACCCGTGAATTTATTTAGCTAGGAAGAGTATTGTAAGAGGACTAAAATGAGCCATTGTACATCATTCTACAATTTGACATAAGTAAATTATGAGCAATCCTGCAGACAGTGTTTTCCTCTAGTTAGCGACAAGCTATGTTCCCCCTGGCAACTTTTGTTGCCGAAATAAGCCCATGAACAAAAAAATATTTATCCCAGGTACAATTTTTGGGCGGAAGGTTATTCTAGAGACTTGAATGATTAAATAATTATAAATATGTTTGGGGGAAAAATCATAAGAAATTTATGAAAATTACCTCTTTCCAGGAGGATTTGCATTCGCCATGTCTTCAGCCGGAAGGAAGCAGATGATGTCATGTGACATGAAGCACTTAGAAACTATTTTTTATAACCTTTGTCTAAGTTGTCTACTAGCATATAAGTGGAAAAAGTTGCATTAGTACCTTTGAGATTTTTTATTGTGAGTAGAAAATGACAGTGATATACTTTAGCAACAATTGTTGCCAGTGGGGCAAAACGGGTTAACCAGTGGGGCAAAACGGGTTAACTGTTTTGCCCCACTGGTAATGAGAGCAGACTCTGTGATCGGTTATTGCATTTTCGGCCAACACAACCCCCATGAACTGATCAGTTGATTGTGCACAGCTGATAGGATAATCCCCCTGTGCGCCAGTGGTGCAGGGGCGGAGCAGCGCAGGATACCTCTGCTGCTCCTGGAACAAGATGGCAAAGTGGATGTGGACACTCCCCTGAAAAGATTAAACCCTTTGCGCCAGTGAAGAGTGTAAGATAGGGCCCATTGTCTACATGTCACTACATGTAGATGGAGCATAATATAGATTTTTGGATGTGTTTTAGGTGCAGTTTCCCTTCAAAGCGTAACTTTAGTACCTGTCAACGAAGTTCCAGGGAATTAAATGACAGAGGCTTTAACATGCTAGCCACCAACACACATATTCCTGGGAGCTCTGTTTGTTGTATTTCCACTGATGTGGTGCTCAGGGTGCTCAGAAGTATGCAGTCTATAGTTTATGGTCAGTCTGACTTGAGACATAATCAGTTATGTTTTCATTATTAAATGTAATTGAATCATTGGTTATATATAACCCCAGCATGTGAGACATACACACATTATGCATTTACATGAGTCTGTTTGGAAAATATTCTGGAAAAAAAAGGCTGTTTTCTGTAGAGTAAGGGTTAGACATGAATGTCCTTGTGTGTTAATGTGCTGAAGATGTGTGTCAGTGTCAGAATATTGTTTGCCATCAATAGTTTATATTTGTCACTGTGAAAGTGAAAATCATACAGTATCTTAGTAAAATTCTTAATTCATTTATTTCCTATTTTATTTGTCAGATCTAAGAAAGTATAAAGGAAACAGGTGAAGAAAGAATCAGGCATAGGTGTTGGAGGTCTTCAGCCAGGGATGGAGGGGCAGCTGTATAAGTTTGGCTCCATCCTTGTAATTAATGGTCAAACAGTGCTGTAAAAATTGATGGCAGTCTGAAATGAAGGAGAAGACACAAGAGACTTAAGATTAAAACTCTCAGAGAAGCAGAAAGCTGCTCTGAGGAAACAGCTCACAGAACCCAAAGTGCTCTTCTGACCACCCACACACACACTTACACACAAACATCCACCACCCAGCGTCTGTAGCCTACCTTTGCCTGATGTTCATCCAGACAGCCTCCTTTCCAGCGGATGTAGCTGCTGAGATCCATGGAGGACTGTGGTCTCTCCATGACCAGGATAAGCTCCTCATCGATGTAATACCAGTCCAGGAGGGAGACGGCGGCACACTTCCCCACAGACTCTGGTCCACCTGCAGCTCTCTGCATCAAGGCCACCTCCAGAGGGATCTTTATCATCTGACAAATCCAAAGAAAAACAACAACTGATTGGTTTTCATGCTCAAACAAAATCCAGTAACATAGGACTGAAAGAGAAATTCAACTTGATGATGGCGTAGGTGATTGTCAGAGATCATTTTACTCACTTCAATTTGAACCGCTACCTCCGGGTCTCGAACACGTTTAATTGCAACCTGCAAGACACAAACACAAATACTTTGGCTCACACTGTCTTTTTTGCAGTGGTGTATTGTTTGGACATTTGTGTTGGAGAGAGAAAATATGTGGCACTTACAGGAAAATCATCTTCATTGCGAAGGCCAGCATACACACATCCAAAGCCACCTTCTCCGATCAAGTCGAGCTGCTCATACTTTTCCTCAAAGTCAGCTACACAAACACAAACACAGATATTGGTATTACTGAGAAACACATAATGATAATTTAATGTAGCCTATTCTCACTCTTTTTTCAGACAATGCAAAGTGAACTTTAGAAATGGTTGTTGTGTCTCTTGCTAGCCATCTTAAAGCTTATCCAGAATTTCCATTTGAGTGTGTGAACAAAAAAGTGCCGCGGTCATTAACACGAACAAAAATGCTGCTGGGAATTCAGGGGTTAACTATTTGTGCTAAGCAAGGCATATCACCTCCTTGCTCCAGCTCCATATTTGGTACAAATAAATGAAAGTGGTAGTGATTTTCTTATTTAAGATAGCAAATACACCTATTCTCCACAAAATCTGACTGTTTTGGTTGTTTTAAAATCTACAAATAACACTCCATGTCCACACTGAGAGACTGTGAGTGAGGACCAAAAACAGGGAATGGATCTAATCCAAGTTAGTATAAAGAAGAGGAATCATCAATCATCTCTTTCAGTGCAAATACTATTAGCATTTAAGTATTGCATTTAGATACACTGTAAATTTCTTTGAAACAATTGGTACCTCTGCTGGTGTTAATTTCAGGGAGTGCGGTTTCTCTCTCCCCTGCTGAAGGTGAAGACTTCTCTTCCCTGTTCTTGGATGAGTTTTCACCAACGTTTCTGTTCTTCTGGCCAGCACTGACAGCTTTATTAATTCATTTGGCAGATCTAAGATAGTATGAAGGAGGTGAAGGAAGGAATCAGGCTTAGGTGGTGGAGGTTCCCAGCCAGGGATGGAGGGGCAGCTGTGTTAGTTTGGCTCGCTCTTTGTAATTAATGGTCAAACACTGCTGTAAAAATTCACAGCAGTCTGAAATGAAGGAGAAGACACAAGAGATTTAAGATTAAATTGGTTTTCTTACGAAAATCCATCATCAAACTTAAAGCAATAGATCTGTGATCATTTTAGAATGTAAACAGTGAACATTTAAAGAAAATCAAATAAGTTCCAGTTTGAAACAGACTTTACCAGTTAATTTCATGTGTAAACAAACTAATCAAGTATATTTAAGAGTGTTCTTATCTCAGTGCTGTCTGGTCAACAGCAGTAGAAAAAGAATTGAGATTAGCCCTCAGGAACAGACACAATGCTTTAGAGTTGCTGTTTTCTCATACAGAAACTGGATATCTTACCTTGAGATAGATCGCTGCTGATGTGAATGTTGCCCTTGACAAAGCCCGAAGTCGAAAAGTTTGACCGGTGCAACATGCGGTACAGCAGCGCACCCAGCTGCCATACAGTGGTGGGAGACGCTTTGAATTTTTTGTATGTGTACCACTCTGGAGGGGCAAGCTCAAATGTACCTGAAAAAGGCAAAAATACAGAATGAATGGCATTCTGCAAACATGAAAGTATTGCAGAAACGAGCAAATGAATAGCAAGCACAATACCCAGATGTCATACCAGTGTAACGGCGGTACGGTCTCCTTCGCACGAAAGTGCCACAGCCAAAGTCGATGTAGCGGACTCGTGGGACGCTGGAGCCGAAGTCGACCAGGACGTTGGACCTCTTAATGTCTCGGTGAAACACACGTTTGCTGTGCATTTCTACGGCACCTTCCACCAACTGAGCCATTAAGATCTGAGAGAAAACCAAAGAGAAACAGATAAACTGGTAAGCAAGGTGGCTGGAGAAAGGTATCTCCCCGAAAACACATTTAGACAACATTTAAGGGGAAACACAAGAAGTAAAAAAAAAAACAACAACTTGGTTTAAGTGATTGTTTTCGGTTTTTACCGCTAATCGGGGTGTAGATATAGCAGGTCAGTAATCAGATTACTGTCTTACTCCCAACATTTTGTGCAGTCTCCCTTCATTTTGTCACTCTGCTGTAACAGCGATACTTTTCCTTTATTGAGTTATTTCCATACAAATAAAGGACCATTTGAAACTGGTTAGAAATGTAGCCGATGAAGAGACATTAGTTAAAATAAATAGAGAAATTTTTTTTACCAAGTGACGCCATGTTGGACACATACATTTGCATTTATAAAAAGGACACATCTGGCCAGACTTTACTGTCCAGATATTGAGTTTCTATCTGAAGACATCACTAACTGTCCCACTCACAGCACCATTTGACTAATTAAATCTCATTATTATTAGCCCTTCAACACCAAGGTTTCCGGTGCCACAGACAGGTAAGGAGACACACATGCAGACTGGAGCTACTCCAGAGCAAATGGACTGAGAAACACTTTTTGTCGCACATTTGAAAACTGGCAACCAATCAATTAGATCAATGTCAGATTGATGGGAATGGAGCCCATCAGCTTCCATGACTATTCATCTCAATGACAAAGTTCATTATTTCTTTCATTAAAAGAGAAAATGAAGCTCTCTTCAAACTTTTTAACAATCACTTTGTAAACTTGTTTGACATTGTTGCGCTATGGACACCTTTGTCAGTGGGGGTCCCTGACATTAGTACAACTGAGGTCAGCGTTTAAACAAAAAATCCTTTTCCGCTGCAGTATAAGTAAAACAAAAACAACTCTTACGTGTGTTTCAAGCTTCAAACTCTCAGAGAAGCAGAAAGCTGCTCTGAGGAAACAGCTCACAGAACCCAAAGTGCTCTTCTGACCACCCACACACACACTTACACACAAACATCCACCACCCAGCGTCTGTAGCCTACCTTTGCCTGATGTTCATCCAGACAGCCTCCTTTCCAGCGGATGTAGCTGCTGAGATCCATGGAGGACTGTGGTCTCTCCATGACCAGGATAAGCTCCTCATCGATGTAATACCAGTCCAGGAGGGAGACGGCGGCACACTTCCCCACAGACTCTGGTCCACCTGCAGCTCTCTGCATCAAGGCCACCTCCAGAGGGATCTTTATCATCTGACAAATCCAAAGAAAAACAACAACTGATTGGTTTTCATGCTCAAACAAAATCCAGTAACATAGGACTGAAAGAGAAATTCAACTTGATGATGGCGTAGGTGATTGTCAGAGATCATTTTACTCACTTCAATTTGAACCGCTACCTCCGGGTCTCGAACACGTTTAATTGCAACCTGCAAGACACAAACACAAATACTTTGGCTCACACTGTCTTTTTTGCAGTGGTGTATTGTTTGGACATTTGTGTTGGAGAGAGAAAATATGTGGCACTTACAGGAAAATCATCTTCATTGCGAAGGCCAGCATACACACATCCAAAGCCACCTTCTCCGATCAAGTCGAGCTGCTCATACTTTTCCTCAAAGTCAGCTACACAAACACAAACACAGATATTGGTATTACTGAGAAACACATAATGATAATTTAATGTAGCCTATTCTCACTCTTTTTTCAGACAATGCAAAGTGAACTTTAGAAATGGTTGTTGTGTCTCTTGCTAGCCATCTTAAAGCTTATCCAGAATTTCCATTTGAGTGTGTGAACAAAAAAGTGCCGCGGTCATTAACACGAACAAAAATGCTGCTGGGAATTCAGGGGTTAACTATTTGTGCTAAGCAAGGCATATCACCTCCTTGCTCCAGCTCCATATTTGGTACAAATAAATGAAAGTGGTAGTGATTTTCTTATTTAAGATAGCAAATACACCTATTCTCCACAAAATCTGACTGTTTTGGTTGTTTTAAAATCTACAAATAACACTCCATGTCCACACTGAGAGACTGTGAGTGAGGACCGAAAACAGGGAATGGATCTAATCCAAGTTAGTATAAAGAGGAATCATCAATAATCTCTTTCAGTGTAAATACTATATCAGCATTTAAATATTGCATTTAGATACACTCTGATTTTCTTTGAAACAATTGGTACCTCCGCTGGTGTTAATTTCGGGGAGTGCGGTTTCTCTCTCCTCTGCTGAAGGTGAAGACTTCTCATCCTTCTTCTTGGATGAGTTTTCACCAACGCTGCTGTTCTTCTGTCCAGCACTGACAGCTTTCACCGACACTTGTACTGTATCACAGGTGGCAGCAGTGGCATCTTCTCTGGCATCCTTGCGTCTCTTTTGTGGTCTTTCTATGTCAGGACTGGCCTTCCTCTTCCTCTCCATCCGCCCAGCCCTGACGTCCTCCCCAGACACATTGTCAAGTCCACTTGTGTTGGAGTTTTTGGTCCCAGTGCCGCTATCCTGGTGTTTCTTTGGGTTGTCTTGTTTGTCACAGCTGGCCTTCCTCTTCCTCGGCCTAACCCTGACAGTCTCCACTGGCACATCCCCGAATTCACATGTTTTGGGGATTTCGGTCCCATCACTACTGCCCCTGTGTCTCTTGGGGTTTTCCTCTCTGTTGTCGTCAGCCTTTCTTTTACGGCTCCTCACCCTGTTGTTCTCCTCCAAGTAGGAGCCAGGCCCATCGACACTGATCTTCTTGTCTATAAATAAGAGGAGGAGCATAACTAACAGTGTCTCTGTTTTGTTTCAGTCATTAAAGTACTTATATGATAACGTATTTTGGTATTTTTCTGGTGAGGACAGACTGTGAAACATGCTATATTGTATCATCATGGTTTTGTAAAATACATATTTAACTGAAGGAAAACACTTGAATCCTTATTTTGTATACTGTCTCTTTAAAGGGCACGAACCAGGAGACCAGACTGCAACATGTGTTACACGACTAGAACCCTGTTCTAAATATAAGGTTTTTATGTAACTCATTTGCAAGAGCAAATAACTACTGGGTAATTGCTCTCATCAATCTAACGGTCTAATCCAGTAAAAAGTAATATGGGATATTGTTTGAATGTTGTTGTTCCCTTTCAAAATGAGATGAATTACGGTAAATAATTAAATAACCACAACAGAAGATAGTACGTTATTGTATACAGGGCAAATGTTACAGAATCAATTCAAATCGTGAAATTGTACAAAAACCAATTCAGCAGTTGTTTACAAAATATCCATTATATCATACTAATCTAAAATTTTCAAATAATATAAAATAGCACAACAATACCTTTAACATATTATATACTTATAACAAGAGATTTCAATTTTTGTTATTCAACCTCTGTAAAAAAAACAAACAAAATGAGCAAAAAAAGACATCTGAACCTACTGTCCAACATGTTTTGAGAGAATTTTAGCGACGTCATCAAACTTTTTTTCCTTTAAGATATCCTCTTAAGAAAGCTATTTAAAATCCAACGAAATCCAATATATAATCTAAATGCCAACTCAAAATGAGTACACCCTATCTGGTAAAGCATGTGTTGTCCTTACCTTGTTTTTTCTCAAAGTCCATCTTGTCGATCGTTTGCGTAGATGTAGACACCGTCTTGTTAAAGTAATTGTAGAGGTAATCACTGATGAAAATGAAGTCTCTGCAATACTGAGTGCTTGCTTCAAACTGGTGTGTGTCTTTCCTTTAGGTTTTACTTGGTGATTTTTTTTTGCATCACATATGATGTCACAAGTTCATAATGTTCTATTCCACTGACCAAATGTGTTCTGTTCTGTCACCTTTGATGAGTTCCATCAGATGTGTTCCATTCCATTAAAACAAATGGAATTCATACCTTTTTTAATTGTAAACAAATGACTTACAATATCTAGCTACTTACTGACTATCGCAATAAATCATAAAATTAGTGAATTACTTTTTTATTTCATTTTATTTTATGATAAATAAAAACAGAACATTAATTGATGTCTGATATTGTTTTGATGATTTGCCAAATATCTATCGATGTAGTCTCATCGTAGGAATATAAATTGGTGATTCGATACATCGATGTATCGTTACATCC
>JAQLOL010013998.1:0-13442 GCA_029783665.1 Naso thynnoides
CCAGACACAAAAATTTGGATAACATGATCTCACATTAAAATTTTTAAATTTATATGGGGCATTTAAATTCTACTAAAAACATTCAGTTGGAAACAAATTTGAAAATATGGTTTGAACCTTCCTTTTTATCAATGCAAGAATGTCAAACAAAGTGAGTAAGCACTAACACTAAACGGACGGCAGGAAGTTGCAACAGCCTTCAGTTTCTGAATGCAGGAGTAAAAAGATTAGATGATAAAATATTCTAGAGTCACTGTGTGGGCCGAGGATAGTAATCATTAGATGTTTTGCAAACATTGTGAGATGAGCTGTTTGACCGTCATCAGCTGGGATCAACAGCCCTAAAGCAAACATTACAGAGAAGTGCACATGTTGACAGACTTTTATCCAAAGACGAGCAGCCGGTCCACCCCGGACAGACTTGACTCTGGTGAAATTCAGTGTAAAGACGGGAGGAAATTTCACTACTAGAGCGGAAAAAGTTAGACAACTAATTGATTAGTCAATGAGGAGCAACATTACCAGCAACAACAATTTTCAATTATTAGCTAAGGTCCTTTTTTGACCAAAAATGTCAAACATTTCTGCAGCTTTCTTTTGCTCAGGTGTGAGTCTTACACTGTTTTAAAGCTTTAACTATGATTATGGAATTATAGTTTTGTTTTTTTTATGAAATCTATTTGGATTGTCCTGGGCTTTTCCATTCAAAATTGTGATGGAAATCCCCCCCATGACAACCAGAACTAATGACAGATAAACTGGTAAGAGAAATAATCATCGGTTAAAGTCACTCAAATCTACTGTGACTACTGTGAATAAGTTTTTTCATATTACAGAAACTTTAATTGACTTTCAATCACTAACTGTAACTGCATCAAACTTAAGACAAATAGTAGTGACAGTAAAAACAAAACCTCTGCTCACCTCAACAGGTAGAACTAGAAAAAAAAAAAAACAAATGAAGAAAAAACAAACCCAATTTTTTGTAGATGAAGTTCAGTGTATTAACAAAAGATCTAGATTTCTTAGCTAAAGAGCAAAAGATTTCTGAAATACATCTTTTCCGTGTTACCATTTCTACCTATCATGAATGCTGACAGGCCATGAATATGTGCTAATACACACAAATTACACGATGATACATCGGTCAGGGCGTTGAGAACGTCACTGGTCAATGACAGGTTATATGACGGAATATGGAGAGGAACAATCTGACCACAAGGCAAGAATTACTGCAAACGTGGTAATGAATCAAACTGGAAAATTCACTGACTCAAACTTCAGGTGTGTCATTATTTTGACCTTACTGTAATGCTGCTATGACCACGACACACTGCGTAACAGACCTCCATAAAATCGTTATTAATCTGCACAATATTGTCTTCATTACTTTATGAAACACCTAGTCTTGACTTACCAAACTGTTTTATTTGACTAACAACCAAAATCCTAAATATTTATTTGAATATCAGCGAGAAAAATAAAGAAAACCAGCAAACATTCACATTTAATGAGCTGGAACAGATTAGATGTTGCTTTATTCTTTAGAAGAATGACTCATAAATACTTGAGTAATAAAACTGGTGTTGATTAATAAACCGTTTGACAACTTTACTCCTTGAGGTAGCTAACAAATCATGAAAGAATTCAATAACAGCTAGAACTGCAATAATTGGTCAAATAAAGGATTAGTTGACTGAAAGAAAATTCTTGTAATGGGCAAATCTTCATTTTTCAATGCACAAATGTCAAATATTTGCTGGAACTAATTTCTTAAACATAAGGAATTGCTGCTTTTCTTTGTCATTATGTCAGTCAATGAAGAGTCTGTTAGTTGGCCAAAAGAGGCATTATTAAAATAAATAAATAAATAAATCCTAAGTTGCAGCCCTAGTTTTAACCTGCAATGCCAGAGTAATCGTTTGTTGTTATTAAGATGAGTTGCACAGGACAGATCCATACATTCACTTCAGGGTCATTATAGGAGAAATCAACCGTAACTCTTCTCGTCTCTCTTTCCTCTGAACCAATTCTCACTTTTTTCTGACCATTTAATACAAAGCAGTATGGTGGAGTCTTTATAAAACTCGTCAAACTGGTCTTGCTACTCTGAAGAGTTCTCGCATTGTTTTAAGCATTCTATGTAAAATGAACAGAAATGTATCAGGAAAAAAATCTACATATTTAAACTGGAAGCCTGTCAGTAGCCTCAGTGTTAGATAACCTGTAGTTTGTTAAGATAATCATGTTAAGCCCTCGCTGTTGCTGCTGCTGATGATCTTTTCCTGATGGTACCACCAATGTAAATATTTGAGCATGAGTCAAATAGGTGGCTAATGATTGACGTAGTACAATACAGAGGAGTGAATAGAATGAGCAAACAGAGCAAAGATGGTCACAACGATACCAGAATAGAATAGAATTTAAAAAGAAATTTAAAATATTTGAAAAAAAAAACCTTATACAAGATAAGTAGGATAAAAATAAATGTGTCTCAAATTTAAATTATTCTTTTTGTCCTTCAATCCTTAATATGAATTTCTTGACAACAATTTGTAAACTGCAACATGTACATGTAATAACTGAATGTTTGTTAAACTGGTAACCATTTTAGTTCTTACTTGTTTAGGTTAAAAAAAATAGGCAATAAATTAAAAAATGTTGGACTCTTGGTTGAAAAAAAAAGGAAATATTTTAATAAATGGAATGGTTATCATAAAAGCTGGGCAACAAGGGCTGAAAATTACATTGCAATACTTTAAGACTATATCTCATTACACGATATGTCTCAATGTTTTTAGATCTCCTATAAGCACTTTGTTAATGCTAAAACTAGCAGACAAAATCAGACATTACAAATTTTTGACCAAATTTCCTCTCTGATGTGACAATATTGTAGGGAAGACTATTGTTACTTTCAAAAAATATAAATATAGTTCCATTATTGATCAATAATCATTAGTAGTGTACATATATTGCCTAAGTGGGTAAAGGCAAGTATTGAAACAAGTAGAACTGTCTGATTGGTTAAGAAAATTTCATCACTTTACTGTTATGCGGCCTTTAAAATCAGGAATAGAAAACCACAAGTGATTCAATATCACAATATAACAATGTTCAATATCCGTGACAATATATAGTCTCAAAGCTTGATAATGATAGAATACCTTTGTATGGTCTAGCACTAGTTATAATGTAGTTATGAGAAGATGTTTGTCAATATACAATTAATATACAATAACTTGTGTGAAGACATATTTTAAACTACTACAACAGCGTTTCACTATAAAACACACATTAAAACCAGTTTGTCCAGCAGAGGATGGTCCATTATTTAATTAGTATTAAGTGTAAACTGTTCAGTGCACTGATTTTCAGAATAAAGTTTGTCAGATATCCTGCCCTTACTGCATATCTTTGTCACATGTATTTGATAACCACATTGAAATATTACATATAGAATATCGGCCGATATATTGGATACTGGAATTTTCTTACTCCCGAATATCGGTATCCGCTTCGGCCACCAAAATCCCATATCTGTCGGGCCCTAATTATTATGTACTATCTGTCAATACATCAGGCTCCACTGATGGATGATGATATAAACATTAAATAATGCATGTGTTTAGAACTACATTAGAATTTATTAAATACTTCAAATGCTAATATGAGGTTAAAATAAAATGTTACTTTAATAATTAAGGTTATTTTGAGTTGAGCAGAAGGAGTAAATACATCTTTGTCATTCTGTACTTGATCTTGTCTTCTGGTAAATTCTGGTAAACACAGATTTGTGTTACACAGTTCGCTGTATAAATGAGGCTGTGTACACTTTATGGCATTATGTCAGTGTGGGAGGGGAATAGGAAAAAATTATTGCTAATCTGGATGAGTCACATGACACAGTAGCAGTCTGAAATCTGGTCACAAGATTCACATTCCATTATCACCACCGCACAAGCTGCAAAATGGTTACATCCGTGACCTGATCAGGTTAGTCCAGGATATGTGCGGCGTCTTCTTGTTTATGTTCCTCATGTTTCCGTGAAACTGATTCCAAACAAACATGTGAGCAAGTATACAAGGAAGCAGAAATTTAAGCAGAGGATGTCACAGGCTGTGGGAGTGTGTTGCTCATCAGCTGATTTAACAGATGATCACATACTGTATGTCAACCCTAAAAGTGGGTTAACAATACTAGAATTTAAGATCACAGTCACAAGGCAGGCAGAAAACTCGTCCAGCAGTAAAAACGCTCCTGCCAAAACAGATAAGCTGATTTATCTTGACAGCATAACTTGGCCTTATTTCCTGTTTGCTCTCTCATTGTTTAATTTTTGTCCTCCACAAACCAGCTTCACTTGTCATAACCATGTGTCTAGACTGCTGTTTGACAGCTTTAGAATAAACTTGTATTGTTAAGTTCAGCTAAAAGGACTTGAAATCCTAATACCAGGTCGTATTAGCTAAACTTTACAGTTCATGTTAATTACAAATACATGTCAAGTAAACATGAACTGCAAAATGGTAGTAATTAGATGCTTCTTACCCAGAAGATGAAGTTGAAGAAGAAAAGCAGGAACTTGACACATTTCATCCCCCCTTCAACACCCATGGCTGCTGATGACAGTTTCCTGCAGAAAAAAAAAGTGTTACATTTCACCCTCTTCTTACAGGCAGAGTTATACGGACATTAAATCAGCAGTAACGTGGAATAACTGAGTCATTTACAGGAGGAACCTTTGGCTATAAAGGGACTTGACCAGTGAGCAGGACATCCGTGACAAACTACGCATTTTATTTTTTTATCACTAACGTTACACACGCAGCTTAGTCACTTGTTCCCATTGTCCACACGAGTTTTATTACAGCCCGGCCACGTATCCAAACCCCATTAAACCTTAAATGATAAATCAAAGCTTTCTGTTTTACAGTGACTTAACGAGCCCTGAAACGAGGGCAAGTCTGTGCTTTAAAATCCACCAAACTAGAACAGGTTGAAGGCCTGTAACGTTACGACACACCGTCTGGGTCCCACAAGGATCAAAAGTACCGAAGAAGAAGAAAGTGAGCCTATTCATCGCCGTTACGGACCGTTAACACCGCGAGCAACAATACCAGCTTTGTCGCAGGCCAAATTACATCAACCGCAGTGCTTCCTCTTATTGAATTTGTTCGCTTTATAACTAAATCAGTCTTGAGAGAAACACACACAGCAAACGTTTGGTGGATTCGGACACGTTTCTTTCACAATTGTCGAAATAAACATCCTCTGGTTTTTTTTGGCAACTTAAAAAAGTAAACCGTCAGCGGATGAATACTGAAGCAAACGTTTAACTGCTACACTAACGTTCCATTGCGCTAAATAAACACATTTTAGCAGTTTTGGAGGTTTTTGGAGGTTTCACGTTACCTTTACGTAGAGGTCAAAAGAATCCTGCTATTGAAGACGAAGAAGTCGACAGTCTACTAAATTTCTTTCACTAACTTCTGTTGTTTGTAGTCCCTCCCTCGGCTTTCTCCACCTCCGACCGACCGCACTTCTAGTGCTACCTTCATGGTCTCCTCTCCTCTCGTTAAACCCACGCCTCTTGCTTACCGCCATGAAAACGTCACCCTGGAATTCAGGGTGCTAATATTTAGGCTAGACACCGCTGTTTGCTAATGGTTAAAAATGAATGAGGTGTTTTTACTCTCCTTTTGAAAGTCTATTTAACAATAAACAAACCACTCACATCTATGTTGCTGAATTTCAAATGTGGTCAAGTATGTGAGGCTCTAGGTACAGTAGCCTAAATGTTTTTCGTTGCATTAAAGGCCCCATAACATTTAGAAATGCCCACTTTTGAAACTGTAAATTGATTTAGTTTCACTTAAGCTAATAAAACTACACACAAGTGGACTTTTCACTTTGACACTATAATTTGACAGTGAGGAAGAGGTGGGCCTTTTCAGATGATGCTTGAAAGTAGGTTTACACAAATGTACAGTTACTCCATCAATACAACAGACTTAACAGGGAGCTGTCAAATAATCCCAGTGTCATTTAGTCTCAGCTGTATCTAGTTTTATCAGAGGCAATTAGCATAATACAAAGACATTTTGGGTTGCCAGATTACGAAAAATCTCTTTGGTTGCTGTTGGTGTTTCTCGCTTTTTGGTAACAACACTGTTATAAATGTTGCTTAACATTAATTAATCAAATAATGATTGTTTAAAAGTGTATAAAAATATTTTGTGAGCTCAGAGGCAGGGTTCTTACAGTAAGGCACAATGGGGTGGTGGTCAACAGGGGCTGAACAACAAACTTTTGCAACAACTGAAAAACAACAGGCCACGTTCATAACATGTAAAAGTCAAGCATTCAAAATGTTATTGAAGTAAAAACATTACAGTGTGTAAAACTGAATAATTATCTCTTCTCTATTATGTTGCGAGCAGCATTTTGATGCTGTAGCTGGTAAAGGTGGAGCTTTATAGTTATCACTTTACGCACTGCAAATTCAACTGTAGCAATGTGTGTAGGACTGTCATATTTTTACGTGTGAAATTTTAATCTGCAAAGAAATAAAGTAGAAGAAAAAGTCAATTAAGGTACAGGCAACTTAAAATTGTAGGCTGCGTCAGTGCCACTGTAATGTAGGAATGCATTCAGTTTTCTCTAATGCAACACTTTGACTAAAAATGCCATTATTCTCAATCACCTGACACCCATATGTGTCATATTTTCCTGTGGTTTTGTTTGGTCATTCCAAAATTTATAAAAGGTGGCTGATACATTCATGCAGCTGCAGGACAAAGTGACTTTCATTCTGCAGTGACACAATCAAGAGCTGATAACAGGCCAGCAGCAGTGGATGCCTAAAATGCTTTATAGTAATAGAGAAGGTAAAGAAAACGCGGCAATAATAACGACCTAAGATCGTTCTCACCACCTTTATGAGAAGTCAAAGCTGAGCAAACACCCATGCAAACAGTAATACACCACCTTGAATGCCAGCTCCATATGGTGTGCCTTTACATGATAATAACTGATACATGTTAACTACACAGCTCAAAAAAGTAAAATACACGATCATGTTGGAAATTCATGATTTTCTTCACATACATGCAGTCTCTCATCTCCTAAAACAAAATGATTGCTTACGGTGATTCAAATGCTGTTGCAGCCATATGTGTCAAAGGTTTGCCCGTGAGAAACCCCTCAAACATTTCCTTTTTCACACATTGAGTAACATCCTCCAACTGCTCAGTAACCTCTTCTTGAGCAATTCTTCAAACGACACTCTGACCACTTAACTTTTTGTCAAAGTGCAAGAACAATTTTAGATGAGCTTTGGATGTAAGTCTAGATTTGACACCAAAAATGTGCTTTACTTTTTAGCTAGAAATCATTTTGACAGCACATCATAACCCTCCAAATGGAGGCCATGTTATGGTCCAAAACGATTAAACCAAAAAAGGTGGTACAAGGAGAGCGTGTCGCTCAAAAAGTTTTTGTAGAGTGACCGAAACACTGTTTTATTTCTAACCAATAATTGATAGAAAGATGTTCATGTAGGCTAAATTAAGCTGATTGTTGATTATGTGTTGCATAATATCAACACATAATCACCTCATTCTCATGCTGCTTTCAGTCTCACATTAATGGGCCATGTTGTTGACCTTTGTTGGTTTCAGTACAAGCATATCAAAAATAAACACCTGACTGTTCCACTGCACTGAGCATATCTTACTCACCTGTTGATATCAGCCTGACCTGGTTTACTGTGCGTATGCGTCACAGCGCTGAATTTGCTCCCTGTTGACCACAGTTTTATTAGACCGGTTTGTGAATAGAAGGTTACCTTCATTTTCAATTTCAGTCACTCAGTTTGTCCTTGAACAGGGGTTTTCAGAGTGTGAGGCGGGCCTCCCCCGGGGGGCGCCAGAGCCTGTCAGGGGAGGCGTGGGACTAGAAGAGAAAACAAACAACAACCTGAAAATAACTTATATCCAGGCTAGCTTGTTTACATGAGGGGAATGGATCAATTGGTAACACACATAGTGAGAGACGTGCAACAAAACAGGAAGTACAACAATGACTCCTCCAAAAACGCTATATAAGTACGTCTACCTGTATGGGTGTGGATTTTCTGCATTGACCATAAATAAAAGCAAGAAGGCCAACCGCTCAAGGCCATAGATAAAGGATGACTCGCATTTTCTTTCCTTTCCAAAGAGCATCCCTGCCAAAACCACCGTTGAAACTGTGTCCAAAAGTGTGTTTGATTGATGTTTTGAAAAAGATTAGCACGTTAAAAATGTTTAATAAGATGTTAAAATGATGGGTCACATTAAATATGTTTTAAAGATGTTATGAATGGACATGTTTAAAATATTCCAAAAATGTTAACAGAAGAACATGTATGAAATGTTTAAAAAAATGTTAAACAGATTTAATTCATTTATTTCCTAAAATACAAAATGTTAACTCATTTATTCATTTATACATTTATACATTTATACATTTACACGGAGGGGGGCGCAGTTGTTTTCATACTCTCTGGGGGGAGGCCCACAGCCTCAGATTTTGAAAGTCTCTGTCCCAGAACATTGTGGGCATTACTAGTGCAGAGAGATTTCGAAAGTTTCACCCTCTGCAAACTGTTGAAATGCATGCAGTGCTGTAGCATATGTCTCTCATGTCTGTTGGTCAGGGCAGTGTGTCACTGCAGCAGGAAAAAAATCACGCTGATATTAATAGTTTTAATGTGTACCATTTTAACCACCTTGCTCAAGCATTTAGCATGCTTTCATTTCCTAACTGGAACTAAACACAAAGTACAACTGAGGCTGATTGAAATGTCATTAATTATTACATTTTGATCTGATGGCGCTGTAGGAAAAGTCAGGCAAATATCAAAGTTTTTACACTTCATAATGAGAGATGGGAAAAATGTCAGAGCTACATCTCAAGACAATCCATCCAGTAGGCCTTGTTGTTGAGACAAAAATGTTACAAAATGCAAATGAATATTTTGACGTCACGATTCACAGACGAGATCACCAAAATCATAAGAATCAATCTTCTTGGGGTCTGCACATCAGATTTATTTATATTATGATTTAGTCTGGATGAAAATTTAGGACAGACCAACATTTCCATCCTCTGGACTAAAAATTTAAGATAATGTCAGTGTTATTACATGAAAGAAGCAAGAATCATTTAAAATTTAAAACTAGGTTTAAAAACCCATTGGCTTGTTTTACAAAGCTCTTGATATCTTCCAGTTAAAGAAAACACTTTCTGCCTGTCCACAAGAGGATGCCACAGGGCTCAGTCAGTGTTTTACTTTGCACATAAGAAGATCCGTCCAACACAAAAATGCATGACTGTGCAACAGATACACAGCCAAATGCTGTGAATACTTTTAATTTGACTGAGTCTGAATTTCTGAGTGGTAACTGACTCCAAGATCAGTCCAAAATGACCACCAGTGTACCCAGTATAATGTTTGATGGCGCTCCTGTTAAATCTGTGTCTATGTCAATACTTTCGCCACATGGTTGATGCCAGTGAGTCTTGTAAACAACCAAATAAACAAGGCTGAAACTGAATACTTTAAATCCTGCTTTGCCTGTTACATTTAGAAAAGGCTGGTTGCTGCCACCTAGTGATAAGAGATTATAGTGTTGTACTGCCTAAATGCCAGTTACCTCGTCGAGGTCTGTTTCCCCGTAGCACCACCTTGTTCACAAAGACACCCCCCCGAGATGTAGGATGTGTATAATTTAGGAGAAATAAACATTTCACAACTGTGTTGTTTTATTTGGAAAATGAGGCAAGAGAGCCTGTGTTTGTTGCATTTTATGTCTTTGTTAACAGCACCAACAGACAGACAGATGAAAAAATCTTTAGATCTTTTATTTGAAATTATATTTTTGAAAGAGTTTTCATTTTAAATATTATTGACTCTTGGAAAAAACGTGTTGGCTGCACATTCACAAAACTGTGATTTCATAGGCTAAATAAGCGATCAAAAAAAGACACGAAAGGCCCACCGACATGTATCAGATGCTATCTCTATTTGCGTTTTTTTCCCTCCCACCTCATTTTATTTCATTTCATTTTATTTTATTTATGTTTTTAAGAAATGCAATTGAGTGATGTTCCCACTACCACTGGCGGACTCAGGATGTTTGAGGGCCAGGGGCGAATTTAATAATAAAAAGGACACTTATTGTTTAAAGTGATGCACCAGCAAGCAAAAAGTCATTGGGCACTTCACCACGTGTCGTCCAGTGGAAAGGCGACCGAGAGGACACTTTACCACGTTTGTCCGCTGGGGCACCCTAGAAACTGCTCGATCATGTTTTTTCTACCATAGGAGCATCCAAGAGGGCACTTTCACTGTGTTTAGAGCTGGAACTATGTTGGATGGTTTTCTGTCCCGACAAATAGGCTAGGCCCATA
This sequence comes from Naso thynnoides, assembly GCA_029783665.1. Taxonomy (NCBI): domain Eukaryota; kingdom Metazoa; phylum Chordata; class Actinopteri; order Acanthuriformes; family Acanthuridae; genus Naso; species Naso thynnoides. The sequence continues at coordinate 10,460 of JAQLOL010013998.1, forward strand.
GATTCACTGCATTTAACGATAAAATCTCAAATTGTGGAGCACATCCTGACAGCTGATAAAGTTACTATCAGACAGCGTTCCCTTGTGTTTAATATAAAAATAAACACACACATCTTTCAAACTTGTACAGCTCGCTTTTTTACTCTCCAACAGACAATTCGTGTGATTTTCAGACTAGTATAACTAAACTCATTTTTTATAGCAGGGGGAACTACATCCTGACAGCTGATAAAGTTACTGTTAGACAGCGTTCCCCTGTCTTTAATATGGAAATAAACACACACAACTTTCAAATTTGTACTGCAGACTTTTTACCCTCTAAGAATTCATTCCTGTGATTTACATCAATAAATTCACTCTTGATTGCAGGGTAAATGCATTCTGACAGCTGATAAAGTCACTGTCAGATAACATTTCCCCTGTGTTTAATATTAAACAAGCTCACACACGTGTCAGATTTGTGCTGCAGACTTTTCACTCTCCAACAGGCAGCATGTTATTGCCATGAAAAAGGTCTCTGCCCGAAAGCTTGCATTAAGAAAAAGATTTTTTTTGCACAGATTTGAGTGTGCAGATGCTTTTCTTAAAAAATAAATAAATAAATAAATAAAATTTTTGTTGTTGTTGTTTGATGCTCCATAGATCCAGCACCTCAGCCAAGCCCCTGTTCTGGGTGAGGGGTGTTTCTCGCCACTTTTACGAGCTGAAGAACATAAAAATTTCGATTACGACATTTAAATTAAAAAAAAGTATGGTCTTGCAGGTAGAGACTTTGAAGAAAGTCTCACAATGACGACATTGATTCCGATTCTGTGATTGGCTAGGCGGCCTGTAACTCAACATTACTTTCGGAGCAGGAAGGGGCGGGGCTAAACATAAGAGGAGGGATAATCGCTAACATCATGGCGGGATGCATGAAAATGCTAAACGACTTCTTTTTAAGAAGAGTTAAATTGTTTTTTTTCATGGCGCTGGTAGCCTGTCTACCTCAAACCTCACACCAGGACTCGGGTAAGACGCGTCGTTTCGAAGTAATGACAGAGACTTTCATTGATATGATGCGTGTTTATAACGAGGATCATTGCTAAGGCTAACTGAGATTAGCTTGTTTGGTTTTTGAAACTGAAGTGAACGTTAGGCTACTTGGAACTGAGCCCTTGTTCCTTTCTCTTATAAGCCCTGTCCATGCGGGCTCGTCTATGATTTTGTCTCTTTGTAAGGGAGAACTGTCGATATTTTTGCCATTTATGTAATTGTCGCACATTTGAGCTAGCTTAACTTGGGCACAAATCTGTGAAACCTTGATGTTGCTTTAGTTTACAAGCAAGACCCGCCCTTATATTGTCGTAAAGCAGTAACGTCACGTCGCTAAAAACACCAATAATAACGTTTGTCTGTATGCTCCACGTTTGTATAAACAGACATTAAGGTATTTTATGCAAATAAATGAAAAAATAAATGAACACATATGGATGCAGGCTATTCAAACTAATTTGCAGCTGAAAATTGTCCCCGACAAATACACTTTTGACTCCTGGTTTACGTATGTTTGCTGAAAACTACTTTGCACAGCAAGCAAATTTATTGACCCTTTTCATTTAAACATGCCTTTGCTTATCAAACCCAGGTAACAAACACTCAGTGATCGACCTCCAGGATGGAGAGAATTACATCATGTCGGGCTCAAACAGGTTCTGTTATACAAACTCTATAGTGCCAACCTGGAGGCAAACGTGGACAAGAATTCAGGTAAGTCAAATAAATGGTGCTAAATTCAGATGTGTGATCCATAATGTCAAGTAAAAATATGAGCCTCTGCATTCAGTTTGTCATTCGAACAGTTTGCATGTGGCGAACTCAATAACCAGGTCACTAAAAACTGAATCATGTTCGACAGGTCAAAGTGTGGAGTTCCAACGTGTTTAAGGTGGAAATCGTAGAAGGCGAGGAGGAGCTGCAGAAACTGGACCGCTTCAGCTTCTGGAGCTGGTTTCAGAGTTTGCTGCGTGAGAGGCGCAACGAAACCACTTTTAACATTGGTCTGTTCAGCAAGAAGACGTGCTTCAGAATCGATCCTACTGACAAAACTCAGTACACCGTCAAGCCCCTTCGTAGTAAGTGCAAAACAAATTCACACAATTCACGTCTTGGCTGTTGACAGGCATTACATGGATAACATAATGCTTTTTTTCCTCCTTGCAGAGTTTGATATCTATCTCTTCTTGGTATTCCTCACTGGAGTGTTGTTGTTTGTCTTTGCAGACTCACTCAGCAGGTAATTTATTTTTTCTAGTTTATGTCTCATTATTGGGCTTTCAGCAAGATTTTGATATGTTATTAACTTTTTTCTCGTGTACATAAAGGAGTCAAGTTTTCTTCTACTCTGCTGGTATGAGCACTGGCATGGTCGCCTCTCTCATCATCCTCTTCTTCATTTTGGCACGCTTTTTGCCAAAGGTAAGATTTTTCATTGTCCTCAAATACCCACAAGTTTACAAGTCAAATTACTTTGGTGTGAAACCTATTATTTTACTTTTTGTCTTTGCTGTTTCTGCAGAAAAGCCCTTTTTACGTGTTGATTGTTGGCGGCTGGTCATTTTCCGTATACGCCATCCAGCTTGCCTGCAGGAACCTCAGCGTAATTCTGCGAGAACACTGGCAGGTGGCATTAGGTACATACCCTTCATTAACACACACTTTACAGATGGTGACTTTGAGCAATTGAAAACATCAGATCTGAGCCAGACATTTATTGCAGTGTGTTAAATAGATGTTTTGAAGACCACTGAGTAAACCAGTTATGGACCCGTTGTATTTGTTACAAGGGACGCAGGATATTAAGATTTTTTGCTGATATCAAATATGCTGATTTTTCACAACTCATTTGGCTGATAATCGATACTGGTACTGATATATAAGTTTTTTTTGTTTACTTTTTTTGCCCATACCTAATTGCAGAGATCATGAAGTCTCTTCTGTATTG
>JAQLOL010013999.1:0-13433 GCA_029783665.1 Naso thynnoides
AGACCAGTAAGTGTGATTAGATGTGTAAACTGGAGGTGGTAGGTAAGGTAACACGTGCAAACACACACACACACACACACACACACACACACACACACACACACACAGTCTCAGCAGTGGTAAAAAGGAGTGTTGCAGTATATGGATGTGTCTACAGGAGTTTGTGTTGTTTTGGTTTAAGTGACCGACTGCATGCAATGCACAACGGTGACATACTGCCAAGAGTTGTCTGGAATCACAAGATAAACCAAGTGGCTCTCAGCAATGTGATAATTAATTCTCATTCATCTCCAGATTGATGAGATGTGTAGACTATAACAGCAAGACATGGCACAATTTGAAGCAAGTTATCCCTGAAGGAAGTTAAAGACAGAAAGACGTGAGATGTCTTTGAATCCTTTATTATTTAACATCACTTAAAGACACAAGAGCAGAAACAAACTCTTATTATTGGTTAAAATTGCCTGGTGGCTACAATGCATGTGACTTCAGGGAATGTAGTGAAAAGACATGTTCCATTTTTCCATTTTGATAAATATAACATGAACGGGACAGGTTATTCATAATGAACGAGCCTAGAGTAAAAGCAGCAAAGATTTATGGGCTTGAAAACCCAGACTCTCTGTCTTTCTCGTTCTCTCTCCATTACTCTGCCTTTTACTCTTTTCCTTACCGTGACTGCAGACTCATGACATTAGGAGGAGCATTATCCGTGTGTACGTTCATGTGAGTTTCCTCTTGTGAGGGGATTTTATTGGATCGTTGGGTCAGGGTAAGGTTGAGCTACAGTTAGAGAAGTGATTTGATCATTGTGATGGTGGGCACTTGCATTGGAGTGAGGTCTTTTGGTATGTGAAATACTTTTATCTCAAGGTTTTAAGGAATAAACACTAGTGATACACAGGAAATGAGACAGATTATATGAAGCCTATAGACTTTCAGGGCCAGATTGCTGTTACTACATCATGTTTCTGCATGGCTTCCCTCAGCCGGAAAAAATAGAAGAAATAACTTATGTACGTAGATAAAGAACGGCTGGAATGCACATATAATTTTTACATTCTTTGTCATGGATTGTAATGGTTGAGTCTTTTTAAAATGGGGTTGTATGAGGTACCTGTGCATAGTCAGTCAATTACCCTCTGCAGATGGTGATTAGCGATGCACTTTTAGGAGAAGAGGGGAGAAATCTGTTGCAGAAATCTGTTGCGGACGTGTCAGCAGAAAAACGTGTTTTAGCCACATGTATAAATACTTATCTAAAAATCAATATCCGCTCAATTGATGGCTAAATTTAGGATTTTTTCCTTATCCTTAGTTTGCCACCAGACAGCCATACATTTCATTTAACTGCTGATTTGCAGAGTGATACGGTGGGCAGAAGAAGCTGGCACCAGTGAGCAAAGTAATATAATGAAGGACTGGTAGAAAAAATGTAGTGCCAAAATAGACTTTATTCAAAAGTACTCCTTTACCCCTTTAAGTATAAGATGATCAGCAGCTGTCATTTTATTTACTCTTGATACTGATACTAATACTACTGATACTAATTTTAATGTGACTTTTGACTTTTGACACTGATCATTACTTACAGCAAAAACATTAGCATTAAAGTTAAAACAGATCTTGATAAAATGTTATCTAAATTAAAGCATTCACCTTCATTCCTGGTACAGACAGAAACTTGCACTTGTGTCTACCGGGCCTTTTCAGCTGTATGGCATGTCAAGTGTCTGCTGTGAAACAGGGCAATGTTTCATGCCATGGTCAGACTACACAATATCATCCCAATAATAGCCTGGCCGGGAAGACATGGGGCATTGGGTGGGCTTGGAAAGATCAATGAGCATCGGGCACAACAATCGATTACGTCATCTTGCTTAGTGTGTCATAATGCATGACGACAGAAAGACTAGCATGTTTGATTTTTTTGTTTACTTCCCATGACAGCTTATCAGTAGTAGTAGTCAGTAACAAGTACTTTCTTGCCAGTGACATCACACATGTCATGAACTGCAAACAATGACTGATCGGGGAGCATCATGTAGCTTGTCATTGTAGTCTCTCGACCACAACAACGCAAAAATTTATAACTCTTTAACCTGACACACTGAACATTTTTACAGACAAAAATATCTTGTAGTCTGACCCCAGCATTAGATGTTACAATTAATTCACAGAGACTGCTGGCTGAGTCTGACTCACTGCATGACAGACAAATCAATGTGAACTGACTTAATTAAAACCACACGTGTTTGTTGGCAGCACTGTTAACTCACACTGGTGTTTTTCCGACCAGGAAGCTGCAAGGAATGTTTGTTGCCCCCACATTGCTGCTTCCTGTAGTACCAAATCATACTGAACTGTTACTACGGTAACCACAGATGTCACCAAATCCTCTGAGGGGCTAAAATATAAAGAATTAAAACGTTAACGTTTCCCCCTTTTATGTAGATGTCCATTAGTGTTGATTATAAATATAGTCAATTGAGGCAATAAATGTAACCCAGAGTTACTACTACACTGCTCCTGCAGCAGAGTTTGTGTTACTGTGCATGAAAGTTTTACTTGGACAGAGAAGATTAACCAGAAAAAATAACTGAGACCAGTGGGGTCATGAGGGCAGATGACCATAAAGTGAGTATGTCTCTCACCTACATTATGTTTTGAATAATTAAGTAATAGTTATAGGCTAGGATGGGGATACACTGCAATGTGGGTGTCTGAGGCTCTCGTGCACTGCATCTTGTTGTGTGGGCACAGCTGACATGGCTCTGCAAGCAGGAAAACTCAACTTTCTCATAAAATACAGCTTGAAATGAGGATTTTATTGCTTCAGTTACTTTCATTTACTATCGACATTGTCATGTGTGTAATTGGCCAAATGCTAATAAAGTCTGTAAATAAGTGGCTGTGTTAAATTTGCAGAAATGAACGTCATGTGTTTTTGTCTAATTGTGTGGGTGTGTTTGTGTGTCTTTGACTTTGTCTGTGCATCCATACAGTAGATTTGTCTCTCTCCCAGTTTTTACACCTGAAAGATACAGATGTAATTGAAATGGCTCTGCAGGTTCTGACCTGTCTGTCTGATTTGTGTCTGGGGTCAGAGAGATGTAGTCTGCTGTATTTGTTTAGCTACATGTCTGGGGTAAAGTGTTCCTCACTGATAGTTTAGCTATTTTTCTTCTTCAGCCAACAGATCTCCTGTTCGCTGTTTACAAGTAAAACTCAATTTACCTCGTCTGCAAAGACTCAAGAGAGTCCTTAGTTCTTGGTCTCAAAATGCACAGCTAAAGCTGGGGTAATGGCCAGTAGAATTTATTGTCTTTAGGAAGCATTCTGTGTTCATTCCAACACCACTGAGTGGCCTCTGAGCCTGTGTGGCCTGCTGACCCTTAGGTGTGTTTTCATGTGTGTGACAGTCAGAGAGACAGATAACCAGGACAGACAACCCATCAGCAAATCAGTCAGATACAAAGATAAAGGAAATGCAAGTTACAAAAGGAAAATGTGTGTATGTGCTTGTCTTTGTGTTTGCAAGCACACTTATGAATGTCTCACTGGGGGGCTTCACTCATGGTTCAATAATCTCTGCAACCTGACACCTCGCAGCATGGTGAATCAGCCTCCGTGGAGAACTGCACGTCAGTCAGAACAGCCTCCCTGAGGTCTGACCCTCGCAACCAAGCAACACACTCATCCTTTTGTCCACCACTAAGGTGCACCACCCTCATCATAACCTCACATTAGAGCTCACTGTGTGCTTATATGAGCACAGATTGCCTGCACCTGATGGAGACTGGGACCTGATGCTGCTGGTGGATGATGTGAAATAACTGTTTCTGCGATTTCTCACTATTTAAAGCGTGTACTAGTAGTTTCTAGCCTACTATACTACAGTTTGACTTTATGAAGAAATAGTGTGACATTCTGGCAAATATGCTTCTTTACTCATGAAGATCGACAACAATCTCATATCTGTAAGTCATATATGAAGCTGGAGCCAAGAGATGGTTACTTTAGATCACATTTTGCTCATAAAGAAGACAATTATTCCAGCTTTTTCCATAGTTTAAAAATATCAGCTGGTTGCCTGGCAACCTCATATGACTCCAGGAAGTCACAGTGCCCAGCCACAACAGTCATTTCTTTTTGTACCGCTTAAACTAGTTTGATACAGCCTATTTTTATAGTCTTTTCTTTTTTTGGTTGCTTTACTTTTATGCACATTTTAAAGAATTGCAATAGAAAAGTTTGATGACTGAAAAATTTCAAATAATCTTCCACAATTTCACAAACAAATTATCACGGGCACCAGAAGTTTGTATTGTTATGCCTGAGAGAAACAACCATTAAATAAAAAATTTACTATGAATTTTTAAAAAGAAAATCATTCTCTGTTATCATAAAGAAAAAAATACTGAGTATGTGGAAAGTAGGGCCTGACTTTTAAAGGATCTTTTTTGAGGCAATGCCAATACCAATTTTATTGAGCAAGAAAAAATCAATATCTGATATATCAGCCAATACCATCTATATGAAATACCGCCTGAATGTGGTAATCAAATACTTGTGACAAAAATATGAAATGGAGGCAGGATATCTTACATTTTAACATACTTCATTCCAAACAACAGTGCACTGAACAATAAACTTTTCATTTTTTAGTCAATTAATAACAGACTGACCTCTGCAGGACAAACTATGTGATCACACCATTTTAAATCAAGCAATTTTTCCAAACCTAAAGAGGTAGTAAACATTTTTCAGGTGCAAACTGAATTATATGACTGTACTTTGATGAAACATTCACACTAAACTGATAAAAATTGGCACTTTATGGCTTGAAAATGGCTCAAATGGATATCTGCTTTGTAAAATAAGTTCTGAGAAGGTGGAGCCAATGTGAAAGCCACTAATAGTGGCCACTAATAGTGGCTTTCTACATCAAAAACTTTATATAAATGGTAGAACGTTAACACCCTCGCCTCCCCTCTGTCCTTGAGTGTGAGTCTGTGGAAGCAGCCTGTTGTTTTCAAATAGCCTGTACGCTAACTGAGATACGTCATTCACAGTTTTAACAGTTTTTGGTAGTTTGCTAACCTTGCAGCTTGATTACATTTTCTACTTAGAACTTTTTTGCTGCCAACCTTGTATTTTTCAGCCAGGGGATGTCATTGTCACTCCCGCCCCCTCACGTCTCCCTCCTCTCAGAATCACAACGCCCACTTTTTGTGGATTTTTCAAATTTCTGAAGTAGGCAGGGTTGCACTAAACTGAACTGGGGGTTTTCTTACACTTCAGAGAACAGTGCATATGGGAGAACCTGAATACTGATACATCTGTGACTGGCCAGTATTGGCTGATAATATTGACAAACTGGATGTGGTTAGCAAATAGTCAATATCCAGTTTCTTTATGCATTGATCCCATTTTGTCAATCAGTAGAGGTACAATGTTTCAGGTTCAGCTTCTGCAATAACAGGCACCTTCATGCTTTCATCAAAAACTAAATGTTTTAGTCCTTTTTGACCTCAAGCTGTATTTCATGATAAAACTGCTGCCATCTAGCTTTGTGATTCTTAGCAAAGAAATTGTTCTCAAATCTATTACAGCGATTACATTACAGCTTGTGGTCTGCACATGAACCCAGCTCAGCTGAATGATTTTCAGAGGGAGAGAAGAAGATTTGAAGAAGAAAGACAAAGGATTGATAGAAAGTGAGAGGAAGGCAGAGAACTGAATGAACTGACATAAAAGACTATAGAAGTTGGTGATCTGGGTTTTCAGTGTCCTGTGAATACAGTAATTTTTCTGTATTCAGAGACACAGTTGGAGAAAGTCTGTGAGAATTTATTACGGTTGAGTGCTGATTGTTGCCTGAACAACACCAAGATCACATTTCAAATGACAGGATGAAGGATGAGGAATCACATGAATCCTTGTCTCTGCATTTACTGAATGTCTAACAGCTCAGCACTGTCTTGGCCCACCCAGTGACAAGTGTGGAAAGTTTTCTTTAACCTTTATTTCTGCAGCATTTGACAGGGTGTGAATGCCCTTTTTGTGATTCAGGATGCTGAGCGGTGCAAACACATTGTTCTCGTGAAGGTCACAGGGCAACACTGAAAGTGCAAGGACTACAAAACCACCACATTTTTCAAAAGTAAATCTGAATCAGATGGTTTTTATACCTCAGAATTTACCCAAGCAGAATTTAAACTAGAAACCTTTATTTTCTGCTTCTGATGCCTCAAATAGTTATGATTTTGGTTATCATAAGAAATGTTTTGAAAAAAAAGTAACCGAGTCAAATCTATTTAATGCAATAAAACCTGAACAATAGCTGTAGCTCCACCAACCCTCTTATTTTTCACACATGTCCTGTGTGGGTTTCTGGAGATTCTGAGCTCTCAGTGTAGACTCAAAAATCTGACTTCATATCTTTTATCGACCTGATTGCAGGATGATGCCATTTTCTACAACAGAAGAAGACACATTAGCTCTGTTTGGAATCTCAGAGTAATATGGGCACATAAAATGGATTTTAAGTTCTATCTGTAATTTGTGTTGGCAGTAGCTGTTTGCTCACACTTTCTCTGCTAAATTCAAATAAGTCCATTTGTATTCTGTTATTGGAATTTTATGACACCTTGCAGGTTTAACAGAGAGGGGCCAAGCATAAACACATATTGAAAACATTTTTACATTACCAATCAGCAATCAAAGAAAATACAGAGTGAAAACAGTTACTTTCAGGTTTTGTTCTGGAGTACAAGAGGTCATTCAAAATTCCACTGACATTTAAAACTACTGTAATAACTACAATAAACTTTCATCTCCGGTACACCGCCTCCCCCCACATTACTCCTAACTTCATATGTTAAGACAGTGACTCCCTGAAAAACAATTTACTACGGTTGTCCTCAATTGTTTTAGTAGCCTTTAACAAACATCATTTCCCATAAGCCCAAGTCTTTCACGTATGAAATGTCAAAAAGATTGGTGAATGCAAGATTGCATTGAGTTGTAGCAGCTTGTGGAACAGAGACTTGCCCAGACGTAATGCTGCATCTATTTGCATATGCATTCCCTGTGAACATTTATTTATTTTGTGCTGCAATAATGTTCCATGGTCATTTTTGCAGTCTCAGTTATTGACATGGGAAAGGGCTACTTCTTGGAGTGTTTTTCCTAAATATTAGGATTCAACTAAAGTCATAAGAAAATTAAAAGAAAGAGGAAGAAAAAATCAAAATCTGTTTTGCACATAAAGCATTGGATTCTGTAGGACTCTAAAATATTAGAAAGTAAAGCCAATGCTAGCTAAACACAAAAGCTGAATATAATTAAATATAAAAGACTTCTGTCTCTTGGACTGACCTATATTTTCCACCCAAGGGTATTTTGTCCACTGCCCCCACACAGCCAGAATAACAGGCATGCATGGCTTTTCCTGCCCACCCATCACTTTCGAAAGCTGTTTTTGTTCGTTGTTGTGAGAAGTGACAGAACTGGATATTAAATGGACTGTGGGTTGAAAGGCAGGCATAGTGGTTTGACGGGTGAGTCTGTCTGGTAAGCAGTGGTATTTAAGTGTGGGGAGGATCAGGGAGTTAGCTCCACCGCCCAGTGAGGAGAATAACAATGACTCTGGGCATAATCAGTTCTACGCAGCCATGGCTCATTGTGCTTTAATTTGGGATGAAGGTTCAGTTTTCTGGAACAGCAACGAAACAGACATGCACAAGACCACAAGACTGATAGTGCGCAGTTGCCAAATTCGATTTATTTGAAATTTCAAAGACCTGAGTCCCAAAGTGCTTTGCAGAAGAAAAACAGGACAAATCAGACGAAGCCTGACCTGACCCATAGAGGGCATCTGTTCATCAAGCACAATCATCTGTAGTCTTAAACAGTGTTGGGCTTGTTACTCAAAATAGTAATCTATGACTCACTCCTCTCTTCTCAAAAGTTATTTTTGAGAGGATCCAATCTCTGCCTACAGTTTCTCGACAGTTACAAGCACAGCATGCGAGCCCAGCAGCTAACTGTTCATTGTTACAAACAAGCTAAAAAGAAAGCTGTCTGTATGCCGTCTAACCGTTTAGCTTAGCCTGCTTCAAAATTTAAAATCTTACAAACTCTTGTGCAGCGCTGCTGCTGCTGCTGCTGCTAACAGCCAACCCCTCCTCTTGTGGCTACGTTACAGACAGCAGAGAGGAGATCCGTTACTGAGCCATTCTTTCTAAACTACACACAAAATTGTTTAATGTCAGCAACATTGTTTCATTTATTGACATATTAGATGTGATTTCAATGAGATATTTTTGGGTTTATTGAGAACAAGCCTGAAATGCACTCAGAATTAGGCTACCCAGGCACTGTGCCTCATGAATATTTAAAAAATAAATAAATAAATAAAATAAATTACAGAGAAGCATATGTCCCATAAAATGTAAAGAACACCAAAAAGTGAAATAAATATAGACATACTACAGCCTTTTAATAGACACACTTGTTTTACATTTTACAATATGCAAGTGTGTGTCTGAATGGATTTTTTTTAGCTAATAGGCAAATAAAGAATTAATATTAGAAAGAAACTGTGACCCAAGAACCGAAGTTTGTTTCAGCCGTGGGCTGGCTGTATAGTGGCATCCTTAGTGTGTTGCATTCATATCCATACTGAGTCTAAAATAGTATGCTGCAGCTGACATTTGATGTTATTTTTATCATGTTGGAAGTAAGAGGTGCTTGAGTAATAACTCATGATTTGATTAACCTCAACCTGTTTGATTTTAATGTATCTGTGGAAAAAGTGTGACTTGCAGAAAAAGAAGAGGACAGCGGTGGCTCTTGAGCACCTCACATGCAATTGGCGAAAAGGAAAATCAACTGAATGATAATGAATTTAGACCGGTTGGTAGGGCTGTGTTTGCATGCATCTACACACTGTACTGTATGTGAACTCATGCATGCAGGTGCAGCTGTTGCTTAAGTAACCGTATCTCACGGTTTTGGGTACAACTTAGCAATGGATCACTATCTTTAAACACCTTTTTATCACCTAGATTTATATAACTGCGCACAAACTGAAGAGAAATCTGCCTGCACGTGTTTGTCAGCCTAAACAGGGACATACTAACATTACCAACAGATGCAGAAAGAGCAGAAAGCTAAAGAAAAGCTAGCAGTTCTCTCAGAGCTATGCTGAATGGTTGACGTGTGTCTCTGGATATGAGGACAGCAATTTTCTAAAAAAAAAAAAGTAAAAAGCTTAAATACATTTTTGCCTGCTTGGTAAAGAAAAGTACCTCAATGCCATCTTATTCACACCACCTTCCTGCACTCCATGGCTGTGATTTGAAAGGTAACAAAGATGAAGCCTCTTCACATCCGAACACTCAATTAGACTGTGACACAGAGACACTGCCGACTGCTCAGTTTTCAGAAGTGCACAATCCCTGCAGTCACATCTGTACTTTATGTCACTGTAATGTAAAGCCATTCAGTTTCAGTCAAACATTATGCAACACATGCATTTGTCTGTGTGCTCAGGGAGATACTTTAAAAAGGTTTCCTGAAAAGAAGGGAAGTAGCAGAAAAAGCCACAGATGAATTGCGTCTGAAGTGATGTTTTGGGCTTTGAACCATTTTGTGGTATTTAATAATTTTCTCACACATTCTGCTCAGCACAGCAAAGCCTCAAAGTCAAGCCTGTACCTTGGAATTGCAATCCAAGGGCAACAATTACATTTCTCACCTTCCTCAAGTATTACTTTGAATGCGGCGGTGGAAAGAAAAGGTGCCCTGCCTTCTTTTTTCCATGTAGATGCACAGCAAAGTTTGTGGCTCTTTTTGCTCAAACTTTTAATCTTTAGTTTTTCAACTTTGATAGAAAAAGGTTTGGCTACTAGCTGATATAAAAGACCATGTAATGCTGCACTGTGTAGACTGAAGCTAAGCTATGAGGCTGACTGAGGTTCACTTCACAGCTTTGTGCTGTAAGTGCACAAGCAGCATTTAGAAAAGATGCATGGAGGACTGGAGCTCACATGACTTCCAGCACTTGTCAGCAACTCTTTCAGCCATATGCAAGAAGTGCTTTTTCTGTGTATATGTATGTGTGCGAGTGTCCATGCCTGAATAATTGATTGTCTATTCGGATTCCAATAGTACAGACTTTTGGGTTTATAGAGCAAAAAAAAAAAAGCAAAGTAATGGCCTGTTTCTGGAGGCAACTTAAAATTTATAACATGGCTTCCTGTGAAAAACAGTTGTCACAAAGTTTCGGGGACATAATACGTAAAACACTTTGGATCATGGGTGGATTTCACAAACTCGTTCTCATTCTCAGGTCACCATATTGTCACACGTGTGGCGTCTCATGAAGACACACAAAGTTTTTAGGAAAAGGTCATCAGTAAAAATAAGAATGTATGTGCGTGGTGTAAGATAGTATATACCTGATGTTACACATTCGAAGGTGTACTTGACATAATGTACATGAGCTAATTTATATATATGACAAAAGTTAATTTGTGTTTGTAAATTAAAATAATTTAATTTAATAATAATTGATTTTTGGAGGAAACAAATCCAAGTCCTGTCCCTCCCTTTACAAAACATCCATCATGGACTTCTTCTCTTTTTACACTACGTCACCTTGCTCTGAACAACTAGTATTGCTGCGGGTAGGGCAATATCGGGATTATAAAAATGCTCAATGTGTCTCATATAGATGCTAAAGGGTCATTTTCTTTTCATCTTTTAGAGATGCAGAGAGATGTGACAACTGGGAATGAGAACAGTGTGATTTCCTGCAATTGATCAACGAAGCAAACAATCACATTGATAGTTAAATTTTTGATAAGTCTTGTAAACCAGTGCAGAGCACAGTGAAATGTGGTGTTGTCTGGGTGTCTGGAAACAGAGATCCAAGGCTCTTTTTTTTTTTTTTTTGCTGAATACATAATAAATTATATTTACTTTGGTTAAAATTTGTTTTCCTCATAAATTCTTTCACCTCTGTCCTTATTTCTACTAGAGAGGCAGCGATCACACCGCATAGCACTGTGACATCTGTCTTTGCTCTCAACCACTTACTGCAGTGGGTAAACTACTGTGGCACCTTGCGAGCACCACCGCACTCACTGATGTCGTAAATTCACAAAGTAACTGAGGGAATTCCAAAAGACTGTTTATATGTCATCAGAAACCTTGTGAAACAAGTCACCAAGACTTTAACTGCCAAGGACGTTTACAGCCAGAGAGATTTAAACATTTTAAACTGTGGGATGACACACAACACTATGTTGCCAGGCAACACAATGACACTAATGTCCTTGGCTAAAGTTGCTGTCTTAAACTGTATAAACGGCATCCTGCTAGCCCTGTGCACTGCAGAGTCCTCTATAACCGTCACTAAAACTAGTCCACTTAGCTGGTCTATCCCATTACAACTAATTTACCTCTTTGCCCCACTGCTCTCCTCAAAGCTTTCAAAGATTTTAAGCTGAAAGTAGTAGTAAACCTCAGCAAATGTCAGAGTCATTGCTGGAGGGACCGCTATGAAGATTTTGGCATTTAGCACATTGTCAAACCCAGTCTTCACCTCTTGGTCACAGGACATATTGTGTGTGTGTGTGTGTGTGTGTGTGTGTGTGTGTGTGTGTGTTTGCTGAGTCAGAGTTTAATCAAAGGAGATGCACCCTTCATTTTTGGCTATACTGAGGTACAATAATGCTAACCTTAAAGAAGAACTCCACCACTTTTCATGTGGATGTCCATTCAATGTTGATTGTAATTGTTGTCAGCTGAAGCAATAAATTCCTCAGTTTGTGCCATATAGACAGAGAAAGCTGAATTTCTGAGTTTGTCCTGCTTACACAGTCATTCTTGAACTGCTTACATGTACCAGGATGCATTGCACATGAGCTCCTGGTCTGAAATGCAGATCAGTGCACAAGGCACAGTAATAGCGCAAGCAAGGGTGGCACAGCTAACTTAATTTTTCTGCAAGCTGTAAAACAATCACATACATGTTGTTTTATTCTGACCCACAATGCATTGTGCAGAGAGACAATTAGATATTTTTTACTTGAAGTAGCATCACATTTTCATTTAGCAACACTATATGCTGTTCAGCTGGAGGCCCATGGCTACACCACTAAGAGCAGGAACCTGGCCTGTCGTAGCTGGAGACAGTGACTCAAGCCATGGCTGTAGCTTGTGTGATGCATCGCCAGACTGCAGACAGACAAGTGGCACTGATAACGTTTATTTTTCTACAAGCTGTAAAATAATCACATAGATGTTTTTGGATTATGTTGTGGTATTAGCTATTTACGTCAGTTTTAGTGCTTTGGTCCAGTGTTTCCTTAGGTGTTGTATGTTTTACCTGAGGCTGCTGAGATTGGTAAAGAGTCTCCTACTAAGTGCTCTTATCATTCTCTATGCGTTTAGTATCAGAAACAAAAAAAAATAACATTACTTGCCAGGTCTCCATCGCATCAGAAAATTCCTTTTATTTAATATTGCATAATTTTCAATTACAAGGGGTTTTTGGTCCACCAGAGCCCAAAATTCCTCTCAAAACAAACATGGCGCTTGCTCGCCTGGTGTGTGAAGTCGTAGTTCAGAGCGGGCATGCCCAAATCTCCACTAATGGCGTCAAATGCGTCATTTGACAAAAATTTGGAATAGAAGATGGCAGGGAAGCTAGACGAAGGAAAAGGAAAACAAACAACATTCATTGTGTTATACTGCAGGTTTTCGAATGATACAAAGCTTGTTGCTAATCGGCAAAGTAGCCTTTTAACTGATAATTCTGTCATCCTATATTTAATGCTTGTCCTGATGTTGTGGGACAAAAAAAATAATTGCCAAAGTGATTGCTTTGTCACAAAATATTGCTGTGGATCCTTGTTTTTTCTTTTTTGGGGGATGTTCAAAAACCCTAAAGCTTTCTTTGTGCATATTCGGCATACACCTGGGAATCATTTACTGTGAACTAACATTACACCGCTGCACTCAACAAGCTCAGGCACAGACCGTGTTGGAGCTGCCAGCATCATGACGGAAAGTAGATGCTGAGTTGTCTGATCATAAGGCAGAATGGCGAGGCCCTCACTGATTGGCTGATTAGACAGATATGCAAATGTCATTGAACTGCTAGTCTTTTAATTGGCTGAGCCAGTATAACCCAAAAGGGTCCAGTGAAATGACAGCCTTGAAATGTTTTGGCATAAAAAAAGCTAAAACATGCTTCACTGACACGCCAGCAAACACTTAAAATGGATGTGTTTTGTGTTTTTCTCCTTTTTCAATGAAACTTTTTTACTTTTTCAGATCAGAAGACGTCGACCCACACCTGCCACTTTAGTGGCATCCAGTGATCAATCATCACCTGGTAAGGCACTTAAATGCAG
>JAQLOL010014000.1:0-13429 GCA_029783665.1 Naso thynnoides
CTGCCCTAGAGTCATTTTTCCATTCTCTGACTGTAAAAAATGCTCAGTCACATGGAAAAGTAGGCTATCTTTGCTCTGAAGTTGTGATTTTGTCAATAAATTCAGTGAGTGAGTCGATACTGTGTTTTCTGATCAGGCCCAATGGATGACTGCTACATTTCTGAGGATTACCTCAAATTTAAATTGACTGAAGTCAAAACTGAATTGAAACTAGCTGACATATCTTTTAACTTTGACTGTTTTAATGCTACGCCGCTTCAAAATGTTTGATTTATCATCAAAGTAGGCTGCTTTTCATTTTATTTAATTTCACAAACACAAGGAGGGCTCAAACAGGTTTGTTTAAAGCTCACTAAGCTAAGCATAAACAGCCTACTGTGAAAAAATTAATAAATGGTCATTTAAGCCTATTAAGAATTACAATCAGCTAATTTAGACGTTTTTATGTGGCTCAGACATGTTTTGTGGCTCCAGACAGATTTTCATGGTGAGGAAAGGGCTCTTTTGATAGCAAAGGTCGCTGACCTCTGACCCAAGGATGTCATTAGCTATGAGGTAGCAATGTAAAAGAGTAACTTAACCCCTAAACCACTGTTTTCAGCTGAAAATCGAGGCTGAGAAGTATTTAGTAGTGTTTTTGATTGATTCAGGTCTTAATCTTGACATTTAGTGCAAATTAACTGACTTTTCCAGATATCATTATAAACATGTGTGGTTAATGCCATCTACTAGTTGAAACACTGTTATTACAAGGCAAAGTTTTGATGCATTTTAATTGGCTGATAAGGTGCAACGTGACGTCACCAGTGCCAAGGCACTATCTTCAGGCTGAGGCCAGTTGCCAGGCAACCACAGAATTCTAGAAGCTTTTTTTTTTTTCAGGAATGAGGGGCTTCAGCCAGAACTCTGGAGGTTTAGTTACACTTTAACGCTGCTATTTCTTACCACATAACGTTACCGGTTAACGTTACGTGCGCAGTCGTGTGACTGTCAGTAAAGTTACACTGGTTACTACAAACATGGCCAACAGTCATTTGTACACTCACCTCAATGTGCAGCGGAGCAGCTGGCAGAATGAGCCGTGGCTTCGCCGCTGGTCTTGTAGACGGCTGGGGGACGGCGACGCTTGGCACGGCATCGCTTTTCAGCAGAAGCACTTTGGTGAATCCCGCAGCCATCTCCATCTGGTTGGAGAAGCAATCGCTGGAAAAATGCCGGTTGCAAACTCCAGCTCTGGGTGGGGGCTCACAGTCCGACAGTCCCAGTGCTAGCAGCCACTTGTGCCTAATTTTGAAGTCCGTTGGAAAGCGGTGCAGTCCGGTGGTATTTTTGCAGCCGGGATAGAAGCAGCGCCGACCCATTCCGTTCACCGGCTAACAAATGCTAAAACTGACACCAGGTTAACTAACGTTAACAACAGAGCTACGAGGCTAACCTACAACAACAGTTATCAAAACTGGGAAAAACCAAACAACGTAAGAACTGTCTGAAAGAGCTAACTAACCTAGTAAAACTCTTCATACGCAACTAACCATAACATTTACACTAAACTAAAACATGTTAACAGCTAAATCAAACTACAATTACTGCACTCACACTTAGCAATCTTCCCTGTCATGATCTTCCCTCAGTAATTCACATCTCTTCTTCCTATTCATTTGATTGACGGTTGGCAAACCAGCTTAAGGTGCATTACCGCCACCTACCGACTGGAGTGTGGAGCGGCAGCTTGGCAGACTAACAAAATGAATGAATGAATAAATAGATAAATAAGAGAGAGAGAGAGAGGGATCTAGACTCTTTCAAATGATCCTGTTCTTTAAAAAAAAAAGATGAGCTGTTTGTATGTTTCCTTACATGCAGATTATTCATAGTAACATCTATATTTGCTCCTTTAAGCTCTGAAGTCAATACTGTTCTTTCCTCCTCTTATCCCCTTCATTCCAGTAGCACATATTGCCCCAGTTCAAGTCCTTCACAGTGTCTCCACCTGCCTGTTACATGTTTGCAAATTCTGTGCAATGACTGATTCAGCCAGATGTCATGCCAAGGTAGTTACCCCTGACAAAAAATGTGCCCCCACTACTCCATTCCTGTCAGATTGAATTTTTGCCCCGCCAAAACATGTATCCCCTCTCTATACTGCACAGTGTCTGTCTGACCATCAACAGCTTTATTTTACACATACTTAACATCAGTCCCAGCAACTTCAGAGAATATAGAACAGTTTCTTTTTTTCCTAGCCAAAATTATTGGAGGGAAACATTTCTATGAGGAGTAAACGCCTTGGCAAAGTTTATTTTTTCCAAGTCAATGTTTTTGGGAGGACACATTTTTTTTTTTATCAGGGGTAACTACCTTTGCAGGGCACCTGTACTACTAATTTTCTAGTCTTATTCTACTTCTTCTTCACATTTAATGATGTATCAAAAAAAAATTCTCGCGCATACTGCCACCTACTGTACTGGAGTGTGTAAACTCAGGGCTTGATGTGCTTCAGGTTACATTCTGACTTTTTGCACTCATCCCTAAAATTCCATCCAAATTCCATTTCCGCTCCAGTTCGTACATCCTACCACCTAACGAATTTCTCTTTAACTCGTATACACTACATTTAAGAATAACATGCTCAACATTCTCTCGAAAATCACAAACATCACATTTATCAGACACAGACCTGCCATTAAATAGTTTTTAACCAGTATGTCAGACTCCTAGTCTAGAGATGATTGCTTCCTCTCTCCTACACTTCTCTTTAAACAGCTTCATGTTAATTGACTTCCGTATGTTATAGTTGTGTCTCCCATTTCCACTAGTGTCCCACCTCCTCTGAATCTTCATGAACCCCTCACTGTTTTTCTGGTCAGTGATCCTCACCTTTTCCCAGGGGAACTTTAATTTTTTAATAACTACTTACCTTTAATGCTCTTTTAGCAACATTGTCTGCTTTCCCATCGGCATCAACACCCACGTGAGCACAAACCCACAAAATGCACATTAATGCCGTTCTTTGTAATATCCAAGTATCATGAACACTTCCATAACTAGGTCATCTCTAATTGTGTTTTTTTATTGGATCTGGCAAGCTCACTTTGCTTCACCATTTTGACTGCCTCAGCAAAAGATACCTGGTTTGTAACTTTATATTTCCGCACTTTTCTGGCTTGCCCTTGAACAGGCCGTCCTCTGTAAGCAGCATTATTTCACCACCACAGTTACAGCATCTGGTTTTTACATCTTTAACACACTTTCCAAATTCATCTTCACCTCCGCATCTCAGCTTTCCTGCACGTCGTCCTGCAGTGCGTCCTGTTCTTTGACACTTGAGGCAGTGCAGTGGTGCTGGGATAAACTTCCTGACATCATAACTCAGATATCCGGATCTCACTCTCTTGGGCGTAACATTTTCAAACTCCAAAAGCACTGAAAGACTATCTGCTTTCGCACCATTTCTTTGTGTTTGTTTAGCTTTCACAACGTTCCCTCCTTCACTTCCTGTATTATCTCGACCATCTTTAAGTTTTGCTGCGTTTCCTGGGATACGAGCAGCACTGATCCTTTCTCCATTTAGTGTTTCAGCTTTGAGAAAATGATCTCTTTGCAGTTTATCTCTAGCAAAAATCAGCCGTCTCCTGTTGCTTAGGAACTTAGCAGACTTGACCATACTTGTTTCTTTTTCAAATGCTTTCATAAGTTTAAGTTGTCACCATTACTTTCCATTCAGTTTGTTCATCCTCCCTCCTCAAACTGGCCGCCTTAACTTTCTTAGTTGTGTCCCATTCCCAGAGCTGCTGTTCCTATCTGTCCTCATCCTCGTCACTTCCTGCCACAACATACATTCACTGTCATTATCTTTGTCCGTATTATCGACCATGACGATTACGTTGCTTCAATCTTCCACCTCTTCTTCTCTCCACGTGTCAAAACTTTGTCCTCCTTCCACCGCATCATCCTCTGAATCATGAGCCGTAAGCTTTATCAGAGGGGGCGGGGCACTGGGGGTGGTTGGTGACGAAAGCGACCGCCAGACATGTCACATACCCCATGATCAGCCAATAGGCAAATTGCATTGAAAGACGTTTCAACCAGCAGATGTTGGTTGCTATGCACATTTAAAACCGAATATGGAAAAGTCAATTAATTTGCACTAAAATGCCAAAATTCTGACCTGAATCAATCAGAAACACCACTAAATACTTGTTTACATCATTTTTTGGTTGAATAAAGTTGCTAAGAGGTTTAGTTACTCTTTAACAAGGAGAGCTTTTGCCTAAAATATATTAAGTTTATACATTAAATTTAATCTTGCTTTCACATATAACGAATACGCTGTCATTTGGATGGACGTAGAACCGAGTTCAATAGGAGCAGAAACTCCTTTATTCCCTGTACAGGAACTGTTTTGAACTCTAAAATGTAAAGCATGCGTAAATTAGCATTTAAGAGACCGTTTTTATTTCTTTTTTTAAATTGTGGTTTTATTATGGTGTATTGTAGCCTGCAAATCTTATGTACTGTCTTATTTATCTCATTGTGTGCTGTTTTTAAATTGTCTGCCTTGACTGCAAAACAAGTTTCTCTTAGGGACAATAAAGTTACCTGAACCTGAAATTCTTACGCCCTTAAAAAGTTCAACATGTAGCTGACTCACAGTTAGCAAAAACTGTTTTACCACATCTCGTATGAATAATGAAAAAGCTATTTATATTCCCTCCAAGACGATCTCTGCATTATATGCTTTAGTTGATGTTTTCATTTTTGTTGTTTTCTTTTTCTAATTTTGACACAATGTTTTGACATGATTTTCTCCATGCCCACAGAAAACCCAAGCCCCCTGCAGTACCTCTGCCGGGCCGGTAGGAGCGCTGTTCCGCCGCCCTCGCTGCAGCGTCTTCCGGGTCAAACCTTTCATTACCCTCCTTCACTCGTCCAACAGTCCTTCCGGCTTGACCGCCATCACTGATAGCAGGTATGATTTTAATGTTGCCTAGTAGAAGCTAAAATCCCCTCACAATCTCCGCCATCCAACGTTTTTTCTGCAATAAATTGACTCGAATTGGTTTCATGGACTTCAGTTAACATGTATGTCCGTTATTGTGACACTTTAACAGATGAAACATGAAGATTTGTAGCCGCCTCTCATGAGCTGTGGCTATGTTCGTTTAGCGCAGTGCAACAACCGCGTAGCTTTCACTCAAGTTGTTGCTCACACTCACAAACCGCGTGTTATTGTGAGGAGACTATGAAAACGAGCAAAGTAATGTTACAGTCTCGGTGTATGTACAGAGCAACTTTTAGCAGGAAACCTTTTCAGAGTGGAAATTGCCGGCTAGCGTCTAATGTCATGACGAGCGAGCAGTAGTGAAGTAGTGACGTTACTACGCTAGTTTGTTGTTGGTGGGATGTCACTTTGCGTTATGTAGCTGGCTAACTCAAAGTTAAAGTAAAGTTTTATCACAGTGGGCCGTGAGAACTGCGTATCTGTTTATTTCGTGGTTAATCGTATAGATGGTTTAGCGCCACAGCTCGTTGAACTTGGTTTCTCGTCTCGCACAGTATGGGTCACGGCTGTGACTGAGCCACAGTGAAATGGATTATGAGAGGTAAAAGTACGAGCACAGGCAGGTTTACAGCTGCAGCTAGCAGAGTTTGTCGAGTCTGTGAGAGGTTGTTATTAAGACGTTATTTACAGGAGGACCAGGCGTGTGGTCTTTCTAAATGTGTACGTTTAAAATCTCATGCTTTAGCAGTTGTGTTGTAAACTGACTTTATTGATGCTCAGTCTTCTTTCAAATGGACAAACACTTGAGCTTGGTGGCACCATTTCCACATTATCAAAAACGATGAGTATTCCCGTTGACTGCTGTTATATATATATTTTTTTTTTTTCCTGGGACAACCTCCCATGGATCATGAGTAGGACAGGACTCGATGTAGCTTTTACATTCTTTGCTTTTCTCTGAAAACTTTCCAGACCAGCAGGGGTGATAGTCTTGCATTGGTCAGTTGAGGCCCAATCTTTGCTCCTTTTGTGTACATTATTAAAACACGGCTGTCTTAAATGTTTCGACCGACACTGCCCACATTCTTCCACGTGTCATATACGTTTGAACTGATTAAATACTGACTGTACATCCACTAGACAGTAAGTCAAGTTTGTACTTCTGCATTCGATACAAAATTTGGAAAAAGTTCCTGGCATTATGACGACTACGACAACAAATGTGGTGATGACAGAGGAGATTGTTGTCATGTACCTTTTTAAGAAAGAGACAAAACACAAGGCAGCGTTGTGACCTGCGGTGGTCATAAGGTTGTTATTAATTACACAACTCGAACTGTTTGCCATTTTTTGAATTTCTTCTGAGGGATGTAAAATTCTTGCGTTGTGTGTGGCCAAGCAGCTCTAGATACAAATTTGTTTGCACTCACGTCTGTGTGTATTTCTCTACAGATATGGCTATACGCTACCCCATGGCCGTTGGCCTTAACAAAGGCCATCCAGTCACCAAAAACGTAACTGCTCCGAAACACAGTCGCCGACGTGGGGTGAGTATTTGCTGTTAGCTGACAAAAGTGACCGTTTTTTTTAGGACACTATGGTTTTACACCTGTTAAATATTCCTGTCTTGAAATAGATGGGAAGTGCACCGGTCTGTTCTGCAGCTCCGTTGAGTGTTTGCTGCCATATTGAGTGAATGTTTTGCTTGCCGGGGCTCTGCGAGATTTACTCGATAGAGAGCTATGCATATCTGTAGTTATATTTAATGGTATAGTTTTACATTGCATGTATTTTTATACATTTAAAATTTCTGATTTAGCACTACCTTTTAATACTTTAATTTGAAGCAATACATATTTAATTCATGATGAATGAGACAGCCTCTCCAGTGAATGCACTGTGGCGTGATAAGAAATTGCACCACGAGACAAATGGTTGACGAACAGGTTGTGATGATCCCATGGGGAACGGTTTAGACCGGGAGCTCTTTTGTTTGGTGTTTTTCTCAGATCAGTTTATAAAGTTGCTTTAATGGATAGGTAGGGATAGATCTGACGCCCTTAATCTGGTGCTCAGTTTTCCTGTGGTATTGAAAATGGTATCAAATGTCTATTTTCCAAGGTGTTGTATATCTCAACAATTTTTGATTATTTTTTAAAATTTATGCTCACTCCCCCGAGTGAAGAGCAGCTGCCATGTTGCTCAGCAGAGCCCACGCATCACAAAAGGGGGGGACATATTTTTAATCAGCCGGCGGATTAAAATACCCGATACCAATGTTATAAAAATAATTTAAGCCAGTTATCGGACAAACTGATAATCGGTCAATCCCTAAAGTATTGATGACTAATATGTTGCAGATATTTATTTGTTTCCTGCGACTTGTGGAAAAAAGAAATAAACACAACCATTCTTGAACACTGATGAGAAAAATAAGACAGTTTTGATCCATAGAGCCGACACAGTTTCACAAAACCTGAACAAACCAGAGCGGTATGCAGGGTAGAGGACACACAGTGGCAAGTACACTAGTGTTTTTGAATTTGGCTTAATGTACCTTGTCGTTCTGCAGCGGCTGACCAAGCACAGCAAGTTTGTGCGGGACACGATTCGTGAGGTGTGTGGCTTTGCTCCATACGAGAGGCGAGCCATGGAGCTGCTGAAGGTGTCCAAGGATAAGAGAGCCCTCAAGTTCATCAAGAAGAGGGTGAGTTATTTTCTTTTCACAGCCGCACAGGTGCATGCAAATGTAAAGCTGAGCTGCGAATCAGCCACAGTAGGGCTTTTACCGTTAAATTCTCTCAAACTGAAAACTATGGAAGTGGAAAATAGACTTGTTGAAACTAATGATTGTATTGAATCAGTTTTATGGAGAACCACATGTCCACGCAGATTTATAAATCAGACAAATAATTCTGCCTTTAGAGGTTCAGTTGTATTCACGTTCCCACAGCTGCTCACTTAGACTCAGGTGTGATGTTTGTGACTGCACATCTCAGCAGGACGAAGGCTCAGTTTACACTGTGTAGAAGTGATTCAGTCTAGTGTTCTTGTGTTTCGTCCCCAGATTGGCACTCACATCCGCGCTAAGAGAAAGAGAGAGGAGCTGAGCAACGTACTGGCTGCCATGAGGAAGGCCGCTGCAAAGAAGGACTAATTTGTCACTCAATAAAAGTTTTTCTTGGTTACAAAATCTAGACTGATGTTGTTCTCTTTTGCATTGCTGATTTGTTGATAGTGAGTGGGTCCATCCTCCAGCTAGGGTGACCGGATGATTTGGTGAAATTCGGGACATTGCATTTGGGGTCGGGTGTGGTCACATGGTCACATTGGCAATGAACAGTTAAATATATAGACTGTCAAAAGTCACCACTAATTATTTTTATTCATAAATTCTACATCTCAGAGATGGTTTAATTTCTCTCCGTAATTTTTTAAAAAATATGAAAGTCATAAGTTGCCCTTGCAGTAGCCGTTTTCGTGGCACTCCTGTGCAGCTAAACAACATTGTTCAGTAAAGGGTTAGTAACAAACTGCAGCACCCAATACAGACCCCGCCACAGGGTGACACAAAAAAGTGCTATACAATTTTTAATGTTTTGAGGCTATAATTACTCAAAACTAGAGTCTAATTTTTTGGACAATTAGGACAGGATTCAGGACAGGTGCTTGTAGTTCAGGATTGTCCTGAGCTTTTTTTGGGACGTCTGGTCACCCTGTCTGCAGCATGTTTGTTCACCTGACAGGCCACAGTTGAGTAAGCAAGTCTAAAAGTACAACTAGCCCCAACTAAATAATTATTCAAGTAAAAATTAGCATGTGACAAATCTACTCAATTTTTTAAAGGATTAATAAATTACTCAAACCTCAAGTTACTTGGCATTGTGATAATGATTATTATTAACAGCAGCACAGTTACGTCATCAAAACATGTTACATGTAAAAATGAACAAAGCTAATGTTAGCTTGCCAACTGCATTTTAACCATGTGCATGTTACTTCCATGTGATTGCAGAGATTAGAGAAGTTATGAAATTGGAGCTATATTAGCTGTAACAGACGTTTTTGACAAATGGAAAAAGTGAATTACTGACTTAAAAATAAACTCAGTAGAAGCTGAAAGCAGGAAAAGTTCTGAGATCCTGGATCTTATCCAGTGGCTGATGTGATGTGGGAGGACTGGAAGAGATTTTGTAACTGATCATTTCAGACTAACCATAAAGAAGACAGAGTATTTATCGAAGGTTTGACACAAAGCAGGTCAGTGTTCAACACCTGTAACGGGAGTTTGGTGACTGATGGTCTGATCTTAAATGAGACAGACAAAGCTGTTTCACATTTCAGTCTTTTATTGCCAGTGATGCGTTATCACGAGTAGGCCTACGGATCCACCCGAGCATGTAGCCATGTGAGTGTGTAAGTTACAAGTAGTGTATGGATTTTTATTCTGAACAAAGTAAGCAGCTCTACTTTTAGACACAAATAAAACTAATTAACACCAATCCACTGGTTAAAAGCAGCCCTTACTGAAACAGTGGCTGCAACTCACTTTAGTGGCCATGAGGTTTAAAGTCCATCAGATTGTGACAGTGAAACATTGTGCACTACTACAAGATATAATCCAGAGCAGGTGGCTGATGAACACAGGCCCTCACAGCTATCTAGCCTGCAAACTTAAAGTACAACCAAGTCAATATTTTGAGAAGTTAATCATCTTTTTTTTCAAGGAACAAATGTATTGTTACATTACATTACGACACAAAGGATGAACACAAAAATGAAAGAGGAAGACACATCAACGCACTGCAGGCTGTGGGTGAGAATGATCTTAATATTTGTGTAATGTGTCACTAGAGGCCTGACAGTTAAACAAGGGATGACACAGTGTCCAGCACATTAAAATGTGTGTGTGTGTCATCAGGACCATCGGAGAGAGCAGGGTGGATGTTGTCATAACGACGCTGCTCTGAGACTATCACAGGTTAACAAACACTTGCACAAGTGGTAATTATCCTACAAAACCAACTAATGTAATTGTAAAATTACTAATGCCGCTAATTTTTCCCACCTTCCACTGGGAACAAATATGATCAAATCATATTAAAACACAGAAAAAACCATGAAAATGAGAGAGGAAGACACATTTAACCACTGCAAGCTCAAGGTCAGTCATTCCCAAACACTGGGTCGGGACCCATGTGTTGGTCACCGGAGGTTTTATTTGGGTCGCCAAATAAATTCGAAGAATTCCTTCCAAGGTCTTGTAGCCTGATTAAGATTTGTATCTGCAGTTCACCTCTGAGCCACATGAGGGCAGGCCGATGGTAAAGTCCACACTTCTTATATCTGAACTTTTTTCCCCTCATATCTCTACTTTTTCCCTCATAAAAATCACAACTTTTTTCCTCGTAAAATCACATTTTATCCTGATAATATTTTGATCTTTTTTCCATTAAATCACAACTTTCTTATTTCTACTTTTTCTTGTAAAATCACAACTCTCACAAAAGACAACCCTTGCTTCTTTGGCCTGTTGGTAGCATTTGGCCAGCTCCGCCTCTGTAATCAAATCCCACTGTGGACACAGGACACAGTTATCACACACAAACACATCTGACTCATGAAATTCTACTAAATCAAAAGGTTCACAGCAAGAGGAACTTTAAAAAATCCAACTACAAACTTTGTTTCTTACAAACTTTGATTTGAGGAGGCAACAAACTTACTTTCACTCCCAGTAACCTGTTCACCGCTGCTCCTCCTTGGCTCCTGATATCGCCGTCCACGTTCGGTCTCTGCTCCCTCAAGAACAGCGTGAAGGCATTCGGCGGCTTCTTCACATATTCAGAGCCGTTGTCGTGCTGCTGGCTTTCACGCGTTCTTTGTCTCCTGGACAGAAACAGAGCGAGAGCTCATTTTACAGTGAAATTGTTCAGCAGAAGAAGAAACTTTGACCTTGTCTCTGTTCTAATGGAAATCTGGTCAAAGATGAGCTGGAGCATCGAGGAGCTCAGGAGGCAACAGATGGCACCAACATGACCATCATCATCACGTCAACAAGAGTAATGCCACCAACCAATCACAGGCTGTCCCGTGTGTCTCTGTATCCTCACATGTCACCAGTTCTAAACCACATGACCAAATAACATTTTCCCCTTTGCATAAAACTCTTACTGGGAGTTGAAACACAAACAGCCTAAATCTGAATGTTTGTTCCTGAACGCCTGAACACTGAGTTACCCTTCTAACCACCAACTGCCGGCCAGAGTCTCGCCCTCAGCCTTGTTAGCTAACGTACGAGCGGATGGGACAGACAATACAAACAATTCTTTGGGGACAGGAAACGTAACGTTTCATGTAACGAGAGGACTGTTAGACTATTAAAGAGTCAAAGAGACATTAAGAAGGCCTAAAAGTGATGACACACATGAGGGAAGAGGGACATGTCCTTCACACTACTGAACATGAAAACGCACGAAAAGACACAGATAAAATAAATACACATGCAGACACACGTGAAGGCAAACAACAGCTGATAGAAACTGAACATAAGAGGACTGGATGACACTTGTTAAAAACATGAACCTCTGCCACAGATCATGAGCCAGTCACAGAAAGAGAGAAAGTCAATTTTGATTCAAACTCACCGGACTTGGTGACAGTCACTGGTGGAGGTGCAACATTTATTAAATTTACTATTTTTATATAATTCCTTTTCTTCTATGTCAGGGCTTAACCGGGACCTGGGTACAAAATTTTGCTCTGTCCATGTACCAACATGTGACTGAATGACAATAAAGAATCCTTGAATCCTTGAACAGGAAGTGGATGAACATTATTTCCTGGCAGAACCTGATAAAGAATCTCTCCGTCCCAACACACACACACACACACACACACACAGATGTTAGACAGGATGAAGAGTGTGTGTGTGTGTGTGTGTGTGTGTGTGTGTGTGTGTGAGTGTGTGTGTGTGATGCTGCAGATAGAGCCGATCACTGTTTTGTTTGTTTGAATTTTCCTTACAGAGTCCCAACTGGAAGTAGGTGGTTCCTCCGAGGGTCAAACTTGTTGATGCCAACTTTCACCAAATCTCTCCTCGGATAACCAGGAGACTGGATGACCAACCGACATTTTCTCTTTTTCACATCGGCAGAAAATTTGAACATTTGAAAAGCTGGAGGCCACGAATGTTTAACATCTTTCCTTGAAACAAAGACCTCTACACTAATCGATTATGGTCATTGTTGCTCATTTTAATGGTGGATGTTTTTCTCCTCAATATATTTTCGTGACAGCTTGGCTACACTCAGCTGTCTTGAACTGTAGCTTTTGAATTATGACTGTTTGACACTTAAGTGTATCAATGAGCTCCTAATGAATCCTATGCTAACCTGTACTTAGCAGCTGGCTTACCCGTCCCTGGCTAAAGCACCCGCCTGAGCGTACAGCTGTCCTCCTGGCGGACTGAAAACAGAGGAGCTGCTCCCACTGGGACGAACCCCCCATATACTCCTCCCTGACTGAACACAGGTGGATGTATAAGGTTGACCCCAACCCTGCAGGGACAAAAGGAGGAGGAGGTGAAGGTGATGGAGGTGGTGGTGAAGGTGAAGGTGGAGGTGGAGGAGAAAAGGGGTGGCGTGAGTCAGTATAGTCTGTATGGCCCCCTTCAGCATGCCAGCGATCTCCTCCTGCTCCATCCATCCTTCGGCTCGCTCAAACTTCTCTCTGATGTCCATTTTCTTACTCATTCTTTCACTTCCTGTCATCAAACATTAACAAGGAGCTGCTACTGAGACCCTTTGTACGGGCAGAACAGCACATATTACATATTAAACTCATGTAGGCTTTTATTGTGGCATCATTTTTGTTATATACTTGTCCCTGCACAAATGAACATTAAATAAATGTAACAGCTATATTTACTTTGCAGAGACGGATTTTACATACAAAATACAAGATTGGTTCAGAATTTGTGGCGCTTTGTTTTGGATTTAACTCCTCAGTAATATATGAAGTTAGTACACTGAGCTCACCTGGACCTGAACATGACTGTTTGAAAGGAGCCAATCAGCATGAAGAACACTTTGAGTTCAGACACATGAAGGCAGCGCGGTCATTCTTGTATTGCACAAACTTTTGCATTTAGTGGTTTTACTTCAGTAAAATATAAATTTAAGACAAATATATTGAAGACAATCGTGTTAATATTCCCGCACAAGTTTACAATACAGATTTTGTACGGATGTCAAATTAGTGCTGTGTACTAATAGCCTATGTTTAGGGTTGATGTCTAGTTTTAATTGTGCTATGGAATTACAAAAGTCTGTGGCAACATAATGAATTTCGACTGGAAGACAAGACATTGTTCCATTAGCCTGCCAGGTAAAAAAAAAAAACAGCTTGACCAAATAAACCCTGCAG
>JAQLOL010014001.1:0-13427 GCA_029783665.1 Naso thynnoides
AAACCACTCTGGAATGAAAGCACATGGAGTGATGTTTTTAAAAAGTTTTGAGAAGCATAAGATTCCGTTGTTTGATTACAATAAATCTTTAATTTATCTCCAGTTAAGTAACAGAAAGATACTATTTCAAAAATGGGCTGACTTGTCTTATAATCAAAAACGAACAAATGAACAACTCTGCTAACATAAACATCAAGTGAGTGCAACAACACAATAAATTAATAAGCAAGCTAACTAACTAGTCCAACTACAAGAAGTCAACCTTGGCATCCGTCTTGCAGCCTTTTATTTTGCGAAATTCTCAGTCAGTCCAACATTTACTCTCATCACTCTCTTTTACTCCTCTCTGTCCAACATCTTGAGCTCTGCTGTGAAGTTCTCTAGGCTGCTAAGACCATTTGCATTGTAGGTAGGCCTGGCCGATAATAAATATACCAACTTATTTTTTTGTATTTGTCACATTGTATGGACGTGAACATGATAATTTTAGTGGACTTGATATTGATGTTTTATTGCCACCAAGCGACACTATGGCTCATTGCCACCGAAGCTCGCAGACAGAATTTACACACGCAACGATTGCTAATGTTACGTAGACTGATCCCAAATAACATTAAGAGGCTTTTGTTGGGAGAGAAACAGTTTAACTAAAGTGTGTAGACCCTAGTTTGATCTCTGTTAAAAGTTTGACTGTTGATTTCAAAGTTAACCGTCATCTGAGTCTTGTTTTACTGCTGGTTTACCTATGTTAGCTAGCATGTTAGCTAATAGAGGTTGGTCAGCAAAAAGATCAAAGATCACATTTGAGGCGAGTTTGCTTTCATCTTTGTCTATGCCTCGAAGCAAACACTGTACCAAAAGCAGCAAAAAATTTAATGGAATCATCTTCGTTAGCTGTTAGTGAATAAACCAGTTTCAGCTTGCAAGTTTGTGGACTAAATTGATTGTGGGCTTTTACAGCTTGGGATCAGGAAACAACCGTAGTTGACAAAACCAAACTCCCACATCACTGAAATTTTAACAATTTATTAGGGATTTCATATCGAAAACTTAACATGCTGACGTTGCATTGATACAGCCACCATACATTTCAATGCTGCCCCCCCGATTGTTTTGGGTGTCTGTAATTCTTTCTTGTTTGTATAATAATTAATAATTACAATACATTAAATACACAAGATATTCAGTGAGCTGGTCATTATTGTGAAAAGAACTCCAACAGGATGATGCAGGACAACGATGTGAAGTGGAGGGGTCTTGCATCATCCTGTCAAGCTGTTGAAGCTGAGACATCTGTAGCATCCGGAGAACATCAGAAACAAAACCAGAGAGCATTTTCTTCATAAAATATGATCCAGTTTCATGAAAAACATTTACAGTTGTTGTTGAGACTGATTGCCATAAAGCATCAGACAAATTACAGCAGTGTCAATAGAGTTACTGTACATAGACACCATTCGTCTTTTTACAAGTCAGTGTACCATCAGAATGATTTTTAAGCAGTTAAATTAAGCCCCAAAAGTTATAGTTATGGTTATAGTTATAATGTATATTTAAACAACGTGACTTAACCAACTAAACCTAGTTCCAAAACAATCAGGCCTCCCTAATTTCCTCAGCAAGCCCAGTCAAAGCCCAGACTGCCCATGAAATTTTCATTGAAGTGTGCAGAATGATGATAGTTATTCACAAACATGACAAACACCCACCTGGATCTAATTTAGTGAATCAGTTTGGGGGAAGGAGGGGAACTCCCCATATCAAGATGGATCCAACATGACTAAAAGCTAAAATCCCAGTAATGACTCTGTGTGATGAGTCCACTTTTGCAACAACACAAATAAATGGTTGACGGTACTTGTGATAGCAGCATAGTATACCATGACCTGTGTATTAGTTTGAGGTATTAAATGCATTTACGCAGTGTGGGAGTGGCACAGTTAGACAAGTAAAGACCTCACTGCAGTGTGAGAGTCGAGATAAGAGTTGGCTTTGTCTGCCAGTCTGTAATTGAGATGCTCCAGGTGCTGAAGGGAGATAAATTTCATTCATTTCTGTGCAGAAAGCTGATGCTCTGCAGTTAGCAGCCGGCTTTGTGAACAAACAATGTGGATTTCCTTTACTTAGTGAAAGGACACTTTATCTGCCATTCAACATATACGCAACATACAAACACACTGGAATGTTTACATACATGTACACATGTATTCCTGTTACAGGGCTGCAGGCTTGATAACACTGTCCATCAGTTTTATCCTGCTTGGTGTTAAGTTTTGACGTTTTACTCCATTTGAGCCACACAGAACAGCAAATCATAGCAGTGGAGATCCTCAATATAATTAGGTGCAGATACTAAACTCCTTCAGTATGTTATTAAAGTAGTTTTGCTCTGGAGAACATGGCCTTAGGCTTTAGTAAGAGGACAAGCAGAGGTGAGCAGAAGTCAGCTGAGACATAGAATGTCAAGAAGAGACTAAAAACAGATGTGGAGAGTGGATGGGAGATAGAAAACAGAACAACTGATAAATTGTTCCATCATATGTTTTTAGTGACGTGAATGCCAAATTATTCCCAATGGCCTGTTATGAGCTTAGCTGAGCCTAGCAGCATAGTTTGTCTAAATAACTTTAATGTCTTTATTTGGAGATTGAGTCATGCCATTAACTGTATTAACAATTTTTTTTGACCATTTGGCGGAAGTGAAAATAAACTGTAAATACTGATATGCCATGATTTTTTTCATTAACATTACAAATTCAATAGCCGGCATGTACTTATTTACATAACTAGCAAATATGGAGCAACATCCTCATCATTAATATTATTATTTTTTTCTTTTTTCTTTTTTCTTTTTTCTGGGCATGTGACAAATGCTAGACCAATATATAATCTCTTTTAGCTCTGCTTTTGGTCCCTACCAGCTTCTGAGGTAAATATCTGGCTCTTCAGTTGTGGCCTTTCTCTTTATTTAGCATTTTTGTTCATTTTCCTGACTACATAACAGATTTTTTACAGTGTGGTCTTAGTACCTCACAAAAGTGAAGGATCTGAATATTTCCTTTTCCCTCTGTTGTATTCCATTAAGTCAGTTGATATGACAGATTTCAACAGGACGCAACAAGACTTTAACAAGGTCAGTAAATTAAAATTTGCCCTGCAGTTCAAATCCCCATGTTGCTCTGTTAATGTTTTTGGTACAGTTACAATTACTTGACACTGAAAGATCTTGTTGTGCTCTGTTTAACAGTGCTGTGTGAATAGTTTCATGGAATTGAAAACAAACATATCTGGATCAGGAACACCACTGTGCATGTGGATGTCCAAACAATGTTGATGGCAATTGAAGTTCAACTGAAGCAATAAATTCCCAGATTTGTGCTATATTGACAGAAAAAGCTGAGTTTTCTGAGTTGTCCTCTCACACAGCCATTCTTGCAGTACCGACATGTGCCAGGATGCATTGTATCACAAACAAACAGTATTTGGTGGGTGTCCAAGTTTATTATCCTTCGCTTTGGAACATTTCTTTTATTAGATATTGCATAGTTTTCAATGATGAGGGTTTTTTGTTTGCAAAGGCCTGAATTTCCTTTTAAAACAAACATGGTGTTGGCTCAGCTGAAGTGTGAAGTTAAACACGAGGGGTAAACACTCTGCAATTCTTCAACAAGAGATTTTGAAGCTGCATCCCAAAGACACAGAAAATGTTGAAAAAAAAGATTGTTGGGTTTCACATTATATCCCTAATTCGGATAGATAGAGATAAGGTTTGGCAGAGTTTCCCTTTAAGACTAGTTTTAGTCACATAGCTGCTTTAGAGGTGTATCTTTATCATCCTCATTAGCCGTGTCTTTGCTGAGGGTTTTTGTCTTTTTCTTTTTTTGACTCGACAGAAATTTAACATTTAAATGGGAGCATAAAACACCTGTTTTTCCTGTAGAATCTCCGTCTCCAGTAGTTTCAAGACCCACATCTAACAGTGTATTACATTGACCGAATGATAAAATCTTATTGATCTTGGCAAATGGTATTAGCTGTGGACTGAGCTTGCATCCTCAGAAGATGAGGAGACGTCAGCTGAATAAATCTGTCTTCTCCAATTGATTGCTGACCCCAAACTCATTTCTTTAGTTACTCATGAACTAAATGAACAGCCGTTGTTTAGGAGAAGACATATTTATAGTCTTCCTTTACATTTTATTTTTTACTGATTAATGTAATGATTTGCTTGAAAGAAAAGTTTGCATATGAGCATTGAGGATTTATGATTACTTCAGCGGAAACAAGTGTTGTTCAAACAGGCAAGACTCTTCCTCTTCTCTTGCTATTCACTTTCTGAAACATAAACACGTTCAGTCAGGACCACTACATCAAAATAATACATATATATCTTCAGCAACTTAAATTTTGCAGTATGGCTCTGTTCTCGGAGCTCCCTGCCCGGAGAGCAGCAGAAAACCCCCCTTGAGCACAAAACAGAGCAGACATCAATGACAACACAATGACATTGATTAAGTCAGACCTTAGCATAAAAGGAGGAGTTGGGGTGGAGGCTTACAAAGAAAGCAGCAGAACAGAAAAGGCTACAGCAGTTTAAACTAGATGCCTACGACTAGTTTAGCCGATTGCTGCCATGACAGCTCAGCTTGACTCCACAGCCTGCCTGAAGTACTGCTAGGCTCAATTTTTGTCTAACAAATGAATTCAATCTGATTGGCAGAAATTCAACAACAATTTAAAATCTGCTTTACAAGTAAAATTGCCAAACTTTCTCTTATTTCAGTTTTTCTAATTTGAGGATTTGCTCCTTTTTTCTGACTTAATTTCAAATTGTATATTGACTGGAGTGTTTGTTGTAAATATTTGCATGGGTCACTTCATTTACATCTTCTAGATCAGTCAATGAATTGATTAGTCAGTTAAACAGTAAATGTAATTGTTGGTTGAGCCATGTTGGCTCATCATTTACTCTGAGCTACACAAATAATCAACAAAGCTTAATGGAATTTTGTTTTTGGTTGTGAATCTCCAATCAAACTGAACAAAGTACTTGATCTTGTATTCTGCAATTGTTTTGTTACTTTTGACCACCAGCTTTCAGATTTCTTTCATATGATTTTTTCCGTCCCAAATGAGCTCTTCTTCTTTGTCCAGGTTGAGGAAGATTACTAAGTCTGGCCGCACGCTAGAGGATTTTCAAATCTTAACTAATTTTTAAAACGTGGGAGACAACAGACATAAGGACAATTTCAACCGATTTTTAACTTTATAATCCTCAAAATGCACACACTAGACGATTTGGCCAGACCGCGAGACCACACACTTGCTGTTTATAGTCATGTTTTCACAGTGGTGATTCCACAGACACATGATCTCACAGCATTAATAATAATAATGTTAACAGCTGCTACTTCGTTGGCATTAGCCCATTCACTCAACTGTTACGTCCAACACCGCCAGTTTCTGCCCTCGCCTTTCCCTTGTCAGCCCTGTCGTGGTTTGTCTTGCATTGTCGCGTTGTTGCCATAATTCCACAAGCTGGTCTTCATTTTTAATATTCCACTTGGCTCGGGGGACAATTTTGTTTATGTTCGTTGCTAAGTATGCAACATCCGGTTAGGGACGTGTCCCAATCTGCTCGCTCTCATTGGCTACTGTATTTCATCGGAGGCAACCAGTTCAGAGTTCATGTCAATCAAACATGTTTGATATTTATGATTCGAGATCGAGGAGGCTCCGACTCGATTTGGAGCAGTAAAATAATCGCATTGACACAACACCACATCCCCTGATTGTGTATGGAGGCAAATTGGGCCTAAAATCCTCTAGTGTGTGGCCAACCTGAGTAGGTCATATGCTTTCCTGGTACTTTACAGCTGTATTGACTTGTGTGTAACTGTAGCTTCAATCAATATTTAACTTTTTAAAAGCTAGGCACAATAAGCTCTTTTCTCTCAGCGCTGGTTGTCTTTGAGAGATACAAAATATTTCCCTTTGATGCACAATTGTGGAAGCCATTGGCAGGTTGTGTGCGTGTGTCTGGTTTATCAGAGTAGTTAGTTTGAAGTGGTTACAGTTGCTGCCAAGACACACGGAAACTACCAACAAATCCGTTAATGCAGTCGTTAACATTTGCACATTATTTAGTGTTATCTTTATTTGTCTGTTTGGTTTGTTGCCGTGTGTGCACAGTTATTTGTCTGTCCATCAGCACCTTAATTGTTCACGCAGCACTGCTTACGTCTGCTACACACCCCAGTACAACGTTTCTTAGCCTGAGGGTGGGGACCCCTCGTAAGGTCTCTACACACAGAGGCTCATATATTCATTTAATCATTTATTTATTTGTTGACAGTATATCAATTTTACGTTGCTATACTGTTTGGAAAGGCATACAACTGTTTATTTAAACATCCATTAGGAATAAAGTGACATTATTATTCATTTTGAGTTGTATTTTTGGTCAGTCAATAGATGCAAGTCTCTCAAGCTCTTTTCAATTCCTTTTAAATCTTGGTCTCCATCAATCTCTGAAAGACGTCTCTCGCTCATTAGCTGCTAGGTGCTTCACTTTGTTCAGCATCTTGTCACTATTTAACCGTTTTTGGGCTTAAGCTGAGGTAGTGTACAAGTTTTGTTTTTTTTTTTTTTTTTTAGTTTTGCCATTGAACACAGCTGCCTGCTGTCAGTCAACATTTTCCTTCCCCTCTGTCACTGCATGCAAAGAATGTGATTGAGTTGACGAAATACAAACAAGTCAAAACAGTTATTTTTTCATAAAGCATAATGATTACTGGGGCAGCCAAACCTTTTTCCAACACTGACACAGTGCTGTGGGGCTGGCTGTGTGAGACAGCTAAAACCGTGGCTAGACGGGCAAACAATGAGTCAAAACTCATTAAGCTCTGTAAAGCTTAGAGTAGCTGCAGATTCAGGTGATACTCCTCTGCAGGTTCATCTCTAAAAATGTTTCACATTGGTGCTTGATACATTTTTACTGAAAAAATATCACTCACAGTTGCTTTAAATTGATTCAAGATGATTAAGTGGATTACTTCTTCAGTAGTAGCAGTATAAATAGCCTAACTCAGACAGTACAGCACACAGACTTTAGTCCTTACAAAATTAAAGCTGAGGTAAAGCTGGTCCATAATGGCCTCTCAGCATATTGTACTTCAGGTGGTCTGAGGGAACACTAAATTTCTGCATGTCTCCTTGGCTCTGTATTCAGGCTTTAGAAAATGAAGAGGGGCACACTTTTTGACCAATTATGGGTCATTTCAGAGAGCAGGTGTTTCTATTAGCCACTCCACACTACACTTCTTAGAGACAGGTGACGTCACTACAAGCTAATTGGCTTTTGAAACAAGGGATGACCTCATGTTCTAAACCTGGCCTCTGGAAATTGACAACTTGAGTTACAGGAGATGCCGTTAACTGACTTAATTTAAGCTGAGACCGAACACTTTACTCTGCTACAACTTTCCCCCGACCTGTTTAATCTGGTCATGGATGTTTGGTGTAAACTGGCCCTGATAGAGAGAGAGAGAGTGACAACAAACAAAGTTAAACAAAAGCCAGAGCAAAAACACGGAGGGGGCTGTGGAGTGGCTTTAGAAGTCTTATGCTACAGCTAGCTTGATTTTCACACATTGCCTACCCTGTCTTTAAGGTTAAGTAATTGTAGCTCATCTAGTTTGCTGTCTTTGATGTCTTTCATTATGATCAGCAACAGTTGGCTAAAAACTAGATGCTTGCATATGTTTTCCATTGCCCTTTGCTGATAAAAACAAATGAGTAAAGATAAAGGGTTTGGTCTGTCAATGATAAAAAGAGCAAGCAAGTACAAGCTTAGTAAATACGCCTGTTTTCCCAACTGGGAACCGGATCCAGAAAGGATCTATCCAAACCCATCCCTGGTCTTAACTTGACAAATAAATCTTTGTGGAAATGTAGGTGCACAAGGAACAATGGGATTCTTGTTTCATAATTCACCTTGCCAGCATTCCCGAGAGATATATGACATAATAAAACTTGGCTGAGGCGCAGCAGTGAAATACAACACCCTCACATCAAACAAACCAATGTGGTAATCATCTGTTGTTGGGCTGGAGGAAGTGTGAAAAAGAAAAACAGCTGATCTATAGTTCAATAAAAGCCTGAAATGCACTTAAGACTCAATAAGGCGATATGAGTTGGGCGCATTTCTGGTACAGTCATATCTGTCATCAGAGGAAGAAAAGTAGCAGCATGAGAATTTACCCACATGATTTCAGACAGAAATATAAAATCACTGAGTTAAGGAAATATGGACGTTATCAGTTTTTGTTGTTTTTTTTTATTTTATGAAGTTGACTTCAGCTGGCTTCAGACAGGTCATGATTCATAGCATTTGGCTTAGAAAACCTATTCATGTTGTGTTGTGGCCTGGCTGTGTGTGCACTCATCTACCAAAACTAGGAAATAATCAAAAACTTGTCCTAATAATGTGTGTTGCGACAGAATGAATCACTAAGATTTTTTTTTAAATTATTGATGATTAGAGGCAGAAACCGCTCTGTTTTCTGGTTCAGTGCATCTGGGCTGGAAGGCGTCATTAATGTTCTTTGCGATCTTTCCAAATGTTTTTTTGCTGCGTGTGAAATGAGTTTTGCCTTCAAAGTGTGTCTAAGCCGGAATATGCATACAAGAGGGACTAAACAAACTGAGCAAGATAATTGCAACCAGGCAGCCAGTGCATTTTCTGTGGTTGGGATTTCAGGGCCCAGTGATCCTAAGCCAATGTGCGTTAGTGTACAGAAACCTGAAATATGTGATGGGAATAAGTTCCCCCCACTCTCCTCTGCTCCCAGAGGTTTCCCTGCCTTTCTAAAAATACCTTCAGTGAAGTTTCTTTTTTTAATCACTGAGCAATAGCTCAGTGATTGGCTTTGGGGAATGATGCTGACAAACAGTAGGTACCCCTGATCCATTGTTCATGTCCCGTTATATTGTTTTGATATTTGCTTCTCACAAAGATTAGTTTTCAACATTTACTGTTTTTTATACACAAGTTTTTGTGTTCTTATGTTGTGTAAATGCCAAACTGGATGGCTTGTCTTTGATTGAAGAAATGCTGTTTTTTCTGTTTCGTTTCAGCTTCTCTTGTCTGTCTATATTGCAAACCCTTTTTGTTTAGTAAGATAAAAACTGTAATCCACTAAGAATGAACTAGCAACTCCCATACAAAGCATTCAAAGAAAGTTTAACATTTTCCTTACTATTTTTATCGCAGAAAGTCAATTGAGACAGTCGACCACCTCTCATGTGTGCTCAAGGTAAAGATACAGTCAGCAGACTGTTAGCATAAAGACTGGAAACAGGGGAAAACAACCAGTCTGGCTCGAGCCTCTGGAAACAAAGTCCACCCAGGCTAGTTGTTTCAAAGTCCCTCTAGGCAAGTCCTGCAACTCAGGGACCATTTAGGCAACGCCCCTGTGCAGTAATATCGGGCTAGCAAGACCAAGCCCCTATTTAAATGAATGGAGAGAGCTATAGCTTCACTTTCGGTGGTCACTCGGACATAAAAACTATATGTATAGAATCAGCAGTCACATCTCATATAAAGAACATGTAAGTTTGGTAACTTTGCCCCAAACATTATGTTTAATGTCTCTACTAGTATGTGCAAGATTTACAACGTCACTTTCTTCTACAGCTCAATGCAGAGTGAAAACAGTAAATGGTATGTTCGTGATTGGCCTGTGAAATAATAGGGCATGATATGTGTCTTGCAAGTTTCATCCCTAAAATTTATCTCCTCTCTTATATCTTATAATTTCTAGGGTGGTGGTCCTCTGTTGTGTTTATTTTATCTTAGCTAATTAGCTCCCTCAAAGACACGATACTGGTATCAATCTTTTCATCTTAATGACACCAAAGAGTCAAATGAGTGTGTATCCCTGAAACACTGAGCTGTTCCTTTGTAAAAACATGCCCCTTGGGGAGGCATTTTATATGGGGGGAAAGTGTATAAAAAAACCCTTCAAGATAACCCTTTACATTTCCTCTTTTTTGTGGGTTTGAACATTTTATTTTAATGACCTCTTGGTGTCTTGTAACGAGATGTTGAATGGGCTACATGTTTGGTAGAGAGCACAAAAAGCTATCTTTTGTACTTTTGAAGCCCAGAGACATCGACATCGACTTAGATGGCTTTACAGTCTTTTTAGGTGTCACATTTTTGGAGTCTGTGCACTGATGAATGCCATAATCCAGGTGTCCATTCTTGTCATTATCTGCTGTTTGATAGTTTACTTTAGATGTCCTGTTAACAACGCCAGCTGACGCTCACTCAGCAGACAATCAGGCACACAGACTTCTGATCCCAGCTGTCCAGTAGGGAAAACTCACGGTTTGATGTTGACAGTAAGGAATGCTGGAAAGCAAATGTTCCAAAGAAGAGATCAATTAGAAAAACAACAGCCAAACCGACATTCCCGGGATAATTGTGAATCAAAATAAACATGGGAACGAAACGGCATGTGTGCTTGCTTATCAGGATTCACTTAGACAGTACACAAGTGAAATTACGTGTGATTGCAATGAAAAGACGCCATGCATTTGTCTGGATTATGCAAACCCACACAATTAGTGCAGTTGTTAGTTCTAGCACATGTTCGTGGCAGGCAATGTTACTAAAGACGGATTTACTGCAGCACACACTGAAATAAGTCAAGTGGTTGAGGATGCAATTTTCATGTGTTTGACAAAAAAGAACACTATGATATTGCTGAATGAAGTATATCTTGTCATGTTAATGCTCAAAAAACGATAGACTTTGTGTTGAAATAACAAATGGATTTGGCTCTGGTTTGTGTCTGATGCACAACTGATTGTTGTGTCCTGGTAAAGCTCAGTGTGTTACACTATGTATTTAATTGTTTCCATGTAAATGCCAAAAAAAATATCTGGAATATGTTAAAATAGCACTGCAGAATATCAGAATTCAATTGTGCAAATTCAAATGACTGTCTTATCACCAACTCAATCAGAGTTGTCCTCAAATGTGCGTAGCCGAGAGGTTTAAGTTTGGTTTCCAATCCAAATTTGATACGCACAATGTCCAACTGTGAGCTGTTCTACATGAATGCAGTCATCATCAGATACAAGCTGAAATGTGCAACTTTTTGCAAATTGAAGTTGAAATGTTTCTGGTAAACCATGGATGGAAAACCATCATGCACCCAAGCATCCAATGCAATGTTGCTGTTAGCTTCTAACATCACTTGTGTGTACCTACTAACAGATATCCAGCTAAATCAAACTGTCCTCAACAGATTGCAAAATATCTGTACATAACACCTGATTTATTACTTGCTAAAGTGATGAAATCACTGCACTAAGGGATGTAGCTCGGATGATGTATACATTTAAAAGCAACAGGTGTTAACTGAACAGACTTTATTGCCGTTGTCATAAAGGGAGCAAAACAAATAGCAGCACACTGACAGCAAGTAGAGCCACAGTGGAAGTGCCAGTCTCAATTTGTAGCGACACTTAGAAATTGAGAATGAGATTACATGAAATTACCATGTTTAATCCAAGACTACAAATTTTAGCTTTAAGTAGCTAAATTACATCCATCCCAGCTTGCTGATTTTTATATCCTGGGTAGTGACTGGAAGGCAAGTTACAGAGAGAGACTCAAAAAACATATAATTTGCAAAGTTTTAGCCATGGTTATGTTATGATAACAGTCAACAGCTTCATATCTGAGAAACCGGGACAATGTAAAGTTTACTCAAGTCAAGGATGGCAAGTGACACAAGCAGTCAGATATTTACAAGGTTCAAGGTACAATGGAATGTATTTGTCTTTGTGCAACATGCCCAGGAAACAATTCTGTAGAGCTTTTTTTATTGCTTGTTAGTGGGAGTTAACCTGAATGTGCCTGATGGTTCATCACGCACAGCCATCTGGGAGGGCTTCATTGGAAACAATTTGGGGCACTTTGAAAAAGTACTTGGCAGCTGATCGGATACACCATCGTTTTTTTACCATCTACTGCAACAAATCAGATAAACAAACCATGACCAGCAGCACCGCTTGGTAAATCAAACTCTTACCAAAGCCAGTTAGGAGAGGAGCGAAAACATCTTTTCCATCAAGAAAAAGCCTATGTTGTTGTTCTTGCTCTTCTTTTGAAGAAATACTCTCCAGTTCTTATAGAAGTGATGATATAGCAGCATCTACACTAACCATGTCCATAGCCGCCATTGTTGTTTTCAGAGCAGACAGTTGCTTCTTGCTGCATTACACATGTAAACTATTCTTGTAGCTCATGCTAGTACTTCCTCAAAGGATGCTGACTGGTCCAGTCACAAGTCTGACGGCCAGAAATTGATAGCTTGGTATCCGGCAAGCTTGATTTGCACAAGATCGTGATCAAGTGATCTTGAGAGTAAAGCTGCCTCCCATGGTTATGGGGGATTGTAAACAGGGTAAATGTAAAGATGATCTGCCACTGATTTCAGACAGGCCATCTAATATGATGTGATCCCCAATTTGGCTATGTACATAAACTGTCTGGAGCAGTGTTGTATGAATGTAAAATTGATTTTGCAGAGAGCTACATGCTCATTCAGGTTTTACCATCTATATTTATGTAGTTTTTCTATACAGTGGACAGCTTAAAAGACATTTTTGTTCAATTCAACTTCATTTTCACATCGAATTAAGTTATTTAAAGGAATATATAGTTGAACCGTGAATTTATGTTAGCCCATATGGTCGTTTGAAGCCTCAGCCCAACTAATAATGTCATCGCAGTTGTAATCACATCCTCAGAACTCGGTAATGAAGTTGTTGTCATGACCGATAGAAATGATAAATTAGGCTGCGAAATAGGACCTCGGTTTTGAAACAACAAAATTATTTCAAGTAGATGTTACACATTGCCAAAGAAAATAAAAGACACAATGTGTTATGCGTTGTGCTTGACTGTTGGCAAATGAGGTGATGCAGTGTGCACTCAGGCAAGAGTTAGAAAAATGGGATCTGGCTGCCGTCTGGGTGGCTCTCTGTGACAGGATGTGTGTTGCAACCGACATGACTTGATGAAGAAAACTAATTCAAATTGGACTCAGTAGTGAAATTAAATACAAATATAGTCAGCTATAAAAACATAATTTCAAGCTGTTGTGTTTTATTTCAAAAAGACTGAATAGTTTGTTTTTCTCAAAGGGACATGACAGCTGCAAACTGCCGCTAGCACCTTTTAAAAGATAATCAGTAAGACGTCATGATAACTACACACTTTTAGGCATTAGTTAAGCATTAATAAATACTGAATTCATCATTTATAAAGCATTGCTCCTACATGAAAACTCCTTAGGGTTAGGGTCAGGGTCAGGGTTAGGGTTTGGTTTACCGCCACCCCTAACCCT
>JAQLOL010014002.1:0-13406 GCA_029783665.1 Naso thynnoides
AATCCATATCCCATTTATTTTATCAGTGCTCATTCTCAATGAATCTCTGGACTAATATTGAGAGATATGTATTGTGCAAAACAGATATTAGTGTCAAAATTAATTATAAAAGTGTTATTGTTTATTTTGAACACAAAAATGACAAAATAAATTTTGTTGTTTATTTATTTTGCATGGTAAATTTCATATTCACAAATGTCGAGTCTTGAAAATAATCCCTAATTTCCCTAGGTTTTCACTGGAATTTGTTGATTATATAAAAACACTAAGTTTCATTAATACCTCTAAGAGTAACAAAACTGTTGATATTTATAATGAACTTTTTTAAGAAGAATAATGTAACCCTTTTCCATTTGTGATACTAATTCCTTGTTCTCATTGCACTTGATTTGTGAGTCCCTTTTTTTTTAGTTTTTGCCTTTGTTTTCTTTCCTGTATGTATGTATTTATTTTTTCCTTATATTCATATTTACTTCTGAGTTTTGGATTATTGTATATGTTTTATACTATCTTCTGTTTTAAAGTATGGTTGAGCACTTGTCTATCTAATTTGTACATGTTCCCTTCTGAAATAAAGTTTGTTAAAAAAAAAACAAAAAACAAAACCCAAACTGCTCCTGACTGAGAGAGATGTGTTTTTGAGGCCCTGGGACCAAAAAGTTATATTTGTTGAGTTTTAATGCTAATTTAGTGAACCAATGTTAATATAGAACTGTTTAGAGATGTGTTCATGGTGTTTCCTGTTGTGTTGGGGTTTTTTTTAAGAGCCGTTTTGCCAAGAGAGAAAAAGTTATTTTGCCGCAATTTCTTCCTGTATGTGTGTGCGTGAGCTAGCGAGTGTGTGTGGTGTGCATGTGCTAATGTGTCCTCCATGTACTAGCTTACCTGCTGAATGTATTTTTCTTTTTGTGTGTGTGTGTGTGATAGGAATTTTATGGAGGAGATGACCATTCACCCATTCAGGTTCTCACATTCATACTGTCTTGTCATCACCGTACAGGTATGTGGGTGGTTGTCCATGTTTAACTGTGTGATTTATTATGTGGAGAAATGTAGTTTTTGGGAGATAGTGTTGCATGGTGAGTCTGCACTGTTCCTGACTGAGAGAGGAATTTTATGGAGGAGATGACCATTCACCCATTCACATTCTCACATTCATACTGTCTTGTCACCATTGTACAGGAATAAATTTGAGTGCAAAGCCATCCCTGTGTCCTGAGTTATTGCGCACAGAACACAACACGGTGTAGTCGGGATCTGCAGGCCAGACCGGCTACACTGGCATCTTTTAACGTGTTTTTTGATAATCGTCTGACAACAGCAAAACCCCCCAAATTATGGGAATATTTTGTAATTTCATCTAGAGGAAGTGGTTGGCCCCTGTCAGATCACATATTGGAAGATATTAAAAAGCTAAAATACATAAATCACTTTCATGACTGATTCAGAGCCATATATAATTGTAACTAATTGTTTACCTAAACTTGAGGATCTCTTTATCCTAGCAT
Source organism: Naso thynnoides (assembly GCA_029783665.1). Lineage (NCBI taxonomy): Eukaryota > Metazoa > Chordata > Actinopteri > Acanthuriformes > Acanthuridae > Naso > Naso thynnoides. Next base: position 1,509 of record JAQLOL010014002.1, read on the forward strand.
GTTTCTTTTGTAAAATAAATTTCTGATGTTGTCATAAATCAATGAGTTAACTGAGGAGACTGTATTCAAAATGGCTTCTCCAACAAACTGCATCCATTTTCAAATCATTTCTGCTATTATGACGAATCACCAGTGTCTCAAAGCAAGGTTATGTTGTTAGCCAGTTATCTTGATGGTTTTGTTTACACACATATTTTCACACACATAACACTGCAACCAATGTTCTCTCCACATCAGTATAACAACCACCTGACACCTTTCATGAAAAGCAAGAGTCTGTAATTCACAAGTGTCATACTGTAGGTTTGAGGAGTGTTTGAAAAAAATCCATCAAGTTAGCAGGTTAACATCATAACAGTTTTGTGGCACAGGCCCCTGAGATATATTTTTGTGCTAAAAATACTGATTTAAATCATTTGAATTATAGTAGTATAAAATAGAACCCCAAAATATTTTGGGTCAGGCTGATTTGGCTCATATAGATCTCTTGGCTCTCTCCTCTTTGTAATCTTACCACTTCTTCCTAAATAAAAGTCATCAAATAAGTCTTATATGGTGCACCTGAACTGAAATGTTTCCTATTAATACCCCTTTTGAATTCCATAAAATTCTGATGAGATTGTCCACATCGCAAATGACTCTATACTTTCAAATCTTTATGACTCACTTGAGCAGTAGGAGTCTCTCCCCTCTCGCTAACAGTTTAACTTAGTGGGCTAGCCAGGCTTTTATTTGTTGAAACTGGGAGTGTCTGGTTCAATGATTGCAAAAGACTCTGCTGTTAGCTGGAGTTAACTGATTAATACTACCAGCAGCAGGCCCTTTTTTTGCTATGGGCAATGTGGGCAACCACCCAGGGTGCAATCTATTTGGGGACGCATGAATGCCCTTTACAAAAAAAAAAGTGGGCCCTCAAAAAAAAAAAAAAAAAAAAAAAATCACCAGATTTCTAGAATAATACCGCTCATTTCCACGTCAAGTTGGTGCAGTGAGCCATACAGGTTGTGTGTGTCTGTGTAAGAAGAAAAGGCAAGGGGGGGGTGTCAACTTGCGACTGCAGAGACTGTGAGCAGGTTGAGAGTCTCACTCTCAGAGGAAAAGCAAGGGGGATGGGGGCGGGGGATAGCTGACCTCTGCATTATTATGATCCCAGGCCACACAACACAAACTTCTGCTTCCAAATAAATTGTATGTCATTCATAAAATTAATATAGACCCTTTATAGCTACATGTAATGTATTGGATTATGTGAAAATGTAAAAAAACAAAACAAAACAAAAAAAACACAAATTTGTTTACATCACGTCAGTCTGGACTGGATGATTGACGCACTGACGGAAAAGGTGATGATTAAGTCGAGTCAATCATGGAAAAAAGGACAAAGCAACCGTCAGGTGCCCAGTTCAGAAAAAGAAGAAAGGAAGAAGATGAGGAGATAGCCTCTGTATATGGGGCACTTGCTCTACTGACTGAGCCACTGGGCGCCCCAATTAATAGGATGTTAACATATTATAATAAATAGTGCATTTTTATGGTTTATTTTAATTGCGTAACCGATGCATGTTAAGTGTGATCTCACTTACATATTGTATCTTAATTGTAAATTCAGGGGCACTTCTGAAATATTTGGGGGCAGCTCCCACCGGCCAAAATGAGGAGCCATCTACCTCTGCAGCCACACAGGCCTCTGAGATGCTCCTGGAGTCTGAGGAGGAGCCATCCACCTCTACAGCCACATCTTTGCAGGACTTGTCAGGTGTGTGTGTGTGCATGGAGGGGGGTGTATGTGTGCTTTCTTGCATAAATTTTTACTTTTGTAATCACTATACATGCTGTGAATAACGTGTATACTAAAGACAATATCATATGCTCTTTATTAGAAATGCCTCAACCAGAATCCCCACCAAATCCTGTGCCTGATGATGGGGGTGGGCAATGGATGTCTCACCCAGGGCGCAAAACTTGCCTGGATCGTCTCTGACCAGCAGTGATAATGATGACTTACTTTCTTCTTGAAAAATCTGCATATATCTGTGTTTTTTGTCGTGGTGGTGACATTTTATGAAATTTTACAGAAGCGATTATTAGGATAATGGGCAGTGCTCCATATCCATGCGGATATGATAGGTCTGACAACGTCCATGGATTGAATTTTCATTTTTGGGTGAACTATCCCTTTAAGGATACAGCATACTTATCAGGTGGACTATAGCTATATAATCTGTTAAAATGTTGCACAAAATTCAACAAAGAGCTCCTCCTTCAAATCAACTGTTGTGGAGCAGATAATGTGTTTATGGTGATTGAGCTTTTTTTTTCAAATCAGGGAAGTTTTTTTTTCTATTTTCATTTATTTTGTCTTTTCAATCAACCTTTTTGACTTGAATAAAAATGTTTGCTTCAAAACATCAATGACAATTGTTTTGCCTATCCACCCATAAAATTAGCACATTTAGTGATATCTGGGGTTTTGTGATCATCAATATTTTAGTGTAAAAACAAATTTCCCAACATCAGACAGTCCCTCAGCACTGCGGTTTATAAAAGATCGAGCCTTCCAGCTCATTTCTTGCTAAGATTTAAGATGGTGACTCCTCTTTGTGAGTAAAATGTAATGAAACACTAAATCTCATAAGTTGGATAACATTTTTTTACAACAGATGTAAATTATCCTTTATTTCAAAATACTTTGCAGAAAAAAGTACATGCAGCACTTTTTTGCCAGTTTTTTGCGTCACTGAAAAGCTTCCACACAAGTGCATCAATCCCCACAGACAACGAGAGATGCTCTTATGATCCCGTCAATATGTGCCTTCCTCTCTGTGCTGGCAAAACAGACCTATGTGGGTTTTAACAACACAAGGCTCATCCCTTGTATCCCAAAGCGTTAGCGAAAACCCTTTCTGTAATTTAAATAAAAGCCTGTAAACCGGAACCTCACTTTCCTCCCGCCAGCATCCTTCCATCAAAGGCTCTCATGGGGTCTGCTTAGTTATTAGCCGCTGCTCCATATTTGTGAGGTGTCACCGGTAATAAGCAGGTTCCAGGTTACCTCGGCTGCTGTTTGTCAGGCAGAATATTGGATCCACAGATCCAACAAGGTCCCACTGGGACTTTCTACCTGCCAGCTCCATCAGTTAGCCTAAAGTACAACGTCACACACCACAGGGGAATGGGGACTCCTGAGACATGGCCACGCGACCAATGATAATTTCACATACGCCACACCTGCCTGACTGACTGAAAAGGGGAGCTGCATATTATCATTCTTGCACATGGGAGAGCACATAAACAGAAGGATTAATAGACAAATGTGAGTATGTTGGAGTGAGTTTTCTTACAGAATGCACTGAAACAACTGAAAAACTCTGGTTGAAACAGACTCAGGCATCATTCCTGAGAAGGCGCAAATACAAGTTCAAACTGTAAGCGTACATTTATTTTAAACAATGATAAGAACAGAGAGAGGAATGAATGTGACAACATCAGTATTCAAAGATGAACTTCACAATGGTTGAATCAAGACCAAGAACTTTGACAAAGATTTTTAAGCATTTTTAATTGTCTTTTTAGAGTCCCTTCAAGGAACTTTTATGTGATTATAAGTCTAAATTTAATACAGATGCCTCACAACTTACCTACATCGACAAAGCCTAGCCTGGCCTTGACTAACCTAGTCTAGTCGGACGTACATGAACTGATGAAGCCCCTTGGATGAGAGGCAAAACGTCTTCACAGACATATTACTATGTCTGGCTGCCTATGATTTAATTGTCCAGATAACCATGGCCTGGATGAATGAGAACATTCACAGACTACACTGACAAATGAGCCCATTAGTAAGGAGACTGGTGGTTACCATCCTGTCTTTTATGATGCCTTTACCCAGTCCTCCCAGTCAGCGGAAACGCTACAAATCACTTTATGGCACATGTTGTTGTTTATGAGCATGATCAATGTGCTGTTTTCTTTTTACTACCTATGGTTGGAAGCAGGAGGATGTTTTTCTTAAGACAATTTCAGTATTTCGTGTTACGGTTGAACTGGTATTGTGCAAGTAAGTGGTGAATTTCTTTCACTCACTCTCTTTCTTTTTTCTCTTTAAGCAGTATCACTTTTGTCCACACGTGCCGCTACAATCAACACAGACTGAAAGTTCCTCAGATGGGCTTCAAAGTTCTAGAAAACACTCTGAAGGAAAAATTTCTGTAAAACTTTTCATTAAAAGTTGCATTTTAAATACTGTTATTTTCTTTTAGTATTGACATAATTTCTGACACTCATTTTTATTAACAGTTTTTATATTCTGCCTGTGTTTAGTACCACAGAATATTCCAATATTCATGGTGACTTTTTAGAACTGAAATCAAAAGAAGTTTTGTGGCGGCCTGTTTCTGGTCTTCACTTGGCGATTGCTTCATCAAGTCTCTTCTCACATGCGTCAAGTTGAACTCAGCTGAACTTTTGCCTGTTTGCAGAAAACGCTGAGCGTGTCCCTCTGCTCCTCTGTGTCGCTCTGTTTTGTCTGAGCGCTCATTTTAAATGAATGACTGCTGCTCAGTTTGTCTCTCCATGTCACTGTGGGTGTGAGTGTTCAGTTAAGGGTTGTCACTGTCACTGCCAAAGCTAGACCCTCGAAAAAAGGTTCTCAAATGTTTTTGCATAACTGTTGGAAGCAGAAAGTGTCAGCTGTCTCACTGGCTGTTGGAAGTTCAGTGGTGGTGATGAGGTTAGAACAGCCGATTCTTTCAGACTGGAATGTTGTATTTGCACTGTAATAACACCTTGTATTACAGTAAACTACGGTATGAACATGCCATTAATATAAAGCTGAATAAACTTACACCAGTTTTACAGACAAAAAAACAATTATTACAGTAATTACAGTATAGAATACTTCCAGACATATTTTAAATAGGGCTGTCAAACGATTAAAATTTTTAATCGTGATTAATCTCAAAATTTCTTGAGTTAATCGCAATTAATCACATCTTTTTCTTTTTTGCTTGAAATAACAGCAATTTGAATGGAAAGCATAAGAAACATCCAGATCTGGATGTTTCTTATACTTTCTATTCATGATATTTAAAAATCAGCTGTCAGAGAGAGAGCAGCCTCGTTTGGTGATAAGAACAAGTTCTGTTGTGTAGGAACATGAGGAGAAAAAACATATGCAGGTTTTCTGTAACATTATAAGATGGCACCACCTCCCCCCACGCCCACCTCCCTCCCCCCCTCACCAGGCTGAATGAACGGGCGATTGGAGAAAAAAAATAAAAAAAAACTTGCTAGTCAAAGCAGCAGCTCTATATCACGCACAGCCACAACAACGGCAACAACAGCAACTACAACATCCTCCTACAAATGCACGACCGTCGGTGTGACGTGCAGACCACAGTGGGATGATGACTCAGTCCATGAGTTTCATGTCTTAGACCGTATCATGTAAATCCAACTGCAGAAATATCCGAGGGATGGGAGCGTTGCGGTAACTGTAGTAACTTACACACACACATATGCCTGTCTGTGTGGTCACGTCTGGAGAGAAGCAGCACACTATGTTGCTGCTGCTGTTTTCCCAAACCACGGAGTGGCCCGAGGTTCAAATGTCATAGCGTTAGCGTTAAAAAAAAAAGTGCTGTTAAAAGCATTTTGCGTTAATGTGTTAATAACGCATTAACTTTGACAGCCTTGACATATATATATATATATATATATATATATATGTAATGCGTTGCATGTCCTTTGTTTTGCAATCTTGTCCTCTTCTTTCAATTCCCTTTCCTTTTCCTTTGCTTTTTTGTTTAAAGAAAAAAATGAAGTTCGGCAAGGAAAAGTGGAGGTGGAGATTAAATGGGAAACTGAAGAGGAGTCTCACCATAAATCTGCTAAAGGGCCCTCTGCAAAACGAAGAAGCAATAACAAATTAAAAACAAATACAGATGAAGACGCTGAGCATCTTTCTGTCGACGCAAACAGACCTAGCAGTATCTACTCAGCGAGCTTACTCGGGTCCATTGGAGCTGCTTCCCAGTTCAGTCACAACAGCTCAAGGAAGTCTGCTGCCTCTTACTCTGAAGGGACAGTGGGTGCCATGGGCATTGCCTCATCACATGGCCGCCTGTCATCTTGTTCAACTGTCATGGTAATGGAGGAACACCTAGTGCTTAATCCACTAAAACAAGAGGTTGGTAGGGCAAACACACACACACACACACATACACACACACACTGAATTAACAGCATTTTTTAATGTTTTGTTTTGACTGTTTGACATAATGTGTGTGCCTGATGTGCAAAGCACATACAGGAACACACCTGTTATTCCTCATACTTATCGTTCTTATTATTTTTCTTCCACCCACTTTCTGCATGGAACTCGTGCCACAGCTCTGAGTGCACATACGTAAACATACATCAAACCATGCACAATCATTGGGAATGGTGTGCTATGACTTTTGGTTATGATTCATAAAACTGTGTTCTCAAAAATCGAGAAAAACAAAAAATAAATTCCCATAAGAATGAATGGGAAATCATAAAGAAACTTAGCAAAAACTGATCAAACCCACCCCTCTTTGAACTTGTACTGCTTCCACCTAGTTTCAGCTACGGGTTTTATTCAAACTTTAAACAAGACTGAAGACTTGGAACTATTAATCTTGTATTTATGTGTTTTTGCTATCTTTTACTATTGTTTAGATATTACAATTTTATTTTTATGCCATTTTTGCTCCTCTTCAGAGTTTATGATGGGTGTGTATTGTGGAAACTTAAGGAGGCTGGAGTGGAAAGGCTGAGAAACGTAAATTAAAAATTTCAGAAACAATTCCTAATAAATCCCACAACTTTGGCCAAACCACACATAAAAATGTCAGAAAACCGTAGGAAATTTTGTGAAGGTTCTTTTGATACAGATTTGGAAGCAGTCAGACTTATACTTTAGGATCTATGAGCCTCAGTTCGACAAGAGTTCACCACTTTCAAAATAGGTGTCAAGTTACACTTAAACACAGCTGATGCTGATTGGCTAATTAAACATACATGCTTAAATATCTCTGTTAGGACATTTCCAATTGATGCAAACAAAAGCAGACAAACTTTGGCTTTGTTATCTTTATGGGGGACACTGATTAAAAACTGATGATCTCTCTGAAAGATTAGGTGCCATTGCACCATTGGTTTGGCGATCCAGCACAAAGCATCAGGCATAGGCAATATTTTTAAGAAAAAAATTCTAGTTAATTGATCTAATTACTAAATGTATTTGGTAGAACTGTTGTTTTTTGTAATAATTATTTGCCCCTCTTACTCAGATATTACTCATTTTAGGACTTGTGTGCTTTTAGTCCTCTAGGAACAGAGAGAACCAGGAGGAAGAGAAGGCTGCAGTTCTGCATCTAGCCAAGCAAACAGAAAGATGGAGGCAGGAGGTGGAAAGGAAGAGAAGGGAGCGGGAAGAAGAGGAGACGAAGCAGCAACAGGAGAAGGAACAGACAGAAGAGAGAATGAAAAGCGAGCTGGAGGAGGAGAGGAGGAAGAGAGCTGAGAACCTCAGGTTCATCTTTTCTTAAAAGATACTACAATATTAAGTCCTACTTAGATGAAAAATGTTTCTGGTTGTGGGCAGCGGCCAAAGGCTCCAACATATATGGCCTTACTCCAAGGGCAACATTTTCTACTCTCCGCTGTCCTCCTCCACTACCTCCTGTTGTTCCTGCTCAGGTTACAGGGCGTACATAGTCTGTTACAGGCCACAATTTGGCCTTTGTCTTGGCTCAAAAAATGACACCCACATAAAAAATAATGTGCAAGATATTTTAGGATCTACCGGAGTTAGGCATGGCACAAGATACATACATCACTGTTTTTGGTTTGTTCATAGCCATATTAACTGTAATCTTAACTAAGCCTGACAGAGATATGCACTGATAGTTCACTCAAAAACGAAAATTCAGTCATAATCTACTCACCCTCATTTCGATGAAAGGTTGGATGAAGTTTTGTTTTAGTTCTTCCAACAACTTTGCATGTGAAGGCTTTAGGACGCTTGCGTTACTTTGAACAAGCAGCAGGGAGGTATTTTGTGGTTTTATTATGTATGTTTTAAAATTGCTTACAATTTGCCTCAGTTGTTTGGAAGATAAGTTAGTGGTTATTTCCTGAGAAACTCCTGCAGTGTTTTGTGGAATAAAGAACTTAACCTAACCTTCCATCGGTATGAAGGTGAGTAGATAACGGCTGCTTTTTATTTTTGGATGAACTATTTCTTTAAGACAGGTTTGAACAAGAAAAAAAATGAACATAGTACAGTGCATATTTCTGCCAGGCTTAGTTAAGATTAGAGTTAATATGGCTATGAACAAACCAAAAACAGTGATGTATTCATCTTGTGTCATGCCTAACTCCAGTAGATCCTAAAATATCCTGTACATTATTTTTTATGTGGATGCCATTTCTTAAAACAATAGTAAGGTCCTTGTATGGATATTGAAAAAGGTTTTCTGTGCTGAAATAATTTATCCTGTTGATAACAACCATTAAGAGATTACTGACCTTATGAATGGGCTACCAATGTGTGTGGAACACTTAGCCTTGGCACAGAAACTGCAGATTTCCTTTTGTGCAAAAATACATTCAAAAGCAGTGGCTACTTCTGAAATGTTTAGCACTGGTTACCAGATGGGGTCACTGAAAATAAGAGGGTTCACAAGCCATTTCACTAGTGGTGGAAAAGGGTCACAAATTGATTTCCTTACAGAACAGAAATGTCATTAATCCATCATGTTTATAAAATTATTTCTCAATTTTAGATTTTGAGCTCAATTAATAATATCATCTTGTTGTGCCTTAGTCAACACTGGTAAAATCTAAACAAGCTTTAAATCAATAATGGCAGTAGATAAATACAAGGATTTTTTGCCTTTCGTATATTGTCAGTTTTCACGCAACATTTCGATATATTTGGATGGAAACCTTGGCACTGGTGCTCTCTACCACGAGCAAACTTGAAGAGAAATTCCCTGCTCTAAGGGTGGCTTTACATTAGGGACCCAGGCCCAGATCAGAGTACATTTGACCCTGAAGTCCAGTTCATTTGATTGGTGTGAACACAAGCGTAACAGACTTAGGCATGTTCACAAATCATGCCTGAGTCTGTTTGAAAAGGTGGTCTCGCAGCAGGATTCATGTTTACTTGAGCACGGTCCATGGGAGATGTGAAAGTAACCGTGTCCAAACAATGAAGTGGGCTTATTCTTATTATTCTTATACTTATTCTTCTAACTGCCACTTCTTCTTCCAATGTGTTCACTTGATAAATTGTGTCTGTTACTCCTTCTTTGTGTGTATTAGTGGATTGCAAACCAACTGTGTGCATACCGCCACCTACTATATTTGACTTTGCTTTGTACATACACAAGTGCACTTGGGTATAAGAACAAAGTTATTAATGTGAAAGCTGTCGTGCCTCATGTTAAAAAAAACCCCTAAAAATACTGCTTTTGTTTAAGCAGGAGGGAGCACACATTTCAAAACAGTTTATAATGCACTCAAACTTAGAGCAAATGAACTTCCACTTTATTAATATTCAGTTTCTTTCTTCAGACGGAAAAGGCTGACAGAAGAGGAGGAGAGAAGAAAACGTGAGGAAGAGGAGCAAGAGCGAGCTACATGGGAACAGGCACAGAGAGAAAGACAGAGGAGGAGAAAAGAAGAGAGAAAGCGGTTGATGGAACAGATCCAATCAAAGAGAGAAAAGGATGAACAAAGGAGGAAAGGTGAGAGTGTGAGGAGAAAAGTTACAAAGAAAAGGGAGCAGGGAGGAGTAAAAAAGCCAGAAGAGTAGAAACAGCAAGTAAGGAAAGAAAGAAGACGACACACAAGGATGTACCTTGTTTCTTCCCTCCAGGGAACAGATGTTGTCATCATGACATTTTGTTACCTTTCATTTTATTTAGATTTATTTCAGCACATGTATTCATGCCCCTTTGACACCACCGCTGAACTAGAGTCAAAACTCCAGCACATCCAAGCTGTAAATGGATCAAAAGTGTGTGATGATGACCAGCAGCAAAGATGACATTTCTATGCCTCTGGGTAATCACAGGGTACAGTGAGGTTCACTTTAACCCTGACAACCTCGACTCTCTTACAAGAGGTCTTCCTCCTGAAAAATAGGTATCCACCTAGGTCCAGGTGGCCTGGAACCTGGGTGGCTCTAGGAAACAAAAAACAAGGCGTCGGCATCACAGCAACAGACAGTGAGACAGTTTCATCAAGTAAAGCAGATACACCGTTCACTGTTGTTTTTTTTGTTTTTTTTACATTGGAAACCACCGCTGTATCGTCTATTACATATGAGGGACCAGTTTACATGCTTAGTAGCCTTATAGTTAGAATTAATTACTTTGGCTGATCATGTTCAGTAAGTAGCTGAGTGAGAGCATTTAAAATTTTAAAAGTAATGATGAAAAAGTATTTTCTTCACACTCAGAGGTCCAAGGTAGGACAAAGTCATTTCCTTTTCTTTGGATCCACAAAATAAAAAACTCTAAGTTTGCCTACATTTACCAATATAAGATATGGGCCGTATCCCTTTGATGTGCTGAAGGGTACATTTTCAGCTGTCTTCCCTTATTATTTGACTTGCAGTGTTTAGACAAAATGTCAAAATTTGTTGTATGCAACAGATGAACATTTGCAATATTCAACCACGTAGCTGAAGTTACTTTTATTGGGGCACAGGCAAAGTGACAAATATCGGGAACACTTTCTGTTTTCACCCGTAAAACATTAAATTAGCAAAAAATTGAGGCTATAGCCTGAGGCATTAGAAGTCCCAGTGTTGGGCAAGCTACTTGGAAAATACAGTGAGCTAAGCTTTAAGTTACTCTGTCTAAATTAAGCTTCAGTACACTGGAGGTATCCCCACAGAAATGTAGCAAGCTAAGCTACGATAAAATGGCAAAAGCAGATTTTTTCATTTGCAAGTGTACTTCTTTTAGCCCTGCTTTGTGTCAAATCCGCTATACTTCAGTGATAAGATATATATTATTATAAACTAACAGACTCCCTCTGTTTTTGGCAAGTTTGCTTTCTTCTGTCTGTCTTTTGTGTCATTCATGTGTTTATCTTGCTCATGTCTGTAAGTTGTTTCCCTCAATGTGCAATGCAGCATCAGATGCAGGCTGGGGCCTCGCCAAGAAAAGTCAACAGCAAAGCAGCAAGCAGAATAAATTGCAGGATTAGTATGTGATGTCATGAAGAAGTGCTTCCCATCTATCAACCTCGGTTGTGGCGCTGGAATCATTCACCTTACTTATCCTCATTTTCATCATCCTTACTTTTATCCAGACCTCCACAGGAAAAAAAAGTCTGTTGCAATGAAAGCTTTCCCTGTAAAAATACCTTGTAACTTCTGTGGACGCTACCACACTGCTCGGTCAATGGGTGCATCTCAAATCTCTTAATTGTCATTTCCTCACTCCTCTATCCTTGCTGAACTGGAGGTTGTTTTTATGACGCCATCTTGAGGACCATCCAACAGCTCTTATTTGTGCACCGAAGAGTGAAGAATGAGGAACAAGGAGCGATAAGCGAGGATACACAAATCCATCCACCCCGGAAGTCTCTCAGCTCAATGATTGGGTAGAAAAACTGAGATAGTGGAGAAGCAATCCAAGCTTAAGTGGGCCATATTCACTTCTTTCTTTGCATTGAATTAAGTCAGACGTACTAACATGGAGGAGTCCAGAAAGCAATGATATTTAATGCACAGATAATACGAGCATTATAGTACATAAAAAAACCCATCATATCGGGAATTAGTGAAGATTGGAAAAACAGAAGAGGGGCTCTACATAGAATTTGTAGTGTTTGTGGAAATTATGAATGGGC
>JAQLOL010014003.1:0-13404 GCA_029783665.1 Naso thynnoides
CTCATCAGCTAACTGCTTCCACCTGCTGCTGTCACCTGCTCACCATCTCCAATCAAGCCAGTACATATGCAGCTTCATTCCACTCACTCTTTGCCAGATTGTCTTCGCTCCCATGCCTGACTCTCCAGCACTTTTTCCCGGACTGATTACCTGGTTTCTACCCGACCTGCCTCCGACCTTTTCTTCACGTCTCAGCCCCGGTAAATCCACCAGACTTTTGTCCCCGACTACGAGTATTTCCTGCCTGTTTCCTGCTGCACGTCTGCCTGTGGCTGGTTGGCTGCACTGCTTAAGAGGGCACACCAACAACAGCTATACTTTCTGAGAGCACTAAAGAAAGTAAATCTGAACAAAGACCTGCTCATTACCTTTTACCGTTGCAGTGTTGAAAGCATCCTTTGCCTTGCAGCGGGTAACCAACTGAATCCAGAGAATCATCGGAGTTCTTCTGCCTCCTCTGGCGGAGATCTAAAGGGCCTGCTGTCCCTGAAGAGCCACCACCGTCTGCGGTGACCCAACACACCCCTGCTGCCTCCTCTGGATGGTTAAAGGTGCATAAGCGCCATACCAATAGACTGAAGAACAGTTTTTATCCCAGAGAAATAGCTCTCTTGAACTAGCAGGCCAAATGACATAAAATGAAGGCTGCTGTCTACCTGCACTGAAATGAATATGCACATATGACCGCTCTGCTCCCCGAGGGACAGCACAGATATGAAGCTGCTTTGGCTCAACTAATATTGGCTGAATACACTGTGCATACTGTCAGCACTTTAATACGGCACCCCATATGCAAACATGCCTGTTTTATTGTCTATAGTGACCCTCGTACTTTATTCCTTTTATTTACATTGAGGCTAAACTGGCATCTTTTTCAAAGTATTTGTGATGTTTTCTTCCCTCTACATAGCTTGGTATTTATCACACATGTCACATTGTACATGTGACAATGACAATAACGGTATTGAAATTAAAAGAAGTAACACAGACGCAGACTGGAGCCACGATCAGCTTTAGTTCTCACTATGAGCCACCATGGGGCGTCAGTGAGCAGGTGGAAAACACAGGCAAGTAGATTTGATTAAAAAGTTATTTTACAAGTCAGGGCCCGCTGTTACTATTGTGCAGACTTCTATTTCACTTATATTCACCCTTTTTTTAATCAATCTCTCCCAAAACACACACACCCCTGCTCACTGATAATAATCAGTGATGCTCGTACTCGCTGTAAAGCGGCGCAGCATCCCAGCAGCTCTTTCAGCTCCAGCAGAGGCCTCGAAGATTACTGACAGTCATGTTCATGCTATAAGCTTCAGCCACTCTGTGTGTGTGTGTGTGTGTGTGTGTGTGTGTGTGTGTGTGTGTGTGTGTGTGTGTGTGTGTAGACACACTGTGGGAGCTGTTGTAATCTTTGACATGTTGTTTTTTATTTTGTTTTCAGATGATTCATTTTTAATGGTTAATTTGCTCAGAAAAGACACGGACAAAGAAAAAGTAAAAACTCTTCTGGTTTATTTTGTCATGACAACACCCCCACCCCCCCTACCCCCACCCCCTTACCCCCCCTAACAGTCGAGTCATTGGTCGGTGTTGGCGCTTCAAGCTGCAAGTGTGTTCTCAAAGGAACAAACACAGTAAACACACTCATCTGTCACACACACTGTGAGCTGTTCACACCTGACTCTGGATCAGCTGCTCAGGGCTGCCTCTTTGGTTTCTGTCTGTTCAACTGATTATTAATCAGCATCTGCTGATTAATAATCAGGATCTGCTGATTAATAATCAGGAACACTTAATGTGTTAATCTTCCTGCAGACTTTAGGCGGCACTGTTGAGCCAGTGCATGCTGGGATGTGGGTTTCCCTGCAGATTCAGCATCAGGTGTAAACATCCTCTGAAATGAAATATGTGACATTGAGTTTCATCTTGTGTCCCTGCTGATTGTTTTCTGAGTGAATCAGTTCTCAGATTGATCTGATTGGTTTGACTCAGTCACTTCCTGCAGAGAGAAAATCCATCACAGTTTGGAAAATCACTGATAAATGAAGATTCATGTTCACACAGATGAAGAACATTCAATGAATGCATCACAAAAACTGTTGGAAGACAGACGCAGAGTGACGACATCGACAAGCCGCATTTGATCGAGTGTAAAAAAACACAACAGCTGCAACATTCAGTCAAGTCATCAATTAAAAAAATTCAGTCAGGAACTAATTTAGTAAACAAATGATTGTTTTTGCAAAGTGAGGAATATTTCCTTCCTGTCTTTGTCGACCTGAATCAGTCTGGACGGCACCTCTGAAGTCGTCTCTATTTCTGACATTTACAGACAAAGTGGATCAATCAGATTAGAAATCAATAGAGAAAATAAAAAACAATCTGCTTAAAAGACATTTGTGTTGATCTTTTTCTCTATTCAGCAGCTGATTCTCAAATTTTCTGTTGTCCCTGAATGCAGCATGGAGTGTTTTTCAAACAAAGATGAATTTTGTCTCTGCACTAAGCTTGAGTCTCTGTAAGATGATTTTACGAAAATGAAAAAAACGCGACGGCTGAAAAGATGCGAAGCAGCAGCACGAGGAACGGCAAACAGTTCAGCTTCAGGAAGAAAAAAACAGTCAGTAAACGTCTCAGTTATTCAAGCAAAGTTTGTGTCCAGTCATTCATCAGCAACGACGCAGAAGTGTCTCTATGGCGATCTGTTTGTTGCGTAGACAGGAAGTGTGTACAGCAGTCATTTTCGTCTGTCCAGGCTCCGCCCACGTCCAGGACCACAGTGCTCGCCATCGTTCGGCAGGCCAACGCTTCGAACTCCTGAAAACACAACAACACACTTTTTAGTACCAGTGGTGAATCCCCCCCCCCGACTCTGACATCATCAGACTTCAGCAGTCAGTGGCGTTCTTTAAGCACCACATGGAGACAAAAGGCAAGTAGTGTCATCAGCACACAACTAAAACTCTCAGTTTGGCTGATGAACTCGTTTTCAAAAGTCAGTCAGAAAATTTATGAAAAGTGAAACAATGAATCACAGCAGCTTGTTAGCTTTGTGCTAACGCTAACTTCTAGCGGTTTGTCTAAAACAGGTGCAAAAAGTGTCCCAGCAGCCTGCGAGAAAAGTCAACGCTGCGAGTCTGTGACTGTCGCTTCACTGAGCATCAATTTCACATGAGAAAAATTCATCTGCATTTTGCACATTCTCGCATTTTTTCATCTTTTCTGGAATTCTTTGTGACAAAAGAAACCTGTGAAAAACTCTTTTCAGTCTGTGATCAAGTCAGTTAGTTTTTAAAGTAGCAAAATCTGCAACTTGTTTTTAATTTGAAGTAAATATTAATTTTTCAAGTTTCTCTTCAACAAAACGAGCTGTAGGCGTCATTCACAGTCGGATGATTTGATAAACTGTTGATGACTGCAGTGTGAATGATGCGTTCAGGTGCAGTGGGAGCGTGTGTTGCTGTTGGTGTCTGTACTCACAGGTTATCAGATGCAGAGCGCTGCAGACGAGCAGCACCAGCACAGCAACGCCAGAGAGGGGTGGGGCGGTGGCGGGGACGGTGGTGGGGCTGGGGGAGGTGGCCTGCTGCTGCGTCTGCTGAGCAGCTTCGGAGTTGACGTCTTTACACTTCAGACTGAAAATAAATCAAACCACCAACAGTCAGAAAAGATTCTCATCTGATGCCCTGATAGGATGATTAATTTTTGTCCTGAGTAGACGCAACAAACCACTCAGACGGGAAAAACTTTGCAAACTCACTCTGTTCATTCATTTTGAATGAGACAGCTTCGGTAAAAATATCTCAAAAGACTTTGTTGTTTACTGATGCTACATGAACCATAAACACCTTGTGAACTCACTGCTGCAGCTAATGTAGCTACTGCCAAGGCTCGCCACAGCTGGCTGTGACGAGCCACAGTGCCAGTGTGTCCTTATTTTAGCAGATTTGACCTTTTTAAACTCAGTTTTGTGAGTCTTTGTAGGACAGAATGAACAATTTTAAAGCAGGACAGAAGTGTGACGCAAACGATCATCCGTCCACTCACAGAGCTGCAAACTTACTCAGGCTATAACTGCAAGACTGTGATTACTTCCTGGTTTGCACTTTAAGAAAACTGAAAATAAAAAGCCTTGATATGAAAACTACGGGTCTGTTCAAGGGACAAACAAAGAAAAGGAAAAACCTGCTGATTACACATGTCGTTCTCCAGTGTGTAGTCAGTGTATATGTGTGTGAAGCATGCTGGGAAGTGAGCTGCTGGGCAGGGTCTCACCATGACCCCCCTCTCAGTGGGATTCATTGTGTGTGTGTGTGTGTGTGTGTGTGAGACAGTGAATAAACAGATGTGTGGACTCACAGCTGTTTGTTCAGGTACTGCTGTTGCGACTCGCAGGCTTTGGTTTGACTCTGAGCGGCCAACATCTGACTCTCAGCCGCAGCCCTCAGGCTGATGCAGGACATCGTCTGATGGACTGTCTGCGTCACGTTCTGCAGCAGGGCGTCGATGTGCTCTGGACATACAAACACAGAGGTCAACACTCACAACAGGTAAATTCAGCACTGAACTCACCTGTTTGCAGGTAAGCGGGTCACGTTATCTGCCTCTAATGAGTGCATCACTGGTGCTGAAAGCAGGCAGCCCTTCCATCTCACGGCCTTGTTTAACTGCACAGAGCAATGATGTTGTTGACTGAAAGTTGTTCACCATAGCAACAGTAACTGGGGGGCGGGGTCAGAGCTGAAGGTCTAGAGACTATCCAAACAGAATGGAGCAGAATATGAGGCGAGTTTGGTGCAGATGTGCGTCTGTGTGAGCTTATAAGGGAACAGTGAGTGTTATCAGAGCGGCTCTGTTATGTGAGGAATGATGTGAGCTGCCAGCCTGCAGTTTCCTGGATCAGACTTGCTGCCAATGTTCGATACCTGCAGCACGATGGAGCTGCACGACCACACATGCTGACCAAACGGACACGGGAGCTTCTACTGTTCCCACACAGCAATGAGAAGTAACTGAGTACATTTACTCAGGTACTGAAGTAGGAATTTGAGGTTCTGGTATTTTAATTAAGCACATCTATTTACTGCCACTTATTTTTACTCTACCTACACCTCACAAGTTCAGTTACTTGATTTGATTTCCCTTTTAGAAATAATCATCCAAAACTTTAACTGTCATGTTACTGCATTATAAATACTCTCACTCCATCCTGCTGTATCACTTGTGTATTTGAATTTAAAGGTTGTACTGCAGGACCTCTACTGGAGTATTTCACGGTGTTATTTAGGACTCTGGCTGAAGTAAATGATGTGACAAGTTGTTCCACTGTTCACATTAAACAGTGACTGATGTTTATCAGCAGCTGCTGTGGACACAATGCTTTTCTCATATCTGCTTCATGCAGGAATTCATCATTTTCCTCCGACTGTTCACAGCAGGAAGTCTCCGTCATTAAAGTGTTTCTGCACTTCCCATCGGGCTCCTGTTCCTGCTGCTGCTGGACGCCGACATGCAGCAAAACTAATGTTTGAACTGTGACCATGGCTCTTCTTTGATCGCACTCTGCAAACGCGTCAGTTTACTCAGAAATGTACTTCATATATTCATATTTTCGCCAAGACAGAAAATAAAACTCAGTACTACATGTTGATTTCTGGAGTCTGACTTCAGGAACATGTTTTAAGGAAATATGATGTAAATAAGATCGAACGATGCGTTCAAGTTCAGTTCGTAAAGTTTGGTACTGAGATGAAAACATATCAGCCAATGAGCTTTGAGATTACTCAGTGTGTTGAAAAAGGAGTTGGAACACAAGCAGTAACAGAAGCATTCAGACATTTCAATACAGTACTAATACCACACAGTATTCAAAGTAATCAGAGTAAAAGTGCTCAAATGAGCCCGAGCCCAAAGTGACGCCTTCAGCACATCTGTTTGTTCCGGCCAACAGTCCAGAGCTGCACATGATCACAAACACACTGACATCATTCGGAGGAAAAAGCTGCAGGACAGAGACGCTGCAACAGGAAGTGATGCAGTTGTATATCTTTTGGGTAATTTAATTTATTACATGCAATCATCATCATTCTTCTTCCTATTTTTTTCTGATTTAGCTGCAGATTGGCTGTAACTCCCCTTCTTACGTGTCTTTTTTTTCTTCTGTCTTTCATCCCTTGTTTCTTTCTGACCGCTCGTTTCACTGCCTGTAAATTATTTAACTTTGGGGTTGAAGTTGATCTGAAAATCTTTAACTCCATTCTTTTTATATTCTTTTTTCCAATTAAAGGGTATTTCTTTCTCTCTCAGAGCAGAACTCTTTTTTTTAATCTGACCAATCGTGTGTGTTTATTTACTGTGACTCACAGGTTGTCATGGTAACAGAAGGGAATGCAGCTAAGAATACTGGCTGTGGCTTGCTGAAAAAGTCTCCTTTCATGGCAGTGACAGACTTTTTCCTGCGTTACCTTCCTGCAGGCTGAGCTGAGCAGTGAGGTTCACCTCCGTCTGACGCAGCTGCTCGATGTTCTCCTGCAGCGTGCTGATGTTCCCGTTCAGGAAGACCTGCAGGACGAAACAAACACACCCAGAGAAATCATGCACATTACTGAGATACTGAAGGGAACACAGGTTCAAGGTTTTACTGCTGTGCTAACAGTCTCTCTGCTCTTTATTCATGTCTGTGTAGCAACAACGGACAGAAACTTGAGGCAAATGTGCAGAATCTTCATTCTTTAGCTCTGTTTCTATTTTCATTTTGTTTCAATTTGGATTTTTGAAATATTGCAGCGAGTAGATACAACTGCGTACGGTTTGTTACTCACTTTCTGTCAACCCTTTGGCTAATAAAGCTCAACAAGTTTTTACATAAACAAGTACTGAATAATAAAAGAGAGGTTCCCGTTACTACCGTTACTTGGCTCTGATGAACAGCCATAAAACAGCCATAAAACAGCCAGAGCACAGCTGGAGAACAGCCATAAAACAGCCAGAGCACAGCTGGAGAACAGCCATAACACAGCCATAATACAGCCAGAGAACAGCCAGAGAACAGCTAGAGAACAGCAGGAGAGCAGCCGGAGAACAGCTAGAGAACAGCTGGAGAGCAGCCAGAGAACAGCCAGAGCACAGCTGGAGAACAGCTGGAGAGCAGCCGGAGAACAGCCACAAAACAGCCAGAGAACATCTGGAGAGCAGCTGGAGAACAGGCAGATGTTTATGTCCAGCTTGACAATATAATGGCAGTCCATGAAGTTTTGCAGAAAACACTTCAGACTTAGAATGAATAAGTAATTTTTTCAACAGATATTTTTTTTTTAACATATTTTTTTGTTTTCTTATAATTTCCAAATTTGGCTTGTGGCCACTCTTCTTCTCTGGTTTTAGCTTGGTCCCCACCAAGTTAGATATAAAGCTTTTGTTTGTATTAGGACTACATTCTTATCAACACAACCTTGCAGACTGCTAGAACCCTGTAGAAGCCAGCTGATATCTCCTCAAGGACACTTGGGACATTTTCAAACACAGGGAGATGAAGTTACTTTCAAGGATGTCACATCTCC
Organism: Naso thynnoides; assembly: GCA_029783665.1. Lineage (NCBI taxonomy): Eukaryota > Metazoa > Chordata > Actinopteri > Acanthuriformes > Acanthuridae > Naso > Naso thynnoides. The sequence goes on from JAQLOL010014003.1 coordinate 7,560, forward strand.
TCAACAGCAGCATGCTTACGACAAGAAACAACTGACTACCTCTGGTCCACAGTATGAACCCGATGGACCCTGTAGACATGCGCTTAACCTGAAAAGTTCTGAACACATGTGGACCAACATGTGGACTATGTATGTGCTCTGAAGGAGCCTCAGCCAGGTCAGACCTGAGTGTGTGCTGGCAGAGCTGAGCTGGTGATTGAAAGCAGCACAGCTCGATGCTGAGAACGGCTTTTAGAAACATTCCTTTCAAGGCACGCAGCTGTTATTGTTAGATCACTTAAAGGAGCAGTCCAAACAAATGTCTTCACCCTGAGAGGCTTCTAATACCACAACAACATAAGCTGTGAACTCACACTCTGCTAATAATGCTAGTGCACTCGCATCCTGTCAGAGCGTTTGGAGGCTAATGCTGAAGGTTGATATAGGTCAGTCATTCCCAAAGACTGAGTCGGGACCCACATGTGGGTCGTGGGAGGTTTTATTTGGGTCACCAAATAAATTTGAAGAATTCCCTCCAACGTCTTGTTGCCTGTTTAAGATTTGTATCTGTAATTCACCACTGCCCTCTCCTCTGGGCAGGCTGATGGTAAAATCCAAAGGTTCAACTTTTTTCTTGGTAAAATGTCAATTTTATTCTCACAATATTTCAACTTTTTCTCATAATATCCAAACTTTTTTCTCATATCTCTACCTTATTCTTATAAAATCACAACATTTTTCTAATAAAATCAAGAATTTTCTCACAAAATTTCAACTTTTTTCTCATGAAATTACAACTTTTTAAAATTACAGCTTTATTCTCATTATATTTTGATTTTTTTCTCATAAAATCACAATTTTATCCTAATAATATTTTGATCTTCTTCAGAAAAAAAAAGTTCAGGAAACACTGATATAGATCATATGAATCTGTCATCAGAACCAGTGATCTTAACCTTCTAATCAAACGCAAACATCATAATCTTCTTCTTCTTCAACAGGCAGAAAGCAGCCAGAAACATTTCATAACAATCACGTCAAAGGTAGAGGAACCTCCTCAAGAACCTTTCGAACATCTTTAAGCACAGTGACCAGAGATTATTTGTGTTGCTTCCACAAATGGTTTCAAGAATGTAAACAATCAGCTTTTTTCATTTTTAACTTAATTTTTTGACTTAAGAGGAATTAAATATGAAGTTTCGATTTGTTCATTTTTTCTGACTTTCATTTTAAAATCCAGAGATTTTACTGAGTGCATGTGAATACAAACTGTGTGAACACCTGCTCAGCAACAGGAAGTGATGCACAGGAAGCTCATCATCCGCTGTGTCAGTATTAACACACAGATACTGTGTGTGTGTGTGTGTGTGTGTGTGTGTGTGTGTGTGTGTGTGATGTTGACACAGAGACCGGAAAAAACAACCAAACCATCACACTGATAATAATGACTAATGTCAGGACAGGTTGTAGAAACAGCCACACATACATACACACACACACAGAGTGATTGAGCTGTTGAAAGACAGACAGGTGCATTGTGGGACATTAAAACCCTAAAACTCCTCAAAACTCCTCAGGGACCACTGGAATGTTTTTAAGGATCTCTGGAACTTTCTCAAGGACACCTGGAACACACTTCAGGTCCAATAATCATAATTAATCAATAACTTTAAATCTTCGAAAAAGCTCCTGGAGCCTCATGGAGGCCTCCTGGAACAGAGAGTGAAATGTAAACTGGTTCTGGGTCTGTTTCTGTCACAGCAGCACTTTAATGAGCATGGAGACAACAAAGGAAAGGTGAGTTAAGATACATGAGGCAGGTGTGTCACACTCCTCCCATCAGACCTCATTAGAAACACACCTTTGGACAAACACACTTTTCACCGATCAACGACCAAGAAAACACAACAAATTGGACTAAAGACTGAATCCACTTCCCGGAAATATCACACGGCCACTGCAAATATCACACCAGCTTCACAGGTTTCACAGCTGAGAGCAACTTCAAAACCAAACTGAAGCCTCACTCTGTTAACGTCATCCTCATCCTCATCTTCATCACCATCCTCATCCTCTCTGTTGCAGCTCTTTCAGGAAGGACACAAATTTTCTCAAAGCTCAATATTCACGGTATGAAGGTGAAGTATTTTCCCAGCGTGCAGCAGCGTGAAGGAAGCTGTTGAGCAATGCGTCATGTGGGAGGTCAGGTGATGCCAGCTGCTGCTCAGGTGGATTTAATCAGTGACACGTGGAAGGTGGAAGCAGATGAAGTCGTGTGTGGAGCCTCCGTGTGGATGTGCGGACGCAGAGAGCGAAGGGTTAAACAATGTCAGGGAGTTTCCTACAGGTCGTTGAAGACAGGAAGTCATCAGAAGGAGAAGAAGAAACCACTTCTGGTGCTTTCTGATCACCGCCTGATAATAAACCACCGAATCAAAGCTGCTGAGCTCATGGAGCTTCACAGTGACCCTCAGCTCAGAGTTTATCTGTGCAGACGCAACTTTACCGCTGTGCTCACGCTCAGCTCTCACAGCTTCATTTTCAAAAAAAAAGTCTCTGAAGTCGAGCAGCACACAGACTCCGTGAGAGACGAGCTGGTGAACAAAGTGGAGCTTTTAGCAGCTGAAGAGCAGAGATTTATCCTCAGGAGGAGACCAAACACAGAGCTCCAAGAAATACTGATGGACTGACGTGCATCAGGAGACACGAACACATGCAGAGGTGAGCAGCTGTTTGATGAAACGTTCGACACGTGAACCTGAAAGGTGACGATCTGTTAACGTTGTGCTCACTGTTGATACAAAGCCAAAGCAAGTGCTTTTATCTTCAGCTTCAGATTCAGCAGAGCTGCCACAGAGCTGCTCTGGGTGATGATGATGATGATGAAGATGTGGACTCAAAGGTCAGTGGAGGTGAACTCGGGTGGACTGAGACTTGCTTCAGTACTTTGAGCTGTTTCACAAGTACACAGACAGAGCTGTTCTTGGCTCATGAGCTCAGTGAGCGGCTCCCTGTGGAATCCTGTTTTCATTACACTGGGCTGCTCACTGTCAGCAGGGAATTCTGGGAACTGTAGTGTCAAACTGTCACAACTCATCACATCTTTGCACTTTTCTGAGAAAAGCTTGTTGTGTTTGCACATCAGTTTTTATGAATCAAGGTGACATTAAAGATGGTTAACAGTCCACAGTAACAATGTGAGAGCAGCAGACACGCTGAAGCTTACCGGGATGAGCAGGAAGTCCAGACTGAGGCTGCACGCAGGGAGGAGTGGAGCAGAGGTGAGGGGGGGCAGGGGGAATGAGTCAGGAGGAGGAGGAGGAGGAGGAGGAGGAGGAGGAGGAGGAGGAGGGACAGAGCAAAGGCAAACACTCACATTTTCCAACCAACAACTGTGAGAATACGAAGCTGGAAATGTTGGAAGCAGCTCAAGTCCTCCCAGTTGAAACGCTCAGTCTGCAGGGAGGGAAACCTCGTCACACTGCAGGGAATCGAAGCGTCACAGTGGAAACGCTTCAGTAAACAGAAGAAAATGTTTCGCCGTTCACTTTCACTTCCCTAATCACAGTCACGTATCCGCCTCGGTGAGTTACGTGTTTTCGGCGGCAGATAAGAAGAAGTAACTTTATTGATCCTTTGCATTTGACCCGTCCTGTTCATAGTTAACCTTAACTACACAGACTAGGAGCAGTGGGACCAACTCCAGACCTCTGCCTGTGCCTTGCTCAGGGGCTCCACCATACATGTCTTTGATGGTGGGAGGAAACCAGAGCACCCCAGGAAAACCCACACAGACACGGGGAGAGAACGCACACTCCACACGGACAGGACCTGGACTCAAACCCAGGACCTTCTTCCTGTGAGGCAGCAGTGCTAACCACTGAGCCACCATGCTGCCCACAGATGGAGGCTGTTGGTGTTTGGTGGGGTGGGCGGAGCTGCTCCTGCACCACTGTGGCGGTTGGCCTGAAAATGAGGCTGTTTCAGTGTCAGTTTGATGCTGAGTTTTAGTAAGATTCCCTCCACACATCATTCCTGTTTGTGTGAGCCAGCGAAGATTCAGCTTCAGCCGACAGAGATTTGATCAGCGTACATTCACAGCTGTAATAAATGTGTCACTGTTAAACATGAAAACCACCCAGAGCATCGACACGCCATAATAACCTCATCTGATCTGACTTGATTTCTAAAGAGAAACATGAGATAAAGTTAAAACTGAGCTGAAAAACTAGAAAAACACAAAATCATCTCATCACACTGAGACACAGAGTGCAGACTGGAGTCTATCCCAGCATGCACTGGGCTCAGCTCTGGATGAGGTGATCGTAACAAAAACACATTTGTGTCATCTGCTGTACGTGTTTAAAATCATGTAAATTAATCTGGTTATCTTAAACTGTTTTGCTGTTTGATGACATTCTTCTTAATATCATCATATTGACTGAGGACACACACAGCGGCTGACCTCTGTTCCTCCCACAGGAAACACAAATTGGCTGAAATCAAAGCTTCAAACTGATTTCTGTTTGCAGACAAGAAGGAAAAAAAATCACAACTTCAGTTTCTTTAACAAGCGAAAAAAATCTCCTGCAACTGTCTTCACTCAAACCAACTTGTTTCAAGAGTTTTTCAGGTTTGTACTTTTAACTTCAGTGACTTTCAGTAATGATTTGTTTCTTGTTTTGAGAGAAAAAGAAGTGACAGCTGAACATGAGACTAACTAAAACAGGTGAACTCCATCACTCACGTTCTCCTGCTGGCACTCCTCCAGCGTCACGTTGGTGGCGTTGAGGCGTCCAAGCAGCAGAAACATCTCGGCTTTCTGGCGAGCCAGCTCCTCCCTCCCCGCCTCCACCTTCTCCTCCAGAGCCACCTTGTCTTTGTTGTATATCACCTTGGCGCCCGCCATCTTCTCCCTCACATCCTGCAGCTCAGCGTGACACTTAGCCGAACTCTTCAGGTCAGGAGACGTCGCCCACACCACGATAACAATGAGCGAGATGATGGACCAGAGTGCCAGCAGGGCGATCACCACATTCTTCGCCTTCTGGGAGGACTTAGAGGAGGCAGCCATGGCGAACAGCTGAGGAAGAGGATGGAAATGAAGATGAAGATGGTGTTTAAAGAGGTGAAGTTGATGACGAGCTGTGGAGCGCACGGCTGCTCTCTCTGAGTCTCTCAGGTTGAAGTGAGCTGTACTTTCCTTTCAGGCTTGGCAGGAACACAGGGAGGGGCTCCTGCAGCGGGTGACAGGAGGACGGAAAACCTCAGCCACACCCCCTGCCTCACCCCCCACCCCCCACCACCACCCCGCTGCCCCCACACACCAAACCCCACCCTCCTCCCTCCCTCCATGTCAGAGTTATCTGCCCAGAGAGTTTGTATGGAAAGTTTCGTTTATGTGTAAAGGGTGTGTGTGTGTGTGTGTGTGTGTGTGTGTGTGTGTGTTTTGTTTATGTGTAAAGGGTATGTGTGTGTGTGTGTGTGTGTGTGTGCGTGTGTGTGTGTGTGTGTGTTAGACCCGAAGTGGGATGAACTGTGGAACAGAAACAGAAAGAGACAGAACAGAAACTCACAGTTCGTGTTCTTTCACTCACTCTCAGCCTTTCTCACTCTTTCCTGATCTGCTGCCAGCTGCTGGCACACAGCTGGCACAGGCTCCGCCCTGCTCAGCCTATCTGAGCTGTGATTGGATAAGAACTGCATCCTGCTGAACTTGTGGAAACAGCCAAAAAACACACACATAAACATCTAAATTTCTGTCAGGACTCAGGGGCCACAGTCCAGCTCAGGGCCCCTGACTCACTCAGGTTAGCTCCGCCTCTGCCAGGCCACACCCATTCAAGCAACACCCCCCCCCCAACAC
>JAQLOL010014004.1:0-13400 GCA_029783665.1 Naso thynnoides
CAAGGGGAACCCCAACAGGTAGAAGAAGAAGATAGCAGCGGCAGCAAACAAGAAGAAAAGATGGATGAGGGGAATGGAGAGTCATCCTATCCTCGCATCTCCTCTCCTACCTCAGACCGTCACTCCTTGTTCACTATGGGAACAAGCGAAGGAGGTAGAACAGGACGACGTGGAGGCGCAGCGTTTGATGATGCTCTGGATGGTCTGGAAGATGATGAAGATTGGCACTTTGCCCTGCCAATGGGCAGTCTAGAGGAGGAGGCTCATATGGGTGAGACAAACAGTAAAAGAAGCCAGCCAAGAGTTGGGGACAGCGGAACTCAAAGCAGTCCCTTTGCTCATCAGCCCAGAGAGGAGGAGGAGGAAGAGCAGGAAAGGGAAGGCAGCAGTGGGTCTGCTAACACCTCCCACTCCTCCCAGGCCAATACACCTGACAACAGCCAGGGTAAGACTGCATACACATCAGAATTTACCTGAGGATGTGTCTCACCTGATAGTCTGCTTCTAGTCCACTTCCCAGACGCAAAATGTTTTGGGTTTTTTTGTTTTGTTTTGTTTTTGTTTGTTTTTTTTTTCAACAGGTCTGGATGGCATTTACAGCAATTTATTTGCTCTGATACAAACGTGCTCAAGTGAACCAAAATGCCGCTCCACTTCACTCATTGGCTCAATATAGTTATGAAAAAAAAACAAAACAATAAACACTTCACTCATTGGTCAGATGGAGAGATGTTCCAATACCATTTTAATATTTATATATAATTCCCTTAAAACGTGAGTTATAATCGTAATTTATTTAAATAAGAAGATTTTAATAGAACACTATTAAACATTTTAGTTTTCCGATGCTGATATTGGTATCAGAACAACTCTAGTCAGATGTGCCTGTGGCAGGAGCAGTGTCATAGGTCCTGAATATCTCCCCGATTGGTCAGATTTACCATGTGGGCAAAGGCACCCACGGGCAATTTCGCAACAGTCAAGAGTCAACTGCAGGAGTTGATTCTGGTGTTGGTCAACGGATATTACATTGTTTGCATTCTGCACTTTTTCTGCAATTACTCAAGCTGGCATGTAGTTGTTTTTGTTGTAACGGGGAAAAGGCCTCCTCATTCTGTAATGCTCGTAGTAGCCTAAGGGACCTGGATTAGTCCAAAAGCATGCAGTGCTTTCTGCAATTAGCACGGACCGAGGTCAGAACACGTTCTCACCAGAAATGAACTGCACCATAATTCACATGGAAAATTTTGTTTGTTTCATTTAGTGTGCAGCCCATTACAACTGCTGCATTCACATCTGCAAAAACCAACTGCACCTAATAGGGGAAACGCTCTCTTGTGTGTCCCCTAGGATTGAGACATAGTAGCGGGGCCCTCCGGGGTGGAAAGAACATTCCCAATTGCGCCCTGCTGTGACTTTTTAAATGTGTTTGTCTATCTGCCAATGGCTCTTGAGGCTTCAGTACAAACTACATTTACAAACTACAGAACTACAGAAAAATTTGTATCTTCAGGTGCTCTCCTTCCAAAACACTGATGATAGACAGAGGGGCCTGCTCATCCCCTCCCCTAGTGTCCTCCAGAGTTATCTAAGTTCTCTTTTCCCTCACAAATATTGATTAATCAGACAGTCAATCAATCAGTCAATCAGCCTCACAGCAGGGCATAAAATTAAACAGCGGGGAAGCCTCACTATAAAATGTATACAGGGGAAACGTGACCAAGTTTGATTCAACCAAACTAAATGAGGCTGGTGGGAAAGTGCTGTACAAAGACAAGATAGCTTACCAATGCTGTATTGTAAGTGTTAAAAAAGACTTACAAACGAGCTTGTACAAAAGGACATGACTTTAACTTTAACACAAAAAAAAAACCCAATTAAAAGACAGCACACATGGGCATGGTTGAAGAACTGTGTGGCTTCCGATCCTCTTTCCCCTCTGCCCCTGCTCAGCTGACTCCCCAATTTAACTGCTGATTACCCAGTGCCCACAGGTGTGCAGGTAGAAGGCAACACACACACACACACACACACCAAGCCCTGTGCCTCACAAGTGACACACCCACATTCACTCTCACAGACACACAAATCCAAAATTGGCTATACAATATCAATAATGCTCAAAAAAAAAGTGTAAGGCTTTTTTTCATTAAAGAGCTGAAGTCAGACTGTGCTAGCTTTAAAAGTTGGATAATATGGTAATGCAAAAAAAGATTTGGAATAGTTCAGATTTTGTTGGAAGACCTACTGCTGCACCGGGTTAACTTTGTGAATTAGCTGAGAGGGTTAAAATAGATGCTAAAGGGATAAAAATGAATTATGAATGACTGAGAAAGAAATACCTAAAGAAAGCAGAGAAACTGAGGAATCTGGAAAACTTTGGAAGGTGTTCCGAGGTTGAAGCTGTGAATGTTTTAATATACATGAAAATAGTTAAAAAATGTCATAATTCCTAGAAAATCCCATTTGAGACCATGGGCCAAAAAATCACTGAAAATCATAAATTTCTCGGAAACGGTGAAAGATATCTTTGAGAAAAGTAATAGCATGCCAAACTACCAAAACTGCTGATCTAATATCATTTGTGTTAATTTGCGTTTCACAGCTGCTAACTGAGGTGGTTGCTGTGGCATTCTGGATGGTCAGTAGATCTTTGCAAGGGCGTCGCTAGGTGGTCGCTAGGCTAAGGTTTTCAGGGTGGTTGCTAGGGCTTTGCTAGCGGTTGCTATGGTGTTCTGGATGGTCACTCTGATCTTATTAGGTGGTTGCCAGGGTGTTCCTGGTGGTTGTTAGGCCATTGCTAGGTGGTTGCTCGGATGTTCTGGGTGGTCGCTAAGGCGTTGCTAAGAAGTAACTTGGTTATTAAATATACAAGAATCATACAAATAAAATACGACAAATATAAATAGGCAGATATTAGTTAAATATCTGCAGTCAACAGAGAATGTGTGTATGCATGCCTGTGTGTGTGTGTGTGTGTGTGTGTGTGTGTTGAAAAGTAAGAGAAGTTTCTATGCGAAGTAATGAAAGAGCAGAAAATGTTCAAAATTCTGCTGAGTCAGCGGAACATTTGTGTCTGTGTGTGTGTGTGTGTGAAAGAAAGAGATAAGCCCAAAACATATCGGGGCCGCAGCAGCACAGCACATCAGTGAAGCCCCTCAAGTGCTGCCCCTAGCATGTACTGGCAGCAGCGCGTCAACCCGGAATTCTCTTTCCCACTCCAGTCCACTAGGTGACAGTACGGTAGGTGACCTACGCTAGTCGCCCACCGTCAGCCAAAGCAACGGAAGAGGAAGAGGAAGCCCCTAACAGAAACAAGAATGATATCAGGGCGAGTTGCCTATTGAAATTGTCATATTAATAATTTGACAAACTAAAAAACATTATGAATCTGAGCATTCAGATACCATTTTCAAAGCAGCAGATGAACCCACAATTGACTAGCTTAACGTTTAACATTAAAGCGGTTCTCCCAGGAAAAAACTTTGCTGGCCACGTTGGAAATAGTGCAGTGGCGTGGCGCATCAGGCCACTGCTGTTGTGGGTTTGTACATCGAAAATAATAGGGGTGGACATTTTGATGCATGGCGGACGGCACTGGTGTGTTTTGGGCTATAGAGTGTGAGGATCAGATAATGTTGTCCTTCAACATCTGGAGGTTTGAATGTATTGTCAGTATTAAATGGACAGGCCTGAGATCGTCATACAAGTGTTGCCACCGCTTAGTAAATAATAAATGATAGTGGGCTGGTAGGAATGCAGCCAGATAGAGAAAGAGAGAGACAAAGCTCCACAGAGCTAAAAACTGTTTAACAGCTGAATAGGATAAAGAGGAGCTGAGGATGAAGGGTATAGAAGAAGAAAAGAGATTAGCAAAGCTATTAAATGGCAGGAGGAGTGATAGTAGTAGTTGCAGTAGGAGTACTCGTGGTAGGACTAGTAGGAGGAGCAGTAATATAAAAGATAACAGAAGAATGGTAACACTTTATAATAACTACACACTTTTAGGCATTTGTTAGGCATTAGTTAAGCATTAATAAATATTGAATTCATTATTAGTTAAGCATTAATAAATACTGAATTATCATTTCTAAAGCGTTTTTCCAAGCTTGTCTGCTTTTCCAATCACCTCCCTGAACTTGGCTTTGAGGTCAGAGTTGCATTGCAGTTGCATTCCACTTGGTGTCGCTCTTGTTTCAAGTTTCAAACAAGTGTTCAGCCAGTTGAGAACGTCTCAACGCACGTCATTTCCGCTTCTTCCTGTAACAACAGCGTGGGGGATGATGAACAGCCCGGTAGCAGTCGCCTTTCTTTTTGCACCTGATCATGACATTTGTAGATGGTAGAAAGTACTGGGATGGTGAGCGCAAAAAAGGCGACTGCTTTTCATTACACGCTGTGCTGTTGTTGCAAGCGTGGAGTGCATGAAGCCGGTGTAGCTTAGCCTAGCCCCGACTGTCAGCCCCGAACAGGGACGGCGGGCGGGAGCCGGCTGAGGGGCCCCGTCGGAGGTCCACTCCCCTCGCGGGCCGCACTGATATTACACTTTCATATCAAGGTGGGGGGCACAAAATATCGTCCTGCGGGCCGCAATTACTTTTCACTGCTTTTTCACTCTAGCGATGACATCACCCACTCTTGCCTGCTGAAGATTCGCAATACACACCCATTATATTATATATATTATACATTCCCCAGTTTGCCACAGTTACCTGCCACAACCAGATTTGTCTTTGTTGCCTCTTCCTCTTCTGGGTGCTGCTTTTTGGATCCTATGTAATTTGAGATGTAGTTAACTGGTTAAGTCAGGTTCTGGAGCAGAACCATGCCTCAACCACACCCCCAATTTCCTGTTGAGCCTACTTATACCTGGTCAACCCCTTCCAGCTCTGTTTGTCTCAGATCAAGACTAAAGCAACTGTGTCTCACTCACAGGCCCAGTGCAGCTCCGCCACCCACTACCCTCTCGGTCTAAAGACTTAACAGCCACAGAATTTGCCTTTGCCATTTCTCTCTTCCGTGACGTCATCTGCTCAGTATTCCTGAATCGGAGAGCCAAACTAGATTATTATATTTCACTTGTTCTTGATATGGCTCTTTGCTTTTGAGGGACAGCGTTTTACAGCTACCACGTTCACTTTGCTAATCAAGCAGCTGGCCGGATCCAGCAATTTAACCTTAAAACTCACTGGGGCACTCTTGATTCTGAACTCTACTGTTGTATATTTACGGCCCTCAAATCTCTCTCTTGCGAGTTAAGCGGCACTCCTTCTCACCCTGCCATGGCTTGCACTATCACCACTCCACCACTTTGCTCACAGCCTTCTTCTTCACACAGTAGCACAGTCTTAACCGATTATCACCTGCCGCACCTCCACCACCTGTCATTCCCAGGCCTGCAGTCCCTAGGTCAACGTCACAGTGCCAAAGGGGGTAGATAAACAAGATCAGCCAATCCTTTACCAGGGCGGCAGGATGGTATGCAATAACTTTAACCACCTGGGTTGCTCGCTTTCCAACTGCCACCTCCTGCATGTCTTCTCCTTCTGTGGTGGTGCTCATGCCAGGAACTCCTGCCCTAACAATCCAACAACACTGGCAGACTGACAAGCACACCACCTTGGAACAAGCATTAAAGTAAACATCCTCGCAGCTGCCCTACAAAACCAGTCTGACAGACAGTTTGTCCGCTTTCTCATTGATGGTCCCACAAATGGCTTTCATCCTGGCATAGACGTTCTCCCAGACACTTCCCACACCTGTCATAATCTCCAATCTGTTCTTACTGAACCCCACACCGTTGACACCCTTTTGGCTAAGTCAAAGAAGGTTTCGTGATAGGTCCATTTGACATTCCCCCTTTTCCATTGTTCCGTTTCAGCCCTTCAAGTGTTGCTACTCACAAACACTCCGGTGAAAAGAGGCTAATCATTGATCTTTCTTCCCCTCATGGCTCACAAATCCAGAGTATCAGCAGTCTCATTCCCAGTCCTGATTTCTCATTGCCATACGCCACTATCAACCATGCCATCACCCTCAATTGTCTAGCAGGTCACAGAGCATGGCTCTCTAAAGCAGACATTACAAGCACCTTCAAAGTCATGTCTATATTTATCCAGACATTTGGCACTTGTTCACTGGAACGGGGTGTATGGTTTTGCTGTGCACCTCACTTTTTTTCAGCCCCAAGATCTTTGACTCTCTGTCTAAAGCCCTGTGCTGGATTCTGAATAACAAAAACAAACTCTCCTATGTTGTCCATCTCCTCAATGATTTTCTCATCGTTTACCCACCATTCTCTCCCCCTCACCATGGACTCGATACTCTGACAAAAGCTTTCCATGAACTTGGCATCCCTCTTTCAGAGGAGAAAACATTAGGGGCCATCACTTCCACCGAGTTCCTTGGCATCACTCTGGACTCTGTTTCCTTTCAGGCATCTCTTCCTCCAAAAAGAGTCAGCGCATCTCGTTGCTCCTGTCGAACTATCCTCTGACCAACAAAACGCACAAAACGCCAACTGCTCACTCTTCTCGGCCATCTCAATTATGCCATCCGCATAATTCCCCAGGCAAAATCATTCTTGTTTATCCTGCTATCCAAAGCAGCAGCCATCCCCTCTCTCCATGACAGAGTTGTTCTTGATGACGACTGCAAAATGGAAATGCGCATGTGGCTTCAATTCCTGTCTCCTTGGAATCGCATTTCATTCTTCTACAATGACTTCATTACTCAGCCTCAGGACATCCAACTTTTCACAAGCTCCCTCAGCAGCTTCCAGTGGCTATTTTGGGGGGAAGTTGTTTCTCCTCAGCCAGGCCCCCAGAGTTTGACTCTCTCAACTCTGAGTCACGATTCTTTTCCCTTTTACAAGCTCTATCCCATTATTATACCAGCCATTCTTTGGGGGCATGAATGGTTCAGAAAATCCATTCTTATCACCGTCACTCTGACAACATCACAGTCGTAGAAATTCTAAACAAAGGTCACTCTTCCCTAACCATCATGCAGTTCATGTATCGACTCACCCTAATTTCAGACTGTTTGAAAGCTTATCACACCACCTACTGGTTGCCCTTTCCTTCTCTGGACACCATGTCTGTCTGCGACTTCATCACCCATGCTCACTCTATCCAAAATATCTGGTCACGTACTATTCAGATCTACCCGACATGACTTAACTTCTTCATCAAACTGGCTACAGGTGTTCCTTGTCCTTCAACTTCTCATTCTCATGTCACCATGTTAATCAAAGGCTTACGTAAACAGGAACTGCCTCTCCCTGCTAGTCGCTTGCCTCTCACTGCTGACCTCCTCCACCTCTGTATCCACTCCTTGCTTTTGGGCTACATATCCTCACCGTCAACTTAACCGGTAATATCGGGAATATGTTACTGTTGTTTTTTTTTAAATTTCTGAGGTGCTCTGAATTTGCCCCGACTTCATCTAATTATAATCCAGCATGTCACCCCAGACTATCTGACATCTCCGTCCACACTTCTGACTCACTCATATTTACATTCCACAGAATCAAAACAGATCAATTGGGAGTTTCCTTACTGATTTACATCTTTTGCTCAACTCCGACCTCAGCCCAAATGAACCTCTCACCAAATATATCAGCTCCCGGTACACGGCCAAGACATCTCCTCATCTTCGCAAGGTCTTCCATATATCAGGTATATCTCCAAAACACTATTTACTACATCTGGCCACTCCTTCCGCATTGGTGCTGCCTCTTCAGCTGCCCAATTGGGTGTCTCAGATCAAACAATTTAAGTCCTCGGCCACTGGTCATCCCAAGCCTGTTACTCCTACATCCGCAACAATCTCAATGATCTCTGTCAAGCTCATGTTAAAATTAGCTCAAATTAATACTACTCTTTGGGGACTAAGAGTCCAGCTTGGGCGGTGCGCAGCTGAAACGGAGTCCCATCCTGCCCGACCAACAAACCACCTTCCCGGACCAGATATCATCCCTCACCTTAATTCAATAAACACCTTTTCTTTAAATTCAGTATCTCCTTAATTGATTAAATATTTGAACGATATATTGTTGTGGCATGGTTCTTGCCAGTGAATAATTATAACATGACAAGATTCTGTTTTGAATAGGAAACCGGAATTATTTACAGTAAAGATAAATAAAAAGTTGTCCTTTAGTTGAAGGGGATATCTTGGAAAAATATACAGTGATGCTGTGTTTGCATTTCTGGATGGATAATATCACTGCAGTTCACCCGGAGACGAGCAGGGATGGATGAGTACTTATATATTATAATAATATTTTATAATATTTTCCTCAAGTAATATAAGGTACTACAGTCAGTCCAACAATACTGGTGAAACAAGATCATGTCACCAAGCTCTTATATCTAAACTATCAAATTTCATCTGTCAACAAGCTTTGCGGTTTGTGCAAAGATGATTATTTATAAATATACACTGGCTGTGCAAAGCCTCGCTGCAATTAGTCAGAAATTAAACCAAGCAAAGGCAATTAAAAACAAATTACCAACAATAACCACAAAGAGCTTTGGGGAGCAGAAAGGACATGCACATCAGATTAATGACATTCATAAGAATGTAATGTTGTAAATGTGCAGTCGTAGTCACCAATAGATGATCCACTGTAGACATCGATTAAGGTAGATACAACCCCCTTTTTTAAATGATAATGTTGACTCGTAATGAAATTATTAGTTTTAGTGAAATCATGGAACTGACTGATTTTTCACAGTTAATAACAAACAACTTCAGATTTGGTTTTCTCAGATGTCTTACACAGATATGGGTACATCCCTAATTAGTAGAGATGAGCAAGTACACCTTTATCAGCAGCTGAAACCAGAAGGGCTTGCTGAAAATTGGACGTAGGGAGACTAGAGGTTATCTAAATCTGAAATTAATTTGCGTTGATCCGAAGATGCTGTTTTTATTATGTTAAGTGAAAAAAACCCTCTGAATTCAACATCAAATCAATGACAACATGAAGAGACCCACCAAACAAGTAACTTAAAAGATTTACCTTCAGTGAAACAATGAGCACTACATGTATGAACTAGATTTTTCATCAGGGTTCACCTGGAGCAAAATATTCAGCCCTGGCATTATTGGCCCAGACTGGCCCCCAACAGTGAGCCAAATACTACCCACCAGCACACACCATCCTTGCAGTAACCCTAAAATTTGCACACAGTATTATTCCTCCAAACAACTTCAAAGTTAAGTAGTAAGTGTCATGAGCAGCAGACATGTTGCTGAAAGCAGTCTCTGTGAGTCTCTAGTGCCCCTGTTGATCCATGTTACTTATGCATTTTTTATTTTTTTTTTAAACTAATAAGCCAACAATTGCACCCATGAATCATATAGTTAGATCGGTCACTAATCAACTGTTACTTCTATATTCAAACAAGTAACAATCTGTGATATATGCTTAAAATCCCCATGAAATGAAAAATCAAATTTTAATTAAAAAAAAAATCAAATATGTGTTGCTCCTATCCTTGCCTATATGACAATATGTGACCCAACAACGACCAAAAAGTAGTTTTTTTATCTTTGATTTATTTTATTTTTAGTTAAGCATTTCTGGGAAACTGTTTTAAAAATACTGATGATTCATCCTACACTGGAGGGCATATTTAATTCTGCATCCAATAAAAATAATTTTAAAAAAAACCAAACAAACCCAAAACAGGCTTTTTGATGTTAGTGTCACCAAGCCTCAATTTAAGAATATTTTGAATTTACCTCTATAAGAGCTTGTCTCACATTTTCAATAACATTATAATTGGAGGATGAGGGACCTGTTGCTGCTTCAGTGTGTCTGTAACTGAGGGGTATGTAGTTCGTTATGGTAAACATTGCTGCATAACTATAATAGATATTATTACATGACATTGTTGCTTTAATGCTGAATAATTTACGTTATGCAAAATATATGCTCCAAGCTGCATCAGATACTGATGACTATTAAATTGTTGTAAATTGCGCTGTGGTTGTCAGCTCTTGGAAGAGGCAAAGAAGAAAAGAAGGGGTAACCGTACTCGGGTGAAATCTTTTCTGTTCAGTTCTACATGTTGAAGGAATGTATCAGTCTAACTATCAAGTTAAACCAAATATCAACTTTCTTAAGAAATACTTCAATTTTGTTTAATGGTATGCTGCAAAAAGCACTCCTGGTGGTCGCTGGCTCCACCAAGGAAACAGTTTTCAGCGCATTTTTCCATTTTCTTAACCGCTCCTAACCTTTCTTACGGGGTGGTGGTGTAAAAGATTTGTGTGTTGAGGCAACCTCTGCTCCATCCATTGATTTAAAAGAAGGGTCTCCTGTAACTTCTACTTTGTGTGATGATCAGGATCCTTTATATTGTCATCATTATCCCTGAGACCAGGATCAGAGTCTGCAAGAAAAGTGCGTAGCCTTGCACCATTAAATGACCTAGCATCCATCTATAATCTGTAAAATAGACAGAAAAAAATCCAGACAATAAAATGTTATTTTGCTATAGTAGTAATATATTTTTATATATCAATATGTGTCACTTTGTTTGTTACCATGGAATTAGTAATATTACCAGTACTAGTATTTTTTCCAAGTATTTAGTCTTGATTTTTACCTTCAAAGCATTTTAGAAATGGTAAAAAAAAATGTAGTGATGTTTTTTTCCCTTTTTAAATAATAATAATGGAAATGATGGAATGGTAATGGAAATGAGTTAATTACATCAGAATTACAAAGGTGACTATTTGTACATTTTACTTTTTGATAAAAACTGTAAAATGTATGATTTTATCACTACCTTTACCTAACAATGGCAAGTCAACCATTTGGTAAAGCATGTTTTTAGACAGTTAAAAAATGACTTTAATGAACTTATTTTAGCATAGATGTATTGAAATACCATTAAATGCATCATTTTGAGTAATAGGATTGATCAAAAACTTTGTATTCCATGGGAGAAGTCAGATTTATTTACAGTAGCCCTGCATCATTACACTTACCAGAGAGCGACAAATCAACCATTAGGTTGAGCATGTTCTCGGAAAATTGTTTTTAATGAATTAAGTTGAATGACTCTATTCAGTTAGAGCTCTCAAACCATTATATGTTGAGAAAATATGCTTACCTCCAAAAATTTAGCCAAACAGAGCTCGTTTAATTTTGTTGGTTCACTGCTAGATAGATAGTAGACTGAAAAGGCCCCCTATTTTTTAGACAATGCTCTATCTGGTGGATTTTTCTGGCAGAGCACACCTCAACCGAATGGTAGAGATGGTTCAACTAGATTTAATTAAGTTTAACACATTTTTCATTAAGATATAGTGACTCAAAATGTGCTCTACCAAATGGTTGAGCAGGAAGTTAAAGGGTTAATATTCATTTCAGCTCTTGCAAATCTGAACCAAGCTCTAAGGTAGCTGTTCCATGGATGACACCAACACCAACCATGGTGCTCTACTTAGTTGAGCTTTGCAGCTAGATGAGTGATGACAGGTTCACTCCAGTATGAACAATTCTGCCTGAGGCAATCTGGAGAGCTCCATCTTGGGATCAGTCTGACTCTGGAAGCTTCTTGACTGTTGGGTTAGTAACACAAGACCTGTCAAAATTTCTACATGTTCACGTTCAAACTAAGCTCAGAATTTACTACACCATTTTGGTAAAGTAACCTGCTGACCTTTCGCAATCATGACACGGTCATGAAGGAGTTATAGCACAAACATGTGACATTTAGTGTATTTTATGTATGTGTGCTGCAGAGGAGCTCAATATCTTGGAAAAATGAGTTTCAAACACACGTATTTCAATTAATGAAATAATATATTACTTCTTCTCATTACCTACTAAACAATAAAAAAAATGCCCTCAAAAAATGAAACTAAGCGATGCACATTAATATAAAACAGAAATTTAATTAAAACTGGCTTATAGTTTATGGAGAAAATGTCCTCTGGTTTTCCCTCTGATGTCCTACGACTGCTCTATCTGTCTGCAGCCTTTTATTTAGCGGAGCTGTAACCAACAACTACCTGGTGCTGCAGCTGCAGCTTCGGTCTGCCGGCAGCCTGCATGTTGCTTTCAGGAACCTCTGTGAATCACAGAGTTGAGGCAGAGCAGTCGTACGACCTCAGAGGGAAAACCAGAGGACATTTTCTCCATATAATACTAACCAGTTTTACTAAAATTGATGATTTGTGCGACGTATTAACATATGTCATTCAGTTTTGTTTTTCGAAGCCATGGGTCCTGGCCAAAGTTACATAGTGTTGTTTTGAGCAATGCTTGGTTAGGTTTTTTTTTTTTAAAGACAAAAAAAGGGGCCGAAATTAAAACGACAAATTGTGACTTAAGAAGATTTTAAATTTACTTCACTGCATGTCATTCGTGTAAGTGCTTGCTAGGTCTGTGTTGATCTTAATTTCTAATGCATTTAAGGGAAGATCCCACAAATAATACAAAGAAACACACACAAAAGAAACCTGCATTAAGCATCAGCTTGTACAGGCTAATCTTAGCAGGGTTGCACTACTGATAATACTCTGCACACACACATTCGCACCTTTGAAATCTGCGTATGTGTACCCAGACAGTCATGACATACCCACTAAATACATGTGTCTTGCACATTATGAAAGACAGCAACACCTCTCACACCATCTGACAAAAACCCTTTAGCAAGCAGTGAAAGAGCAGCAGAGTCAATAGGTCGAGGGCTCTATCTATTGGTCCTCCTAACTCTTGATGGGCGGAGCCAGGCATTACTAGGCATTGCCTCCTATCACCCTGCAAGACACACTTCACAAGGTGGTGAGCAAAGACTGGTGTGTTGCTAATAGGTTCGTGCCAAGAGGAGATGGTTGCTGCGTAGACTTGAATTATGGTACGAGACAGTCCCTTCTCTTGTCGATACTGTAGCAAAGAAGGAAATCTGGACCCAGAAGGACAAGCCAGGGGGTCCAGTTTTTTTCCCTTGCACTCTTGCACAGCTTATGGCTGACAGTCCACCCCCCCACCCCCCCAAGCCTGAGATGCTTCCTGAGATGTGGCTGAAAAAAGATGGACCATTATCTATTCTTTATATTGATCCCGAACAAGCCTCCAGCTCATTGCTGGGTCTTTATCTATTGACTGATGGCTGACCTGAGACCAGTAAATTAAGTACAGTAGTTATAATGGCTTTAAAATGGAGGACTCCCCTGTGTGACTGACCTCTAGCTGTCAAACACAGATTGATGTTTAAGAGAATGTGCAATGGATTTGCCACATAAAGTTGAGGGTAAATTAGAAACCCTTATGACAGGACTCTGCCTTAAAGTGATACACGCGCGGATTTACATTGTAGGCTTTTTCTCTTCATGGACGTTAGTCAAACGTTAGGGCAAAGATAAAATTA
>JAQLOL010014005.1:0-13399 GCA_029783665.1 Naso thynnoides
TCAGTGGTTCCAAATCCAGAGATCACACATTCCTTTCCAGGTGGGAAAGTCTGGTCTGGTAGACACACTGCCCTCACAAAGTCGTTTTCCTTGGCACAGTAAGGGTGGTCTGTAACTCTGAGATGAAGCAGAGCTAAGCAAAAAAAAATTTTAAGTTAGTCAGTCATTTGAGTTTTATGGTGAACTAATAAAAAAAAAATCTTTGCACAAACAGGTCTCAATGTATGAAAACCGAATTCCTAATGTACTATCAAAAACAGAGAAGATAACACAGAGAAAATAACAAAATTCATATCAGAAAACTAAATAATATGTCATATTCAAAGCTTTGGATTAAATTTTTGACAGCTATACTGTGTGGTGTGTATGTTGTACTAATGTGTGATAGAGTCTAGGAGAGATACTTAACACTAGCTTACACAAAAAATAGACTGCTCAAAAGTCTCGATATGGTCTGTAGTCTTTTAAGATTAAAAACTACTTTATATTTAAAAAATGTGACTAACCAACATCGTTGTGTGGAATTCCGTTAATCTCTGTGTAGTTTTCATGAGGAATAGTTTGTATGACCGGGATGGTCTGGCCCCAGTGTTCTCCTCCGTCTAAGTTTTCTTTTCCCAAAACCACTTGGTAATCTAGATCACTTTTACTGAAAAAATAAAACAATAATTTTACCATAAATTGATTGATCAACTGGAAATGCCACAGAAACAAAACACAAAACCTACATGCAGTGGCTGGCAGTGAGGACCCAGCAGGATGAAAGAAGTATCCCGCCACATTTGTGTTGAAAATCTTCCTGTGTGTCTTTAGATCTGACCTGCAGGGACACCTGCCACGGGTGGGCACCGGGGACAGTCTTGCTGCCCCTAATAATCATGCGAGGGGGCACAGGTTTCCCACACTGGGAGAAAGGGGCAGAGCCTGGCTCAGGCGTGACGGGTGGCATTTCAGTGGCTGAGAGAAAACAGAGATGAGTCAGCACAGTGCGGGCATACAGACATAAAAACACCAAGTAGACCTACTGTTTGTGTGTGTGTGTGTGTGTGTGTGTACGTATGAGAGAGAGAGAGAGAGATCACCTGCAGAGCACCTATTGACTCTGCAGTAATCCTTCTTAAGTTTGTTGTCTCGTTTCACAAAACACCAGGGCTTGCCATCCCCGTCTGGGTTTCTTAAATGTAAAATAAAAAATAAAATTATTACAATACAAAAAGTAAAATAAATGAAATAGAAATGACCTAAAATTGATGTCATCAATGTTTGTATTTTAGTTCTAATGTTACCTGTTTTATTTTGTCAGGTTATTCTCAGTGTGCTTCTGTTATACCTTCCTGTTTTCAGTTACACTTGCTTGCCTGTTTTCTTTGACACTCACTTGTGTTCCCTCTCACATATACCTGTTCTGATTCCCATCATCACTTTTGTGAATATTTATGTCAACCTATTGTCTGTTTTGGTTGTTCTGCTTTGTTGTATTTTCCTGTTCTGGCTTATTTCTTTGCCTTCTGTCACAGTTTCCTAACTGTGTCCATGCCACCCTCATCTACTCATTTATTTATCTACCTGCAACAGTGTTTGGGTGATTAAAGCCTCCGATTTTTAACTTAAGCTAAAGCTAAAACTTAGCTAAAGCTCAGTGCACTGGTTGGATCATTCAGCTCTCTAAGAGGATGCACTCGAGGATAAGGTTGTAGTTTAGATGTGATAAAGAGCTAGTGAGAAGTGACTGCTCACTTGAAAAGGAGAGGCTATTCAGTGCCAGTTATAGTAGCTGTGGGAGAAATTAGCTGGTTAGCTCAGGTAGCCATCCGTGCAGTGCTGAGTCTGCTTGGACTACAATTTCGAAGCACTAGGTGGGTGTTGGTATACGCCTACATAGCATGGAGAGCTGGATCACAGAAGGTTTTCAGGTGTGGGCAGCAAAAAAAGAGGTAGTTTTCTTACTCAGTGGTACTGAACGTTGTGAACTGTGTGGCTGTGACTGTTTACTCAGTCAGCAAACGGCTAGAAAATCTCCCGACTAAACAGATGACTAATTCATTAAATCAATGACGAGAGCACAGCAAAGTGCTGCAACAGTCAGTTTTCTCAACTGAAGTCCTTTGCTAAAAGGGATGCATATATTTGCCTCATTATTTTACGCTTTTGTCTGCATTAACATAAACATCTGATGTTGCAAAATTAGCCTATAAATATAACAAAAAAAAAAAAAAAAAAAACAGGATGGGCATAATAGGTCTCTCATGAATGAATAGGCTGATAACAACTCAACTCCTCAATTTTCAGAGGAATTACCAAATCTTTTGTCAAATTTACAGTAGCACAATAATTTCTAAGATCATGCATTTGCACAAATGCAAAAACATGATGGTTTAAAGGGAAAATAAACAAATAAATTAAAATGAAATAAATAAATATTTTGCCAATACATAATGTAAATACAGTTGGATTATACCTGCAGTGGTTTTCTTCTAGTCCAAAGTCTGAGTATGTGGTGAAAGGATTCTCCCCGTGTTCCAGAATAAGATAAGAACGCCAGTCCAGACACACCTCCCCATTTTCTGTCCTGCTAACAGCACCCCTGTAAGTCTCTCCATTTCCCTCATAACAGTCATTGGGAGCTTCACAAAACATGGTACAAAAAGACAAAATGATGTAAGCACAAAACTTTAACACAATATCCATATACAGGAGTGAAAATATTAACATCAAAAAGCATACATTAAGTCAAAAGACATAGTCTAAAAAGTTAGCTGTGCTTTTTATGTCACAGAAAGTATGATCTGCTGAGGACAGTTTGATCTTCAGTCTTCTGTTCCCTTTTATGGAAAACGGTTATTTTAAATAGTTAAATTGTAAAACTTTTTTTAAGTAAATAACTCTAACTTAAGTATCAGATCAGTAAGAGTAATGGCTGACTCTATGCTTCATAAAATCATTACCAATTTCACAGAATGTCCCAGTATATCCATGAAAACAAGCACAGTTTAAGCGGCGGTCCCCTTGTATGCACAAGCCTCCATTCTGGCAAGGATTGGGATCACAGGGCACCTCTGGCACTGATACAAACAAGACATTTATATTTAACATTAGCAGGTGAAAATAATCAATAAATTGTTGGAATCAAATATAGCCTTAATGGGGTCATTTTATCAAAGACATTGTAGTTATTTTCCTATGTTTGAAGAGACACTTCATTATTGTGCAGATATGAATCTCTTGTATGTGAAAGTTTCATGCTTAAGCAAAACAAAATTAATATCAATAATTGAATGAATAAACAAAATCTTATAAAAGATGTGGTACTCACGCGTATTACATTCGGGACCATGGAAGGGAAATCTGCATTTACATTCATAAAATGGATGTTCGTCCAGGTTAACGAGACAATCACCATGGCCACATGTTGCATTCTCGCAAACATTCCCCACTAAATATTTGAAACAAATAAATGATGTACATGTATTAATTTCATAGAAAAACACTGTGTAGGCCGAATTAATCCAAACAGATTCATGCCGCCAAAGTATAAAAAAGTATTGCACATTTAAATTAAATGAAACATTGAAAAGAATTAATAAGTTCAGATGGGGATTCTTACCCTTTTGACACCTCTTGCCGGTGTAAGGCTCAGGACATGTACATGCAAAACTTAAAAATTTACTTTCGCATGAGCCATTATTGAAGCAAGGGTTTACATCACAAGCATCTGAAAATGGAAGGATATAAGTCTGCATTCTGAGAGGTAAGATGAAAAACAATGTATAATCACAGGGTTTACTTACGGCCAAAAATGTCATACCAAAAGTCGTCCCACTTGTTCCCATCAGACTTTTCTTCAGTGGTGTTGGTGCTCAAATCATCTCCATAATATATGTCTGCCATGAACAGAGAGTTTTTTAAACGCTTATTGGTCTGTACAGACATTCACTGAATGATTAATTCTTTGTGTAAATTATAGAAATTGAATCAGAGCATGCTGTGTCAGGATATCCATTTCTAGAAGAATGAAATGGAACAAAGTCTAAATTCAATGCATAGATGTGGTCTGAGCACTTTACAGGACAGCTTTAGGCCTAATAAATCAATCCATTAACAGTCTCTAATATTAAGAGTACTACAGGAATTGCAATAACACGAAAGCAATGAAACCTTTGTGCTGTTTTCAAGAATAAAAACAGATATCAAAAAGAGCAAACATAGTTAAGGGAAAATAAAAGAACTCTTGAAAGTGTTTTAAAACCACATTTGTCTATCTTCAAGATTAACATAAGCTCAGTATATTTTAAGTACTTGATATCAAATATTCAAAGAAAAAATACAAAGAGATTAAGATAAGATAAGATTCGGTGTCACCACGTAGATCAACTGTAGAAAGATTCTTACAGTGGGATTCGACCACCTGAAATGACAAAATCACAGCATAGAACATATCAACAAGCATTTTCGCAAGATAAAAAGCCCTTCTTTTCCTTATGAGTCAAACTCAGTTATTTCACCATAACAAAAACTGGGCTAATTTGTTCATAAACTTACAGCTGTCGGGTCCTCTCCGAGAACGCTCAGTACACTCAGGCTGATGAGCAAGGCTCCTGCGGTCAGCATGGTGCTGTGTGTCAGTCTCAGCAAGATGTAGAAGACTGAAGACTCGGCGATCATATTTATTACTCCAAACGTCCTTGATTGCCCACTCATCCCTCACACTTGTCAGTCTTTAGCCCGCTGTATTGATTATGTGGGAGTTTGTGTGTTTTGGGATATTGATAACTAATGTACCATGGTTTCATTTATTTAACCTTGTTTTTAATGTCAATTTCGACTTTGACCTCTTTGTAAGCAAAACCTTTACTATGTATCTGTTCTGTTCATTAAAGTCTAATTGCTTACAGCTGTTCTGACTTTATTATTTAAATTTATTTTCATTTTTAACACACCAGAGAAAGAAGTAGAGGGTATTAACTAACACACTTTTCAGATGAAGGGTGTGCTGGGTTGTCCTGGTTTTACATTTGCATTGATGTTTGTTTCATCTTGTGATCTTTAGTCTGTTGATGTCTGCGTTTCGGTACTAGACCTTCATCAGGCAGACCTTCATCAGGTTTGCCTGATGAAGGTCTAGTACCAAAACGTTGTAAATAAATTTTGTATTGCAAGTTAGACAGTGTGCAGGAGTCCTTCTGTAACTTTTCTTGTAGCTGAAATTTTTGTATTCCTGACGACCTGGTCAAGCCTCAGTTCCCACTCACCGCTCTCAGCTTCCCTCTGACACCCGCTCCTATATTGGTGCAGTAAAAAAATACCTTTAACTTAAGCTAACACTTGAGTTCCTCTGTGTGTCCTCATCCAGGTTCACTTGCTAAGAATTACTTGAACACAGGCCACTATAGCTTAGAGAAAATAAAGAGGGATAAAAAGCAGACATCAACAGACTAAAGATCACAAGATGAAACAAACATCAATGCAAATGTAAAACCAGAACAACCCAGCACACCCTTCATCTGAAAAGTGTGTTAGTTAATACCCTCTACTTCTTTTTGTGGTGTCTTAAAAATGAAAATAAATTTAAATAATAAAGTAAAAGCAGCTGCAAGCAATTAGACTTTACTGAACAGAACATATACATAGTAAAGGTTTTGCTTACAAAGAGATCAAAGTCGAAATTGATATTAAAAACAAGGTTAAATAAATGAAACCATGGTACATAAGTTAGGAATATCCCAAAATGCACAAACTCACATATAATCAATACAGCGGGCTAAAGATTGACAAGTGTGAGGGATAAGTGGGCAATCAAGGACGTTTGAGGGAACAAATGTTTTCACTGAGTCCTGAGCCTTCTACATCGCGCTGAGACTGACACACGCACCATGCTGACAGCAGGAGCTTTCCTCGTCAGCCTGAATGTACTGAGCATTCTCGGAGAGGACTCGACAGTTGTAAGTTTAAGAACAAATCAGCCCGTTTTTTGTTATGGTGAAATAATTGAGTTTGACTCATAAGGAAAAGAAGGGCTTTTTATTTTGCGAAAATGCTTGTTGATATGTTCTGTGCTGTGATTTTGTCATTTCAGGTGGATCAAACCCATTGTAAGAATCTTTCTACAGTTGATCTATGTGGTGACACCAAATCTTATCTGTCTCAATCTCTTTTGTATTTGTCCTTTGAATATTTGATATCAAGTACTTAAAAACAGGACTAGGTTAAAACCTAGTGTATGGCTGGTCCCGTCTGGTGAATGTGTTTTTTTTTTCAGCCAGTATTTTTTAGTGATAGTTAGAGGTCATGTGTAACATGAGTATGTTTGGATATTAGTAGTTGTTATTCAGCACTCTTACTAAGTCAATGAAGACATAATATGATGAATAATATAGTTGTGCTTCTAGGAACAATAGGGTGTTTGCATTATGTGGAACTCAGACACTAATAATTTCTGTAGCTAGGTGACTTTGTTTGGTCAGTGTGCAAATTTATGGATATTAAAAGGTATACTCAAAAATAGTGTTTACAATCATATTCTCTATATGTTATGTTAATGACTAGAATTGTGTTTGAGTGTAGTGTATTTGCACATACATGATGTGGTATTAGTAGGCCTATGTTTGAGTCTGAAGAAGTGACTTTGCACTTGGAAATACATTCTTTTATTGGTATGTCTGCTTCTATAGAGAACTCTCAAAGGAACAAGTTTTTATTTTCACTTCTTTCCATTTGCACACATTTGGGATTGTTTTTTAAATCTGTACCGTGTCTGTCTGCACATGGAGAGCTGCTTTGTCACTTCGCTGTAGTCAACTATCACTAAAACACACTGGCCAAAAAAACAAAAAACAAAAAAACACATTCACCAAATTGGACCAGCCATATCCTAAGTTTGAACCGAGTCTTGTTAAAAGGTTGAAATGAATCGCCAACAACTTGTGTCATTAACCACAAGCCTCTAGTTTACATTCAGTAGTTTGTCTTTGTTTTTTATCGATAGGTTATGATAAAACAGTGGCTGCACTAGTTTCTGTCACCACACTAGGTAACTAGCTTCTAGGTAACTGCTACTAGCTAATTATCCTGTGGAAAATGCCTGAAAAGGAATTGACAGCAATGTGTTATCAGGCGTTGGATCAGACTCCAGCACAAAATGTCTTTTCTGTTCACTGCTGAGTGGAGGATACATGTTTCTGATAAAACACTGTAATGCCAGAGACACACAGGGCAATGAAGCACTGCAGAGCCTGAATTCTCCACTTTAGAGTTTGCTGTTAACACGTGGCTAGCGTAAGCTCATATATACCAGAAGCACATTACTCTGCGCCAGTCAACATCTTGCTCCTCTTGTCTCTTCTAATCACATAGCCTAAAGCCATTGTTATTGGCACAGGGTGTTTTAAATTACTCCAGTGCAATGTACAGGCTTCATTACAAGCCAGCATCCAAGTTAGTGTCCTATGAGCTAACAGCAAACTAAATGAGAATTTAGCTTTTTGTACGGTCAAAATAGTCCACAACATATGCAAAGGCGCACAGTAAAGTAAGCTTTTTTTCCTGTCTGTGCCCAGCAAAAACAAATTGTGTGTTACAAATTGCATACTTAAATACAGTACACTTCAATACAGTACACTTATTGTGTAGTGTATTAATCTCGACCAGGTAGTGTCCCAAATCACACACTGCCATTTTGCCTTATGGGAAGTGACAATGGTTTTTTTCAATCACCTCTTCTTCGACTCCTTTTCTTTAAATGGCGAATTGCAAACAGTGGGTGTGTGACTATCACAAATATTTGACAGCTATTTTCTGATGCTATTTCGTTCATTTAACTTGTATAAGAATCTTCCACAGTAAAGTTGACAAGATATCACACATAAACCAAACTCACACCACAACGTTAATGCCTGATTAAAATGTGCCACCATAGCTAGGAGCATGTTAGCTAGCTAGCAGATGCTAATGTTAAATAGCGGATGCTAACATTAGCTAGCATGGTAACTGCACCAAATCATTAAAGACCCAACAAAAATTATAAATGGCGGCTATCTGACAACAGTATACATAGCGGTGCTTAGTGCAAAAACATGTCTAACTTGCATCTGTGCAACATGGCGACATTCACAGTTGCAAAGTCGGTGGTGCGTGAAAATCCTTGCTGGAATGCCCTGACTCCATTTCCAAGTTTAGATGTTAGTGATGTAACTTCCTCTACATCACCAATAAGGCGTTTGTTGAGGGCATGAAGTATCCATCATTCCACACTCAATTTTTGGACTTTTTTGAGTGCACAAGTAATACACCGCAATTTCGCACACTTTTCAGTGCGAACGCACTTCGTGCACTTCTGCACTCAAAATATTAAATGTTATGTACAGAAGTATGCAATTTGGGACACAGCTAAACAGCGCGTTCTTCAAGCTAATGCTAGCAACGTGCTAACAGCAAACTAATTTAAACAGCTCAAGAGGGATCTGGGTATTGTCAAGCAAACCCACAGAGCTACGAGAAGACCCGTCACCGTGTCGGGTCTGTGTTGGACCTTTCCGTAGCTCCTCAGACAAACTGTGTTCATCGTAAATACACTAAGTCAGTCAGTCTGTCAGTCGTGGACATACCCATGTGTTGGGCAGGTTACTTCCGGGACTAGCCAAAGATTATACTGAGTTTATGTTATTCTTAAAGGTAGACAAATGTGGTCTTAAAACACTTTTAAGAGTTCTTTTATTTTCCCTTGATTATGTTTGCTCTTTTTGAGACCTGTTTTTATTTTTAATTGCACAACGGTTTCATTGCTTTGGTGTTAATGCAATTTCTGTAGTTTCTTAATAGTAGGGAACATTAATGAATTAACTTATTAGGCCTAAAGCTTTCCTGTAAAGTGCTCAGACCACATCTATGCACTGAATTTAGAATTTGTTCCGTTTTATTCTTCTAGAAATGGATATCCAGGCAAAGCATGCTCTGATTAAATTTCTATAATTTACACAAAGAATGAATCATTCAATGAATGTCTGTACAGACCACTTAGTGTTTAAAAAGCTCTCTGTTCTTGGCAGACATATATTATGGAGATGATTTGAGCACCAACACCACTGAAGAAAAGTCTGATGGGAATAAGTGGGACGACTTTTGGTATGACATTTTTGGCATCGGTAAGTAAACCCTGTGATTATACAGTGTTTCTTCATCTTACCTCTCAGAATGCAGACTTATATCCTTTCATTTTCAGATGCTTGTGATTCAAACCCTTGCTTCAATGGTGGCTCATGCAAAAGTAAAATTTTAAGTTTTGCATGTACATGTCCTGAGCCTTACACCGACAAGAGGTGTCAAAAAGGTAAGAGTCCCCAACTGAACTTATTAATTCTTTTCAATGTTTCATTTAATTTAAATGTGCAATACTTTTTTATACTTTGGTTGTATTAATCTGTTTGGATTAATTTGGCCTACACTGTTTTCTGTGTAATTAATACATGTACATCATTTATTGGTTTTAAATATTTAGTGAGGAATGTTTGCGAGAATGCAACATGTGGCCATGGTGATTGCCTCGCCAACCTGGACAAACTTCCATTTTATGAGTGCAAATGCAGATTTCCCTTCCATGGTCCCGAATGTAATACGTGTGAGTACCTCATCTTTTATAAGATCAATGACTGAAGGAATAAATAAAAATATTTATTTTTTATACCTGCACAATAACGAGGTAATGACATCTTTACAAATATAGGAAAATAACTAACAATGTCATAAATAAATGACCCCATTAAGGCTATATTTGATCCCAACAATTGCTGTTGCCAAGATTCTTTTAACCTGTTGATGTTAAATATTAATGTCTGTCTGTATCAGTGCCAGAGTCGCCCTGTGATCCCAATCCTTGCCAGAATGGAGGCTCGTGCGTACAAGGGGACCGCCGCTTAAACTGTGTTTGTTTTCATGGATATACTGGGAAGTTCTGTGAAATTGGTAAAGACTTTATAAAGCACAGAGTCAGCCATTACTCTCTCTGATCTAACTGTTACTTAGCTTAGAGTTGATTACTTAAAAACGAACAATTTAAGTATCAAAAAAACACAATTTAAAAGTACCTTTTTCCATAAAAGGGAAGAGAAGCCTGAAGACCAAACTGTCCTCAGTACACTCAGAAAAGTTTGACCATTGTCTACTTAAAAAAAAAATAAGGCAACAAAGTGACACTTAATATAATTGAATACATTTTAAATCATTCCACTTTGATTAAAAACTACTGATTTAATAAAGTAAACTTAAACAAAATTATTACATAAAAAATAATGAAATCAATAGTTGAAATATTTTGGATTTACAAATAATATGGCAAATGTTGAGTAAATCCAAATCAGTTTTACAGGGAAAACTGATTAATATTTACTTGGTATTTGAGAAAAAGTAATTTAGATTTACCAAATATCTGTGAAAAAGTGATTTAGATTTACTAATAAATTAAGTGGAAGTAATTTATATTTACTAATTATCTGGAAGAAATTGATTTCTATTCACTAAATATCTGGATGATATTGATTTATATTTACTAATTTTGTGGGTGAAATTGAGGCTCTCCTAAATATCTGGATAAGAATGATTTTTGATTCAATAAATGAAATAAGTTATATCAACTTATAATTGGTACCACATGACTTAAAATCTATTTAATGTTATTGTCACTTTGTTGCCACAATTTTTTAAAAGTTGAATCTACTTAATACCATGCCTTCTTGTTCCAAGAATTTACTGGAAGTCAGTTGACAAATTACCATATGTAGGAAAAAAGCAGGTAAATGTTTATTTGTGCAACTTTGTTTCCACATACATTTTCAAAATTTGTAAAAAAAATTTTTTGCACAAATGCCAAAATACAAAGAAATAGAGAGCAAGGCTGTAAAAACAAAACATAAACAATGTGTACAATAGGGATATATATGCTGGCAATCTGTTTATTATGTATTTTGATCAAGGCAATTATGAAGTGATGTCGTATTTACAAAGAAAGTTGAGAGATCTACAAATTCCTTCTAAGTGCAGAATTAATATGACTTCTGCCCATCGCTTGTGAGCATTGTGAAACAGAAGACTTTTGGGTGTGAATCAAGGTTTGGTGTTAACATTGTGGCAGTGTTTTCAGACAAAAAAACAAAACAAAACACTGAAATTCTTAAGGCCAATATGGTTTAAACAGTTAAAAGAAATCAAAACATCCCTGTGTTGACAGGGATTTGGTTTGGTTCTTCACTAACTAAAGTGGCACTCAAATCGTAAATTTGTGCAAATTCAAATACCTCTATTAAAGTATGCAACGTATGTATCCCTGGTGTACATAACAGAATCACAGCAGCAAGTCCCTCAAATGAGTATGACTTTTTTTTTCCTTAACACACCTGTAGAGTAATGAACTGCAACACTGACACTCAGACAATGCTTGGAAGTAAACCATATGACAATGACTTAACAATTCCTACAGAAGACCCACAATCTGTCAAACATTAACAACTACATCAGATAAAACAGATGATGTATACTTCCACATTTTCTTTCCAGAATGGCAGGAGCTTTGTGGCCTGCAAGCAGAGTGATAAAATATTTCTGGAGAAAAACAAATGCACTTGCTATTTGAGGCAGGCCAATTGAACAGGTAGCTTCTTCAGTGTCAGATCAGTACAGCTTGTGCTCACAACTACAATAACAGTTGCAGAAAACAGAGGTAAAGACCCAGTAGAATATTGTCCATCTTCATAATGGAGCTGTGGGGTGGTGTTGCAATAAAAACTAGAAGAATCATGAAAAACAAGAGGACTGTCTGGTTTTGCCTCTGTGGACTGTGTCACTGGCATACATATGTCCTAAGCTGGTGGCTGAGTGTTCATAGTCCACCAAGAAGCTCTGTGTTTTCAAAACAACTCTCACTGTCCTGGTCATAATGTAGCACTATCATTTTCTCATTACTGCTGGAATACCAAGCTACAAAAACAGTTACTTGTGGCGGTTGTAAGTCCAAAATATAACATCACAACCTTCAAATGAGTATGGATAACAATTTTTTTTCTAAACAAGACTTAACTTAACTGCAGCACAGAATTACTGAGCACTCCAGTATAGGGTCCCTTTCTTAAGCCATAGCTTGCTCTTGAGGCTGTTAACTTTTGGGGAAAGCTTTGAACAATCCAGTTAGGAGAAAAAGTTTCTGGAAGGCTTCAAAAGTGTACCTGAGCTCCTTGGGATAGGCAAGATTCACTGCATACATCAAACCAATGAGCATGGCACAAGCCCTTGGAAAGTTACCCAGAGCAGTCAGGACCTTTGTTCCGTCTATCACGATTCCGATGTCCTCTGTACCTTCTGACAGATAAGTCTGGATGCTGTAGATTTTCATCTCTTGTACAGCAAGGTCCTGTGCCACATTGCCTTCATCTGCATCCTAAGATAACAAGAACATTTTGTATTTTAGACTGCACAGCTAAAGGAGATGGTCCTAAATAAATAGAGGTTGAGAGAGAGATATATATGCCTTTCAACTTACATCATACTCTTTGAAGAGCTTATGGCAGATTACCCAAGATACGACATCAGACACCGGATGACAATGTCTCTGGTTATGTTGATGGTAGGATTGCTAGGAGCCTGAAATAAGATAAATTAATATTACACAAGGTCATGGTTCAGTTTTTAGTGCTAGGAGGCTTAGACTGTGAATTTGAAAGAAAAAAACCACTGTCAATGATCCTTTAAGTGCTGTCTGAGAGACTAGTTTTATGAAACACTTCCTGTATTAACTGAGATTTTCAGAGGACCAGCTATAACTCCAGAAAGTCATTGGTCGGGGAAAAGAAAAGAAACTTCCATAAAACCAAAACACTTTAAATGTTATGTTTATCATTGAATTTATGGTGAGCTGGTAGGTGAGTTTTGTCATTTATGGGCAAACTAGCTGCTTCCCTGTTTATATGTTTTATGATAAGATTTGCTGCTAGTTGTACCTTCAAATTTACAGTAGAGGAAGAGAGGCGATCTCATTCTAACTCCATTTTAACTCATGGAGAGACTGCCAAAGTAGGCTATTTCCCAAAATGTTGATGTTAAAGCAGCTAAAAAATAGGGTTGAGTGGCAGCTGTTGTTCCAACAGCCAGACGTTTACATTTGCAGAAATTACACTGGTAAGAGCAGAGTAGGCCTAATGTATAACACATAAAGAGCACATTATTTATAATCAGTGTATAAAAGTGAAAACATTATGCATGCACTAATTGAATGGTCACAGTTTTATAGACAGTGAAAGGTTAACATTTCCTGCTGCAGATTTAGTAATTTAAATAAAAAACTTAATATTGCCAAACACAGGATACCTTCAGTATGATAGTCTGCAACCTAAATCCCATGGTCCTGCCCTTTGAGTGGAAG
>JAQLOL010014006.1:0-13394 GCA_029783665.1 Naso thynnoides
TGGTTGATGAGTTATTGAAGGTGTGTAGAGGTGGGGCAAGTAATGACCAACGCAAATGTGTGTGTGTGTGTGTGTGTGTGTGTGTGTGTGTGTGTTTCAATAAAGTTTGGCCAAAGAGAGTCAATATAACACAAGATCCTTCACTGTGCACTGTCCCAGTGCCACGCCCCCTCTTCCCCAGTTGATCAGAACAGATTATCAGCTGCCTTTGGCTCATAACCGAACTTTCCATCAAATCTTGTGCAAGTCTGTGAATCTATTTGGAAGTTCTGCACCTTTTTGCAATGACCACTCCCATTGCCACGCCCCCTTTAAGCCAATCAGAATGAACACAAACACACTCCTCCATGTACTTACTTACACACACACACACACACACTTGATCCCCGTGCCAAATTTCAACCTTCTAGGGTGAAAACTGCGACTGCCAAAGCGTGGAGAATATTTGTGGAACAACCGACCGACAGACTTATAGACTTTATATGGAACAAAAACTTAAACTGGACATTTTGGAGGTTCAAAACATTTGACATGCCCTCTTTAGAATGCACTGCAACTATTATATTTTAATGCCTTTAATGATCAATGTAAAACATTTTGAATTGAATTGTTGTGGGAAAATGCCTGCAAGGTGTGTGTGTGTGTGTGTGTGTGTGTGTGTGTGTGTGTCCGTGTGTGTCCGTGTGTGCATATGTGCATGCTGCCCCAGTTTGCAGGCTGGAACATCTGGACTCTGTTTTGAGTCTCTGGATTGCGATGGAAGAGCAGCACAGAGTCTTTGAGCATGAAAGGCTCCGCAGGGCAAAAAGTCTGCTGGGTTCCATTTTTCACCATGAACAAAAACAATCCCAGAATGAAAAATGATGCTTCCAAATCTCTGCAGCTCATTTAACTCACATTCTGCACATCATAACCACCACAGACTTTTACCTCTGTAAAGACAGCACTTCTGTAATCACTGCTGCAGGAAAGTTCAATTTCTTTGGCAAAAATGTGCTTTTGCTTTTGTCTTTGGACTCACAGTAAATTCATAAGACAGCAAACATTAATCAGTGCTTCTGTATTGGAATAATATCCAACCCAATGATTTCTTTATACTTGTCCTGACCCTGACATTCTTTTCTTTTTTGACTCTGTTATCTCAATAATAATAATCATTTCATTATCACAGGATAGCAGCTTGTTTTCAGTGTTAACAGGATAAATTAATGTATTATCACGGGAAAACAAGCTATAATCCTGTGATAATGAAATGATTATTTTGTGATCTCAAGATAACAAAATGAAAAAAGAAAGCAGCGACTATGACCACCCTTGGCTTCCGTAGAGACTCTGATAAATCGGTCATGACACACCTGAACAATCAATTTTCACAGAGAAAAATGAGAGAAAACCATGTGACCATGTCACATGATCACCACAAAGGGTTTGGGGTTTGAAAACGTTTGTGCATTGCTTTGAACAGTGGACTCTGCTGCAGGAACTGTGGCGCGTTAACCAGTGATTGTATGTTCAAGATTCTACAAGTTTACGCCATGAAATGAATTTCTCACTTTGCCACTCCTCCTTCACACGAAATAAAATAAATTAGAATAATAACTAAAGTTCAAAACAAAGAAACAAGTTAAAGGCTGAGTTTAAAAACCTAAGTAAGTGTGTAAACCTGCAAATAACCTAAAAATAATGACAATTCTGCAGATCAGTCTGTGTAATATTATCGTGTAAAATACTTCTGTTTCTGTTTCATTATGCCTGCTTGCTGTCGTAGTTTATGTGGATATTTTTGAAGAGAAATTTCTCGGACTCATAATGTTTTCCACATCAACTTTGACTGTTTCTGAAGAGAAAATACAAGCAGCCACACAGATCAGACTGCAGGGTCGCTGAGGATTTGTTAGCGCATGCACACACACACACACACCTTGTTCAGGTGACTCACCTCCTATGGTATAACACTTTGTAACACACCTTTTATTGGTAGCAAGTGTGATGTTGGTTCCTAACTGTGACTTACTGCAGCAGCAGACTGAAGCTTTGGCCCAGAGCTAAAAAAAACAAAACAGGTTTATTCTAAACTATTTCCCCGTGTGACAAAACACCTTGTAACCTTTCCACATCAGTCCCTCCTTCTTGAACTCTTGCTCTGTGCTCCTTCTAGAGGTGTTGTTGGGTTCCTCTCCATGTCATTGCTGTTTTGTTTCCTCTCAGTGTGTGACTGATCCAGCTCTTCTTTCTCCTTACCAGCCATATTTCCACTGTTTCTTGTTTGCTGTGTTCCCACGTTAATGTTGTTAATTGTGTATGGCCAGAAGATCTCGAGGATGCGTTTTGTGATTTATGAATGCCTGCAGTTTGCTGACGATGTTGGTCCTCCAGGTTTCAGATCCGTACAGTAGTACAGCTTTAATGCTGGAGTTGAAGATTTTCAGTTTGGTCTTGCGTAAAATAATTTGGGTTTTCCAGATCCTGTTTAGGATTTTGAATGTTGTTCTTGCTTTTCCTACTTTTGTCTTTATATCCTCCTCTGTCCCACCATCCACAGCTATTACACTTCCCAGGTAGGTGAATGACATGCTTTTGTTGTAAATTCACAGGAGTTTGGTTTTTGGTCTGTTTATTTTGAGTCCACCTGCAGTTTGATTCCATAAGGCCAAACTTTTCATGTATCTGGTTAAAACATCTACTAACATAGGTACAAACTGTGCACAAATATTCATGTTTCATTCAGTTAAGACTTTGCTTTATGACCACTTACCATTGGAACCAGCAGTTTAGACTTGTTTGTAAAAAGTTGCAGTAAACGGTCTCATATTTGACTCGCATGAAAAGCTGTTGTACACTTTATCTTGGTTCGTGTTTATCTTTGTGTGTTCTCCTTAAAAATATGGAGACATTTATTCCTAAAATATAATTTCTTTGCATTCAAAAGACAAAGAAAATATTTAACTCAGTCACACACAAGATGAAAATTGGAAAAAGTGGAACGAGTAACTTTATTCAAATGTGGAGTCACTCAAAGAGGCAAAAAGCAACACTGACATCAGATAAACATAAAAATATTTTCTCTATAAATCTCCAAAAGGTGATGTTTTAAATCAGTCTGTTTGAGTTTGTGTGCGGCGTCTGTCAGAAGAAGTCTGCTGCTGACGGACGGCGTTTCGGTGTGCGTTTTGCAGCGTCACCGCCGCTCTTCTTGGGGCCATTGGGCGTCTTTTTCACCTTGCTGGAGAGCGGCGTGGTCGGAGACTTTAAGACCCCAAACTTGGGTTTCTGCTTCGGGTCAAAGGGAACCCGTGACGACCCGTCTGGACTCACCAGCAGGCTGCGATCCGTCTTCTTGAACTCTACAGCATGACAAGGAAAAATAATAAAGGTACAACAGTTATGGCTTAACTGAAATCAGTATGATAATGTATCATGATGAATATTCAATCAAATAGTTCTTGTGAATATGATTTTGTCTTAAAAAAAAAAAAATTGTCGGGGCACCCGGTGGCTCAGTCGGTAGAGCAGGCGCCCCATATAAAGAGGCTATGTCCTCGCGCAGCGGACCCGGGTTCGATTCCACATGTGGTCCTTTGCTGCATGTCACTCCCCCTCTCTCTGCCCTGTTTCCTGTCCACTCTTCAGCTGTCCTGTATATAAAAAGGCACAAAATGTGTGCCGCGCAGTCGTTTGACAAGTGTTGAAAAAGTGTCTGACCACAGATTCATGGACAGCGCTTGCAACTGAACCAAACACAGAGTGCTGCTCTGCAAGCTGAAGCAACGCTGGAGCGACACACTGCTGTGACCTGTGTGAAGACACAGCTTAACAGCCTTGTGCCTTGTGTGTTAGGTGTGTTGTGTGTGTGTTGGAGTTGGAGTTGGAGTTGGAGGTGGGGGGTGGGAGCAACAGTTTTCAAATAATAGGGCTTGGGAACTGATGTTGTGTTGCATTATGGGGCATGTCAGCCATGTCAGCTACACCACGCTGTTATCGTTCTCTTTAAGTGGTGGAAAAAAATGCTTTTAAAACAGAAATCCAATATGAAACAGATTAGGGAATATATTGGGACAAATCAGTAAAGGAAAGCAGGAACTAGTATTTGGAGAAAATGAGTCTGATAAATGATTTGGCTCCCTATGAAGTTTCAAACAAACAGTGGACCCGTGATTCCTGCTGACGATACCTCTGCCAAACAGTGCTAATGCCTTTAAACGCAACGTCCTTTTACATTTGCACTACTTGCTATTGCAATACTGTTTTAAGCAATCTAAATATTTTTTAAGTTTATTTTTTACAGTTCCAGTCATTTATTGTTAATGTGAAGGCTTTCAACATGACAGTATAAATTGCATAATACCATTGTGGCTTGGTGCATGAAATGTCTTTGTCAAGCCTCACAAACTGGGGGCGAGGCACGACGAAGTGTCTGATATCATGTGGACCAGAACAGGTGCCCCACAGGGCACAGTCTTAGTCCCTTTTTTGTTTACTCTTTATACTGCACACATAGTGAGGCAATGTGTCATATGCAGAAATTTTCCAATGACACAGTTCTAGTTGGCTTTCTCAACCATAGTAAGGTGGTGTGATGTTAATATTTGGAAGCTCAATGTCAATAAGAGACTGCAGGAGGAAGAAGGATAGGGTCTCTCCTGTCACTATTAAAGGGCGGGATGTTGAAGTTGTCCAGTCTTACAAATATCTCCGTGTCCACTTGGACAATAAGCTGGAATGGAAAAAGAACACTGATGCTGTGTTCAAGAAGGCCCAGTCTTCCCTTTTTCATTTAATGAAGCTGAGATCCTTTGACATTAGCAGGTCTCTGCTCCATGTTTTCTACCAGGGTATCCCAGCCAGTGTCTTCTTTTACGCTGTACTTTGCTGGGGGGGGCGGCATAACAATACATGACAAAAATAAGATTAACAAATTGATTAAGACGGCGGGATCAGTGATTGGCCTTCCCAACTTTTCACCAAGCACAGACTGAAAATGTGACTGTCAACTCTGTCAAGCGCAGCCACCAAAGATAAAACATTTAAAACGTTCAGTCGTCGTGCAATCACCAGCTGCTTTTCAAATTGCACTGCTCTGTGCGAGTTAAACGGGCTCAGACACCCAAATATCAAAGAGCTAATGAGCGACTGACCCCTCACGGCAGCCACATCTAAATCTGCAGATTCACGGTGCAATGAAACGAGTCATAAGGAAGAGGGTTTGTGTTCTGCAGTTTAAATGAGGACACAAACGCTGAAAAAATAAGTTAGAAAACAAAAATCTAATCAGCATTTTCAGCAGGTGTATCTACAGCATGCAGGAGCCAAGAGTGTTCACATTCTGCAACATTTCCATAACTCATCTTTATTTATTATCAAACTGCATCCAGTCTCTCACCTGCAGTCTTGTTGTTCTTGAGACCGAAGGTTACCTTCTTGGATTCTGATTTGGGAGTTTGATTCCTCTGTGGAATAAAAACAAATCACACACACACACACACACATACGGTTACATACAGACATACATAAAGACTTTTATCCGTTCAAATACAAGAAAAACTTTCACTCAGTCTGACCTCAGCAGCAGGATTTACGTTCTCACGTCATTTGTTTTTCTGTTTGTTTCTGTTTGTTTTTCTTTAATTTTATTCCACTAAAAAAAGGTACAAAACAAACGATCGCGCTCGCTCACATCTCTGCAGATTCTACCTTTGTTACATTTGTACAGACTCAGCCAGCAAACATAAAACAAGACAGCAAATATTTATTTATCTCCAGTGACGGATCTTTTGTTTTTGGGCAGCTCAATAAGAGATACTGATAAAAAAATAAAGAAATATAATAATTAATAAAGAGAAAAATAAACAAAAACAAGAAAAAGGACAATAAGAAAGGAAACTGATGAAGTTCTCATGAAGCTCTTGGCTACAGAGAGAATTCCCATTTTAATATCTGAAACATCCTCAGGTGATTAAAAAAAACCTGACTGTCATAATGTCCAATTAAAAAGTCACATGTTATATTTAAAATCATCAAAACAGCAAAACACAATAAAAAAATTACCGAAGGAATCAGAGAGAACCAGACTTTGCTGCAGGGCTCAGGATGTGTGTGTGACACAGCAGATATCTCAACAACAACAACTAATAAACAACTAATTAAACAAGTTTGATTTGAATTTATGTTTTTAAATCACATCAGACTGCCAAGCAAAAATCTGCAGGTTTCATGATTATTTCTGGCAACTGCAAACAGTGTTCGGGAGTAACTAGTTACATGTAACGATTCATTACAAAATAATTGTAATTGTAATAAGTTAGTTACTTAGAGAGAATGTGTAATTAGATTACAGTTACTTTCAAAAGATGTTAATGAGTACAAAGAAGGTTACATTTGAATATTTTCTGTAAAAATCTATATGCTGAATAATGTTCATTTGTCGCTTTGCATGCATGTTTGTTTTTTTTAAAGGTATATTTTGGGCTTCTGGGGCCTTTATTTCCCAGACAGGACAGCTGAAGAGTGGACAGGAAACAGGGAGGAAGAGGGGGAATGACACGCAGCAAAGGGCCACAGGTGGAATTGAACCCGTGGCCGCTGCGGCGAAGACACAGCCTCTGTATATGGGGCGCCCGCTCTACCACTGGACGCCCTGCTTTGCATGTTTTTGAAGTGCACAGTGTCTTCTTTTGTCATTTCCAGTCAAGGCCGTTCAGTAATAGTTGACGCTGTTCTGATGCTTTTGATTGGTTCTCTTGTTTGAATTTGCAGCGAATCACATCTGTCATTAACACTGTCTGGTTTAAACATTTGAAAATGGTTAAAAGTTGAAAACAGTTGTTCAAAATTCAGAAAAGTAATCAACTTCAATAAGTTACATTACTTTGATAAAGTAATTAAATAATTACATTACTTATTACATTTTAAATAGGGTAACTTGTAATCTGTAAATACTTACATTTCCAAAGTAACCTTCCCAATCTTGACTGCAAATTATGTTCAGAACTTAAAGAACTTGCATCATTAAACTGAAGTAAAGCATCACAGTGAACTTGCAGCGTTTCAACATGGAAACACTGAGTTGATGAATCGCTGCATCTGTCAGCTCGTTCCCATGGAATCAAACCGCGCCACAAAGCTGAACTCTGTGTGGCGCCGCTCTGTGGCTGCCCGCGGCGCTTCACCTTTGTATGTTTTAACTGTGTTTTTAGTGCATGTGACTGTGTTTTCTACGTCGCTGCTTGCCTGTTCTTAGGTGTTAAACATGGATCTCGCCCTGTGGCGCCAGATCACACTGCTGGTTTTTAACACTTTTACCCACTGATGTAAACACACGGTTCTGCCGCTGGCCGTGTAGCCACTGAAATCCAGCACAGCAGACAAAACACTTCTCTTGCCATGCGATAACATAACACTGGATTATTAGTTTAAAAAGTCAATGGGAAGCATCTGTGAGTGGATTTAAGACAAATTACAGACGATCAAGATGAAAGCAAAGGTAGAATCTGTCAGTGCCTGACGAAGAACTTCCTCTTCCCCTTTATACTGGTCTGCAACGTGCAAAGACAGTTTAGTAGGAAGTGAGACCTCCCACTGACTGTTCACTTCCTGTATCAGTGTCACATGGTTTTTTTGCCACGGCCCCGCCCCTTTCAGAGACAGGAAGAAGTCTTGAGTATATTTATTCTTACAGGTGATTTGAACGTGATCACAGATTAACACCAATCCTTTCGCCCCATCGTCACCAAGATACATATTGAACCCATTTTTCATAAGACACATCTCTCTCTTGGCAAATACACGACCGCATTGCATTGTGGTATACGGGAGTAAAACGTGAGGTACGGTGTATGTACGCTGAAATTTGCTGTGCATTGTGGAAAATAATGGTGCCCTATACAGTGGGTGAAATTCACCACTAAGAATTCAAACACCACTATAAAATGGTAAACACACTATAGAGCACTATTTCCGTGACAGGACTCCTGCTCCACTCTGCTCAGCTGTAATTACTTCAACCAGCTCACTCCTGTTCATTGTTTTTCTTCCTACATGAGGCTCCTGTGTTCAGTTAAGACTTCCCTAGATTGTCTCTTTTGCTGCTCCTGATAAAAAAAAAACTTTCCCACATTACCGTTTTAATTATCGTTGCCGACCTTGCCTGTTAGTTACTCACTCTTGTCGTCGTATCCCCTGTGAACGTCTCTGCTTCTGTCTCTGATTATGAGTTTAGTTTTTGTCCTTTGTGTTTTCGGTTTACCTGATCCGGTGGCTGCTGGGTGTTCCTGCCTCGACATCTCAGCTTCCCATTACTTGTTTCTTTGCGTGTGGAGTTATTCGTGTGATAGAATGTGGTGTGTTTGCCTGCATTGCTCTGCTGGCTTTGCAGACTTACAGTCTTTACCCGTCTGCCGGCACGGCCGCATTATTCAGAGACTTTGACCTGTTTGTCTGCCCTGCTGTGCTGGCTTGCCTGCTGAACTGAACTGTGCTCACTGACATGCTTGCTGTAACACCTATAGCCATATTAAACATTATTGTAAACCTGTCATGCTTCCCCGTGTTTGTCTGCATCCTCTGGTCCTCCGTCTGCGTCAGCGTCAGCAATAGCGTGACGCGCAGATGATACGGCCTTAGTGAGCCTCCTACACAAAGCTGAGGAAGAACATGGACCAATTCTGGACCATTTCTTAAAATGGTGCACAAGATCAAACTTTGTCCTCAATTTCAATAAGACCAAGGAAATGTCTGCTGACTTTAGGAAGCATCAATCTTTAAGCTCCCCACTCATCAATGGGGAGCCTTTCTGGGACAGAATATAAATACCTCGGTATCATGCGAGACCACAAGCTTAAATGGGACTTCTGGACCGCCTGCCTCAACACTTAGGCTCTACAAACACTTCTTTTTAAAAGAAACTTGTCTTTTAATGTCAGTGCAAAAATGCTGCACCTTTTATTCTGCTTTTATTGACAGTGTCCGACATTTTGCATCGCCTGCTGGTTCAGAAACGGTATTGAGGCACAGAAAAAGACTGAGGAAAACACTCATCAGTTGGGAATTCAATTAAATTGCCAAATAGTGAAGGAATTTACAGAGAGAGAGCTATTACCAAGGCAAACATCACAGGAACCCACTGGCCTCCTCGTTTAACCTGCTCAAACTGTCCTTTATACTCGAGCCACTGCATTTTTAAACACACCCCAAAAATATGCAATATGTCCAGCTGGTCTGGATAAAATATCCACCACCTACGTCCTCTCTCACCAATATTTATGTTTTCTAAGGTGGAATGTGAGTGTATGGTTACATTTTAATGGTGTGTTCACTTTTGTTATGTTGGTGTGTGGAAATCTCAATTGATTGTTGATGCAAATTAACTTCTCCACATGGACAAATAATTCATCACAGACAGACTGCAGCTGCGTACAGAACTACAGGCTGCACATGATGAGATCTTTATTGATCCACAGGACGACGCAGCTGCTTTTGAAGCTGAGTTTCTGCATTGCTTTCAATTGCATCACTGCTTTACACCTGTTCATGTTATTGTGTCCAAGCCGCTTTGAAAAAAGAACAAAAAAATTTACTGACGCGCGTTTTTGTGACAGTCGAACACTGAATGTGGCAATTCGACAGTCGGGGCTTCGGAGTCCAACAGCGTAATGACTGTAATCAAAGTTTCACGCTGCTTTGCAACTTTTACAAAATCCATCAAGTCAATCTAACATCTGTTCT
This sequence comes from Naso thynnoides, assembly GCA_029783665.1. Lineage (NCBI taxonomy): Eukaryota > Metazoa > Chordata > Actinopteri > Acanthuriformes > Acanthuridae > Naso > Naso thynnoides. Next base: position 9,721 of record JAQLOL010014006.1, read on the forward strand.
GATCAGCTCACATCTGTCATACACGTATAAAAAAAAGAACAGAAGAGAAAAAAGAAAATGAGGTGCAATTATTTCCTTTTTTGAACCTCTTTGCAACAGGTTTATTCTTTTCTCTAAGCCAGGAGAAAGTTTGGTCTCATTTTTGCGCATTTTCAGATACAACTCAGGACGTTTTGATGCGACCGTTGATGTTTGAGGTCCCCTGAAACAGCATTTCAAGAATATCTAACTTTCATATCGTGTCGTCTCTCCTGCACAAACTGCAGATACAAAGAGGATAAAACACTGGGAGGGATTTGGTTGGATTATTGACTAGTGGGACATATTAAAGCAAACATGGTGGATTACTGTAATGGAGGCTAACGTTAGCCTGACTTTAGCCTGTAATCACAGGTGCCAACTCCTTTTCACACACACACACCAGTCACACCCCCTATTTCTCACACCGTGATATCCTAAACATGAAAAAGAAATAACTGGGGGCTCGTGAGCAACAGGAGAGTGCTGTGTCAAACCACCAGCAACATCGTTTGGATTTTTCAGAATAAAAGATCTAAAGGCAGCTCTGCCTGACGACTGTCTGCCTGGGACAGCTTTTATTTTGAAAGTAAATTACTAAGCCACAAGGGAACATGACCTTATGTTGGAGGATTTCATTCCATAATTTAGGACAGGTGGTAAGAAGGCTACATACTGTTGGTTAATACTGCTCTGAGAAAGATGACAAAAGTCAAGTGACTTTTTTTTTTTTTAATGGAGAAAATGGGATTTTATTTTAATATGAAAATACGAAGTAACTAAGCTTTTGTAATTGTTTTTTGGCTGATATGGTAAATTAAGTAAACAATATGCACAGAGATGTGATCTAAAAGGATTAAAAAGACGTTTTTCATTTCACGTGGACTTTAACTCTGACTGTGTACCTTCTTGCTGGACAGTGGCGTGCCGGGGCTTCCTTTGGTCCTGCAGAAGAGCGGCGTTGGTGCGGCAGCATTGCTCTGAAAGGTGATGAAGTCAGACGTCGTCCCTGAAGGAGTCTTCGCCTTCTTTTGGGCCTTTTTGGTGCTCCGAGGAGTCGTCGGCTCTCCAGCGTCCTGAAGGAGAAAATCAGTTTAGAAGTCGTTTATGTCTCAGTGTTAGACTGAACCACTGACTCTCGTTAAACACTCACAGGAAGAAGTTTGGTCTTCTTGGCAGCGATCTCTTCTTCTGCGAGGCCGTTGATCAACGCAGCTGCTTCCAGCTCATCGGCCTCGAACTCAAACACCACAGGGATCTTCCTCTTCTTCTTCTTCTTCTTAGCTTGTTTGACAGATGAAGATAAACCTTCGGTTTCATCCTGCAGCACGTCTCCATCCTCACCGCCAACCGGCTGCTCCTGCCTTTCATCTCTGCTCTCATCCACTTGGGCTGCTGCCAGCTTCTTTTTCTTCTCCATTGGTGTCATCATGCTGAGTTTCTCAGCAGCCTCCACCTGCTTGAGTTCTGCCGCCGCTCCTTCCTCTCCCACTGTAGTCTGAGAGTCTTTCTGAATGTTTCTCCTTTTCTTCTTCAGTGGTGTTTCACCGCTTTGATCTGCAGAATGGGAAGCTTCAGGTGTTGCATCCTCTCTTTCCTGTTTGCCCTTTTGCTTTGTTTTCTTCTTCAGCTGCACTGTGGCGGCATCTGCTGATGTGATTTCAGCGTCGGGGTGTTTCACCTCGACCACGATTGCAGCGTCAGCCTTAACATTCCCTGCTTTGTCAGCCTTAAGATCTTTTTTCTTCTTCTTCTTTTTCGTGGCCGGGGTCTTGGAGTCAGTTGGATCCATCGGTCCGGTCGGAGCGTCGTCTTTTCCTGTGCTCACATTGTTGACCTGGGATTCACCCTGAACCTCCTCCTGACTCTTCTCAGTGTTGCTGTTCTCCTTTGAGACGGCTGTTTCAGTCTCAGGTGTCGATTCTTCGGTAGTTGAAGGTGTACTTACTGCCTCTGTGCTGACCTGTGATTCAGCCTTCGAGCCCTTCTTCCTTTTCTTCTTCTTCCCTGAGATGGCGGCGTCGTGTCCGGTCGTCTCTGTTCCATCAGGATCCTGCTGTTCTGCTGCTTTGAGCTCAGAAGTTTCCTTTGTTTCCTCGTTTGGTGAGGTCTGTTTATCTCGCTCGTGGCCGTCAGTGGTGCAGGAAGTCGGCTGGCTGGTTTCTTCTGTGACTGTGACTGAAGGCGTCGTTTCCTCAGAGAGCAGCAGAGACTCCCGCTGACCGTCTGCAGCAGCTGCTTCTGTGACTGTAACAGATGATGCCGTTTCTCCACCCTGTCCTGCCTTCTTCTTCTTCTTTTTCTTCTTCTTCTTCTTGTTTTCCTTAGTTGCAGTTAGATCAGCAGGTTCATCATCATCTCTTGCAGTGTCCTGTGTTTGCTTGTTGAGTGTAGAAGCCTCCTTTTTCTTTCCTGAAGCAGCAGAGACATAAATCAGTTCAGTTCTACATCAGTTGTTGAAACTTTTCTCTTTATCAAAAAGAAAACAGGATGCAGCAGAATGATGAGCCGCTGTGATCATTTCTACTTTTCATTGAAAGAAAAAAAGAACTTGTTAACTGATGAAAAGAACCTTGTTGGTGTTAAATGACGCATCATCATCATCATCATCATCTCTGAGAGCTGGAACGCTGCTGCCTTTGTCCTGTGCAGGTCTGAGCTATACTTAACATCGGCAGGATCACAGAAACTAATCACACAGACACTCTGATGCAGGAACTGACACAATCCTCCTGATTACGCTTCAAGATTTTTGAAATGTTTGTAAGTGGCAGGTTCGAACTCACAGATCAGAGCAGCTGCAGTTTGACAGGACACAAAAACATCCAATAAATGAAGAAAAGCGCTTATTGTTCTGTTGGCTCGGCTCCTGACCTCTAATTATCACCCACATGTCTGATTCGCTGATTGTAACATCAGTCGATCTCAGAGACCACGACTACATGCAGAATATATTCTGGGTTGTGGCCTCATTCTGAAAAAGATGATATTCCTGCTGAGCTGTTTACATGGCAAATGAAAACAAATATCCCACTAATATTTATAGTTTGCATGCAGCCCTGCATATTTAAAGGAAAACTGCACTTTTTTTGGGAATGTAGCCAATTCATCTTAAGTCCCAATGTAATACAAGAACATACGTGCCTTTCTCTTCTTCCCTCAGGTTGTTAGATACCCGCCTCGGGTGACCAGTTTTGCATGTTTGATGGAAGTGATGGGGAGATGCCTTTACCGCCTTCTAATCTCCAACGCGCTCCACCTACATGTTGTGACTGTGCACATTCGCCACACTATAGAAGCATTGTCACTGTGGGCGGAAATACGGAGGAACTAGTTGTCTGGGCACAGAGAGACAGTGCCTCAAACACATTGCGGTTATGCTCAGAAAAGGACAAAAATAAGATTTTTTCATAGCACGGTGAATATAAAAGTCAGCAGATGGTCACAGCGTGTAGATGGAGTCTGTTTCTGGATGTGTTTCAGAGGCTTTAGACGACAGTGAATGCATCTGCCTCTCACTTCCTTCAACGTGCAAAACACGACCTACTGAATGCACAGAGAAGGGAAAGGCATCTTTGATTGATTGATTGATTTGCTTATTTATTTTAAACATTACAAATATATATGTGTGTGTATATATGTGTGTGTGTGTGTAT
>JAQLOL010014007.1:0-13390 GCA_029783665.1 Naso thynnoides
TCACAGAACATTATACAAATGCAGGTCCTGAGAGCCAGAACTGAACTGGGTAAAAAGGCTTTTAAGTTTTCTGCCCCCTCAACCTGGAATAACATGCAGAAGGACTTGAAATTGACTGATCTTGTATCTTTGCCCCACTGTGTAATTCTTACCATTGTTTCTCTGGACTGTGTGACTGACTGTTTATGTCTGTATATATTGTTGTATTGTATTGTTTATGCTGCCATTTTGGCCAGGTCGCTCTTGATCTTTTTCGATTGGGATAAACAATGTCAGAATAGGTGATTATTATGTCGGCCTTGTAAAGAGAAATAAAGTTTATCTTTTATTTGTTTGGGATTTAATATTTTGTGTTTCTAGGATGAAAACGTTGATTATTGTGTCTCTTTAGGATGAAAAAGTCAATATTTCTTTTTAGGTTAAAAAAAGTTTTTATTCCCTTTCCTTTGGATAAACAGTATATTACTGTGTGTTTTCAGGAGTCCTCATGTTATAATTTTGTCTCTCTGGGATGCAGACCATAAATATTCATTAGTTGGAGGAGAAATGACTTCAATATTACGAATACGGTTGTCACTTTGAGTGAAATCAGTTAGTGTGTGACTTATTCAGTGGCCGAAAAGCAGGCAGCGTGACAGTCAGCAAGTGTTTTTATTGACAGCAGAAGAATTCAGAGTAGAAAAAGAGATAAAAAAAATTAAATGGTGCAAAATGGACATCACACTAATTTTAAAAGTGCTAAATGTCACAAATGATTAAAAAAATATTCAAACAACATGAAAGAAGAAACTTTAAAAAAAAAAGGAAAGCAAACAAAACAACAAGCAGCTTTGACACACACATGCACACACACATCAACAAAAAAAGAAGAAAAAAGCAGGCCTGTTCAATATCTCCATCATAGTAAATATGAGAAAGGTCATGCATTGTCCCCCTCCTTACTCCTCTCCGCCAGCCACAGCTGGAAAGATTTGCCCTCATAGAGTGCACAGAAAAACTTCTTCCCTCTGGGGCTGTTCAGCTGGCTGTGCCCGAACTGTTTCTGTGCGGGCTGACTGCACTTCTGGCAGACTCTCAGTTTGGTTTATGGACTGTGGCGGGAGCGAGTCCCAGGGCCTGCTGATTCAGCCACCACATGGTGGTGCCAGGGATGTTCCCGGCCTGTGACCTCTGTTCCTCCAGCCACTGTCTGGCCGCCCTGCCACCCGGACCTTCCTCCGTGGCACAAAAGAAGACACCATTGAAAAATGTGTGGCTCACGATGAGGCGTCTGGCCTTCCCGCAGGCATCACAGGGGTCCCCAGGCTTCCTCTCCTCATCGCCCTCGGCCTGGGCCAGGACCTCCCTGTCCTGCTGCTCCCTCTTCTTCCTCCTGTAAACAGTCCCCCTCAACAGCTGTCTGGAGGTGGATGAAGAGTGAGTGGCAGAGGCATCAGAGGAGGAGGCAGCAGAGGTAGAGGCAGCAGATGTAGAAGCAGCAGAGGCGGAGGCAGCAGACGTAAAGGCAGCAGAGATGGAGGCAGTGCTGCTGGATGTGGGCAGCCAGCGAGGTCTCTTGCAGGCCTTCTTGCTGCTGCTGCTGCTCCTCTCTTGGGGACTGTACTCCTCCGAGAAGGACTCCCCTGAGCTGCTCAACCAGTCTAAAAGAGAACATGAAAATGTAATTTCCACATTCATGGAGAGAATCAACTTTTCATTTATGCACGTGTCAAATGTTTGCACACACACCCTGCCAGTCCTCTTCTTTCGGCTGCTGCTTTCTCTTCCTCTTGTCTTCCATCTTGCAGAGACAAGGGGAAACACGAGCAAATTTCAGTTTTGTTTCAAACAGGAAGTGCAGTGGAGCACAACACAGTACAGTGAACTGTGATCAAGTCAGACTTCAAGCACTAACCTGAGAAAAGATGTACGCAATGGAAAGTCAGCAGTGGTCTTTCTCTCCAGGTGACGGCGATGTCAGTGAGCCTGGCTGCTGTTTCCAGATGACAGTAAGTCCTGAACTCAGGACTCCCACTGATGAGTCACCTTTCAACCTACCTCCTTTGAACAAATCAACCAATCACTGTTCAGGGCGAGACAAAGTGTCAAAGCCACACTTTCTGTCTGCATTTTCAGTGAGTGTTTCCTGGACGATCGTTGTCAGGTGAGACAGTCATTTGCTTACTGCCTGCGATAGGCCAATGAGAAGGTCACCTGTAGAGAAGGTGCGAAGTACCCAGGAGACAGCTCATTCAGTGACAGGAGGCAGCTCACTGAGTGACAGGAGACAGGTCATTCAGTGTCAAGACAGAGTGTCTGCACCCTACTGTTGCACAGTGTGACACTGACTTCAAATAGTCTTGTTTTCCTGACACGAGATGCTCAAATAAAATGTCTACATCAAGGCTTTGTGCTGTCTTCTTTCTCTTTTTCATGTCACAATTGTGTAATCACACAGGGAATGAGGAGGAAGTAAAATTCAAAGTTGGGCCTTGTTTTTTTGAAAAAGTGCCCAAAGGTCAGCATCAGTCACAACAGTCTGAGGCAGTAGTATACAGCTGTATATATTGCACTTTAAAAGTTAAACAGTCCTGTAACAGTATCAAATTTTAGTGCAGCTTACACACAGGAGTCAGAGCAGTACAAAGTGCATTAAAACGAGTGTGGGTGAATTTTAAAAGAACTAGAACAAACAGCCATTTTAACAAACACCACCACCAACAACAACCACAACAACAAAATTTAAAGAACTGCCTTAAAAAAAACAACCCAGTATGTAAAGAGAGAAACTGTGTAGGCTACTTTAAAGGGGAGCAAACACTTTGATCTCACAACATTGACAAGTGTTTTGCTCTCGAGGATCACACAGGAGGAGTCTTTCTTACTGTGAACAGGTCAATTCAGTTAATCCACAGTACAAGAATGACGAGGACATTGAGACCCAAGAAATAACTGTCAATAAATAAGATTCTGTACATAAGTACAGAGACCTCCAGCCTAGACTAAAATCACAAAACCCAACAATCTAAGACATGACTGGGTAAAAGAAATTGTGGACAACCACAGGAAAATAAAGGAGATGAAATGACAGGGATCCATGTGTCCAGCCAACATTGTACAGGGCTCTCAGAGCGGAGAAATAGAATCAAACTTTGTGCAGTGCTCTCTGTATGTACAGTGATTAGATAATTATTAGAGGTTTCTCATTTCTCACTGATTACTCCCATTGATACAGGGTTTTTTTCAAAGTTTTTCCTCACCAGGTGAGAGGGTCTAAGGACAGAGGATGTCACACCTGTGCAGTTTGTGAAGCCCTCTGAGATGAATTGTAATTTGTGATTTCGGGCTATACAAAAATTAATTTGATGGATATTTGCACTATCTGCACTAAACTACACACAATATTTACAACAAACTATGTACAATATTTACAAATTTACAACAATCACGCTATGAACAATATTTACACTATTAACAATACTAATGACTAACACTAAATAATGACGTGAAACCTTTTTTTAATTTTTTAAAGTTTTTTTCTTAACTTTTTCTGTTGTCTCTTTTTGTTTGTTTGTTTGTTTATTAATTAAATTACTTTTTTGTGGCGGCCTTGCCACTCTTCCTGTGCCTTGGAGGCTGTGGGGCCTGAGGGACGACAGGCTGAGGATGAGGAGCGGGGGGATGGCAGCCTGAGCGGAGGACAGGGGTGCAAGCTGGGAGGCAGGCAGGGGAACAGGCAGCACAGGCTGACGGTCTGCACGCCGAGGGGCAGCCATGACGGCTGGCTGAGTGCCTGTGTAACCCAGGTTACTAGGCCTTAAAGGGCATCTCCAGTCATAATCAGTGTTTGCCTCATAAATCAAGTCACCTATGATCAGTTTATCTCATACCATCCACACACCCAACTGCAGCGTGTGGACGTTTATATTCGGTTTTGTACAAGAATACAGTGAGTAAAAGTGCACGTATGAGCACCAGACATATTTAAAATCATTCTGAAATTGCACGTTTCCTAATTTTGACCGCTGCTTCAATTTTAAAATTTGTTTTAAAAAGATAATTTAACCAAATTCAAACCTACCGGCATCCACGTTGCTTATATCCGGGTCAGAGGACACAATACTCTCCGACATTAGGCACGGTAAGACGACGACTACCAAACTTAAACACTGCGTTAGCTGAGTGCTGAGTGGCGAGGTTTGTTTTAACTACCAGACTGTAGCTAGCTACAGTCAGGCAAACATTGATTATGACTGGAGATGCATTTTAAAGACCAGAAAATAGTTGGTTTCCACCATATGTCTCCTCTTGTGTGATCTCAAAGTTCTTCATATTTATTGTTATGCCCACCATCACATGCTGAAGCTAGCGGTGGTGTCTGCTTTACCTCCATCTCACTGCCTGATGCCAGCATCAGCCTCCATGTTGGAAGCTGGTCCCTGGCGGCGCTGCACACATCACCCGACGATTGGAACCTAACAGTGGGAAATTGAGTTTACCAGAATTAACTGTGCTCCTTTCTCCTTTTGGCTCATGACATCACATAAATGAGCTCACATAAATCATGGACACTTCTCTAGAAGTGAGGTGTCCCCTTCAGCAGTGGAACATTTGACACGAACCATTGTAATGCTGGTTAGTGAGGTGGAGATAACTGCAAGGGAAAAAGGCAAAACTGGTATGCTAGGTTAAGTCTGGACCAAGTTAAAACAGCAGTAGCCAGATCCCTAACATTAAGTTTGGGTTTAGAATAAACTTTGGAAATCTGAATTTTTATAGCAGTTACAGCTTGCACAGGCGGAGCACCAGACAGAGTACTTAAATCAGAAACAGTTTTCTATTTTAAGGATATCATGATGGATATAAAAGCAAGCATTACCAAGGAGCTCTGGTGATGGAGGATTACTCCTGTAATCCACAGTCAAAACCATGGATTCACCCATCATTTTATTCCTATACTTAGATCTGGAGCATCAGAGAGTTCCTGGTATCCTGGCCAGCCGTCTGGACCAGAGTGTCATGTCAGCATTTAAAATGAAATTTGTCAATAACAGAGAAAGCCAAGTCACTCAGACTGTAGACCGTCAGCCTTCCCACCAATACCACTTTGGCAACAACTCATACAGCTTGATTACAGTCCTGAGAAATTATCATTCAAGCAGGTTTACTGTATGATTAAATATTTTTTTAATTCAAACATAGTCAGTTCAAAAAAGTCACTTCAGTTTTCTCTCAGTTTTTGGAGGCTAAGAGCAGCCAACGAGTCAACACCTGAACAAACTGATAGCACTCTGATGTTTTTATCCAAATAAGTACAACAGAGTGAAACAGTAAAAACAGGATTCTACAGTGGAAACATCTTTTATCAGTGCTTGCAAATCATGTGGTGACCCCACTCCCCCAACAAACACACACACACACATACACACACACACACACACAGAGGTCCCACCCTCCCTAGGTGGAGAGAGACCACCCAGCCTCCATCACTCAGACTAACCACTGTTTTCATTTTTATAAGGCTGTTTTTAAATTGAGCTTTTGTATCAAACACACAGTCACATTCCAGAGTCAGAGCCTCAGGTGAGACTCACAGACATGAAAACAGAAGTGTATTTACATGTTATTGCACTTGCTTTCCCCTCTGAAACACTCTTAGTCCATGGACAACCTGAGGTGTGCTCAAAAAAGACTGTTCCTGTTCCACACTAATGGGTCACTGCATACTTTTGTGGAAGCTATAACTTTTGTTAGCATCTATGCCAAGTTTCATTTCTTCCTCATCAACAGCACCAGATACATGTTTTTGTGACTGATGGTACATGCGTGTATCCAATTTCTTGACTTTGAGTAATAAAGAATTGTTGGAGGTATTTTGTTTAAAGATTTTTCTTGAAAAAACACAATAGACTTGTTTTATATAAAAAGTGCCTTGAGATAACATCTGATGTGACTTGTTGCTGTATAAATAATAGTGATTTGAAAACTGAATCTAGGCTTTTGAATAATTACTCAAAGTGTTTTTCTTTCGATTCAAACAAATGGTAACTCATTATTCAACCATAGAGCTGAGCAGACGAAAGAAATCGGGTATCACTGCATCAAGATGCATAAGGGAGATGGCACAGTTAAAACACCACAAACAACATTAGCTGTGTCACAGCATTTAATACAGTCTTCAATAAACAAGAGACATTCACACACATAAATTCATGAAAAAGCAGAGGGGGAACAGATAATCAAGAGTAGAAACTACATCATGTTCGCATTGCAACTTGCAACATTCTTGCAACTGCTTTATTTATATTTTTTTTTTTACTTAAACAAAGCTTAACTAGGTCACATGATCATCTGTCCACACAAAATGATTGTGCGGCATCTGGTGGCAGTGATGACTCCTAAACGCTTGTTGTCAAACCAAAGTGACTTAGGTCTTTCTGGTTGTTTTTATTGTTTTGAGGGAAAAGAAAAGTTAACTTGCTGAATCAAAATTCTTTATAGAGACACATGTGATAAAGGCAGATGCTGTCCCATTTGGAAGGATATAAATTTCAATTTTTCTAAATCAACTTTAGAAACGAGAAGGATCCAAACATTAACTAAATAATCATATTTTGCAGTTAATTATTTTGTACAACTAATCACCCCAAAATATTACTATAGTTATGAAAAAACATGATTGCATATTGTACTACTTTGGTTTAGGATATCTTAAAAAACTGAGGAACAAATAGGGTGGATTTGTTCCCCTACTATTAAGTTTCAGAGTAAAAATTAAACTAGCAGATTTTGTATGTTGTCTATTTGCACCAGGGCTGTTCAGTTACAAACTCAGTTGGGTCAGGGTTTAAAAATAAGAAATTTAACTGGGCCGGGCATGTTTAGCAGCCAGTAAGCAGCAGATAATTTTAAACCAACACAAATGAATGTAATGAAAAACAAGATTCGTTTATTCATTGTTTCCCTTTTAAATTTCATCACATGTGGAACAGGCATATTACAAAGTGCACAAAAACAGTACAGCTCCAGTTGTGGGATGCATGCACTTTTGCAGCCCTCTCATGTGATCCCCCTGGAAAGTTTGTCCGGAAAGTCTGATTTTTCTGAATGTGGTGCCTCCAAACATTGTGTTCTTTAAATATCACAACACAGTCACGACAAATTAAACACATCCTCTTGATTTTTGATCTTGCATTGAAATAAACAAGTATTTTTTTGGTCCATACAGGTTTAAACCAACAGTTTTTATTGCTAATTTTACTTTTTAGGGTTAAGAAAGTCATGCTTTTAGAGGTCATATCATAGGACTACTACCACTACTAGACACACATTCACAACAACACACTGTATTGTGGGTTGAATGTCACAAAGCCATGCACACTGTTGCATTCAACGTCTTTAGGAATTTCTGTAGGCTAGCACAACATGTTTTTCTCTGAATTTCTTTGCTTTTCTGACTGAGCCACTCAGAGGTTGCTTCTGGGCCACATGTGGCCTGCAGGCCATCATTTGAATAGGTATGGCCCACACCATATAAAAGCCTGTTCACTGTCCTTCTGCCTGTGGGGAATCAAACCAGCAACTGTCATGAGACAGGCTTTGACATGAGAAGTCTTTACTGTGTCTGTGTTAATTCATCACTGAGTCTTTTGTCAGCAGGTTGATGGTTGGTGTGTTGCTGGAGGGCACAGTGTTAGTAAAGGTGAAGCTTTACAGCTGTCAAGTTAACATGGGTTTAGTCTGTGTGTCTTCACAGAGAATAAAGTGGCAGATGAATGAAGCCACTGTTTACATTCTTGATGTTCATGTAAACATCAAACCTTGAGTGCATCATGCTTTCAGTCTGGGGATGATGCAAGGTGGAAAACTGTCTGTTCTGTGGTCTTTGTTTCTATCTGGCAAAGAAAACACTTTGTTGTATGTGGGAAGACACATCTGATACCTGTCAGTCCATGCTGAGGGAACAGGAGTTAAACATAAGTTCCTGCTGTGGTTCCTCTGAGCTACATGGAAACCTCCACAACTGTTTAATACCTTTATACAAATCAACTAAAACTCAGAGAGCCACTCAGGTTTCTCTGGCTCGATCTGATAGATCTGTACAAAATGACATCAGATCTTTACCCAGCTTTCTTTGAGTAAAGCCAAGCATACACTGTACGATCTTGGTCAGTTTTTGACCTGATTTCAAGACGCACGACTCATTTTGAAGTTGGGCCGACTTCCAGTGTCATTGTGCGTCATTTATCATGCAGTGTATGGAGGGAGCCAGGGCCGATATGCTGCTCCTGACACACGATCTGATGATTGGATGGATTTCTGACATGACAGAAATTTTGGTCGGCTGTCACAAGGCTGTTGCACGGTTGATGCAGAGCCACCAGCCGATTCGCCAAGATCAGAGCCTTTTGCTCTCACTGCACCTGCCCAAAGTGGCAAACAGAGCGTCTGAATGCCATGGCAACACACACAACATGGAAAACACAAAACAGCGCTACAATAATCACAGCGCAACTAATGTTAGCTATCAAGTTAAAAACAGTAAAAGTAGCTTACTTACCTCCAATTCTCTCAGCAAAATGAACAAGCCATAATGTTACTGCACTTGCATTCCAAACCATCTGTTAGTCCATACATGCCGGCACACCTTTTTTTTAGAGAATTGGCACACAGGATAGCACAAATTATCGAGGCAGCATGCTTCTGCCTTTTGTTGCTAGTAAACAAACCTGCCTGTGAGCTTTTAAACAAATCTTTATTGACCACTGTCCAGAGCCAGGATGGTCCACAGGGGCTGACAGGCCATTTTTTCACGTACAATGTGAGCACTTAGGTCGTGGCTGACCATACAGTGTGAGGACCTCAATCGTGATCTTTGGTGTCACATGGCAGACGACTGACTTGTACAGGATGAGCTGGAGTTAAGACAACATTTCAAAAACTCAGTGTATGTCAGGCTTAATCTTCTAGTATTACTTTTAACCGGGGAAGGTCATCATGGTAACTGTGATAAATTACCATTTCAAACTATGCTGCACATCTAACAGCCTGGTCACTGACTTGACGGATCAGTGGAGACACAATGTGATCGTCTCCACAAGAGGATCCTGTCAAGGACAAAAGAGTTCAGGTAGAGTGCAGAGTAAGACAGTCAATGAAATCAGTTTGTAGCTCAGTCTTTTCATTTCCTCACTGTCTTTAAAAACAGATCTTTCAACAAAGATAGTTTATAGCTCTAAGTACATTAAGATTTGGGATTCGTGATTCAGTGATTATAATCTTGTTCCATTATTGCAGCTCCAAATAACACAAGGAAACACTACATGATTTAAACTAAACCCACTGTTTTATTTCATTTGACAAAAGATCCAGAAACTGTTAATAAGCTCCCATAATTACAAACATGCAGAACTAAGTACTGAGTATATAGGGCCGTCATGTGAGGAGGGCCCACGAAGACCGAGGAATGAAAAGCCCTGGGTGCTGGAAGTGACCTATGGGGGAATACACATGTAGGCCTACAGTGTCCAGAATTTAAATACTCCCAGTCAATTCACCAGAGACACAGAGGGCCCTAGTTTCGTTGACCGGGCGCAGTCTGTGTGTCCAGGTGCATTTTGCAAGTTTTGTAGAGACAGCAGCAACATGCAGTCATGCACCGTCACAGTCCTGCTCTTTGGACATCTGCGGCTGCTTTTTTGTCTATCAGTCTATCCATGGTTGTTAATTCAGCAGGTCGAGTTTCCATTATGTGTGTGAACAGCCTTTGATCTGTCATCAGATGCGATGGGACAAACCACATAAATATAAATATACGCACTGATCCCATTAGTTGCATTAAATAGTGGTTGTTGTGATTATTTATTGCGTTGAAATGTGCCTGAAACTGGGGAAATCTGTCTGTGACGTCTTGGTGACGTGTGTGCACTGCGCGCCGGTCAGCCAAATTTCCACTGCACCGGCTGCGCACGCCTTGCACTGAGAGTAGACCAGGTGTGAGGTGGTGAGCTTTTGGTGCACCCTCAGCGGGGCATTTTTGCACGAAACTTTGACTGCGCCAAGATGAATATGTGACACCTCCCCCTGCCGCACTGCCACACCCATCTCGGTGCAGCGCAGTCTACCAAACTTCCAAACTGACCGCGCGCCGGGTTGCGCTGTTCGAAACTTGCACTGCGCCGGCTTCGCCACCCTGCGCCACCCCACGCCGTGCCACGAAACTAGGGCCCTAGAGTTCATTGTCTGCTGCTGTCATTGTTGAGCTATAATCTGCTGCTGTCTTTTCCTTTCTCCCTGCCTCTTACGTTCACATGCTAACATGCTAGAAACATCCTAACAGCATGCTAACTTGCTAGTATCGTGCAAACATTGCTACATGATAACAGTGGAAATCATATCCAAGCTAAGTTGCTAACATTTTTGCTATCATGGTAGTATTGTGGCAATGCCAGCATGCTGCCATAGCTTCATCCCAATGTCATGCTACCTGTTTTTTTTTTTTTTTTGAAAACGGTGCTGGATAACCACCATAATGACAAATGTAGTTAAGCAAATAACTGCCACTGCAGTAACACACAAATTGGGTTATTCAAGTATTGTAATAATCATAGCTGTAAAGTAACGGCAGATGTCATGCACACATGGCGTTGCTAATGTTCGCCATTTGTACAACACATATTGAAAAGCGTCTCAAACCACACTTAAGCCCAATTTATGCTTCATAAGCAATAAGACCGCTGGCTTTTTGGGCTTATTGATGTCATCTCTTAAACCCCCTCATGATGGTTTAAGCGAGGTGTAAGACACTGGTCCTACGAGCCTCGCAAAAGTTGGGGCACACACAACGTCATCAGTGGCTTATAGCTTGGATAGGTTGACTGGCTCAAGTGACTGCTCGGACAAGACGAGGTAGTTCTAGTCCTGTACTCTACCTTCTTGTAGGCTGGCTCTCGCTCTCCTGCTCTCTGCTGCGCTGTGCTGCTGCTCACTACTTATTAACGTGTTTATATATTTGTTTATTTATCAATCTGTTTATTTAATCATCTATTTATTTAGCTTGAGAAGCATAAATGTACAGGACCTTGCAAGACATAAACCCAAGCCCAAAAAGCCAGCGGTCTTATTGCTTGTTGCTTGTAGCTTATGAAGCATAAATTGGGCTTTAGAGTTCAGCAAGATAATTTTCACAAACTTGATTTTGTAAGTGTAGAATGAAAATGCATAGTTTGGCATCCAGCTTACTAGTGCCACATTCAGTTGCGGAGTGTGAGTTGCTCTGCTACTTCACTCACATGTGTGTTTCAATATAGGGAAGTCTCAGTCATGGAGTCAGACAGTCAGTTGCTGACTCATCCCTTTGGTCTGGCCCCCCAAAAATCCCATGAATTACCTATCATGTCAAAAGATAAAGACATGCTCTGCAGGTCCAAAAAGAGAGGTTGTAAAAAAAAAAAAAATCCAAACCAGCACACCATGTCCTGAGCGATGCACAAAGGCAAGCACATGCATCCTGTACTCCTGGTTGTAGCTTTGAAAAGAACTTTCCCCTCAATAAGTGCATTGGTCATGACAGTCCTTTAGACTACAGCAGGAGGGTCTTTGTTGCATGATGCTTTGTAAAAAGTCTTTCCTGAATATGTAACTTAGACTTACCTTCTTGTCTACTGACACATTTCTGTATTTTTTCCTTGTTTTTTCTTGAAGTGGCGGCTCAAGGTGTGGTGAAGTTGTTGTTAAATACAAACACGTTTATTGCAAACTAAGCTGACAGCTTCACTTTCAACCTCGGTAAAAATACTAAGCAGTCTGTGACTTATTTAACACTCTACACTCAGTACCAACCACGTCAGTCTGTTGCTGATGCTGATGCAGTCTGATGCTTTGAGTTCAACCATCATTCACATCAAGGTCAACTGTGACAGGAGGATACAAGTGTTAAAAAAAAAAAAAAGTTAAAAAATTTATTTCATGTTTCATTTGGCTGGATTAGCTTAATAACTAAAAGTGTGGTTTATCTTGGACTGTCTGGACTTGGCAGAACCATCACGTGGGCGTACAGTCCCCAGAATTGGTCTAAACACAGTGACACCATGGAGTTAGGGCAGTCTTAGACAAAATTGGGTGTTTCAGTTTGCAAAAGCAAATAAAGTCCTCCCTGTTCCCTCTTGGCAGGGTTGTTCAGCTTTGCTCACTCTGATTGGCCACTGCAGCATGACATTAGGTTGCATTTCACCAAGAGTTTACACTGCTTTACTTTCTTCGTTGTTTCTTGAAGCCCCTGCATTCTGCAGCACTACAGTCTATGGGCCAGTGTCCACGTAGTGCTTTTTCTGAGCGCCAGTGTCTTTTTTCAATTGTTCTTAATGAGGAGAGAGCATCTGCAGCAGCAGGCGACCGCACGGAGAAAAAAAGCACAGTGTTCATCTTTTTCTGAGCACTCCACCTTTATGTGCGGCTGCTGTGCGCGCTTTGACCGCTTCAAAGTTTAAAATTTATCAACTGTTTAGAAAAGCGCTAGGGAATTGACCGGCACTCTTTTCTCTGTGTACTCCCAGCTGTACGAACAACAGAGAGAGGAACGCCTGTTTGTGTGTTTGTGTTTGTTCATGTCATGCATACACATCCTCCGTGAACCTTGTCTGTTTTGCTACAGCCATGATAGCTGGTTCATATCATTATTAAGCTCAACATCCACAAGGTATGAGAGGGAGGATCCTCCGTTTGATGCTCACTCATAGTAAATAAAAGATTTCAAGCAGAAAACAGACAATAAAAGCAACAGAGCAGTGTCGATCATACAGCAGCCCTATCACGGTATTGTTGTCATGGCGACAAGATGCACATGCAGCTTTTTTTTCTCACAGCACACAAGCACTTCATCCCAGCACTGCAGAACACTTCGCCAGCGCCATTCTGCCAAGAAAAAAATGCCATGTGGACACTGGCCTTAAAAAGACTAAACACATTATGATTAACTAGGGGAACTTGCATTTTCCCCACAACACCTGATTTGGTCTGAATATTACAATGCATAAAACAGCTCGGTATGTAGACTTCAGTAAACGTTCAATTCAGGCGCAAGTGATCACACTGAGCAAGTTAACTAGCTATTTATGCTGTGTTCCTTGTGAGTTACTATATTAACTCCTCTCTGACTTCTAAATGCAACTAGGTGATTCTTCCTAAAGATCCTAAATACGCCATGCCATCAAGAGTCTATTGTTCAAACTTCACCCACTCTGCAGTCTTTTAACTGCTCATTAACACAAATATCTAATCAGCCAATCACATGGCAGTAACTCAATGCATTTAGGCATGTAGACATGGTCTACATGGATGACCTGCTGAAGTTCAAACCGAGCATCAGAATGGGGAAGAAAGGTGATTTAAGTGACTTTGAACGTGGCATGGT
>JAQLOL010014008.1:0-13375 GCA_029783665.1 Naso thynnoides
GCAATACAAGAAGAAAAAGACTGAAAAGTGACAGAGCATATAAAAATAAAAGGAGCATAAAAAGTATAGAGCGATAAGAAGTGAGATCCAGAACATAAGATAACTAATTAAAAGCAAGGGCATAAAAACAGGCCTTAAGCTGTTTCTTAAAACTCTGTAAGGAAGTTGCCTCTCTTATTTGAGCAGACAGTCTGTTCCAGGCCATAGGAGCATCCTAACAAAACGCTGCTTCGCTATACTCTTATAATTAATTTTTGAATGAAAAGTGGGGGAGTTCTCCTTTAAGCTGTCCAAGGCTATGCAAGAGTGGCCAGCAGTAATAAACAGACTGAGAGACATGATCGTGTTATCAGATTGTGGGTTTAACTTGTGCCAGTAGTACTAGGCATGCAGGACTCATGAGTCATAAAAATTGTATTTATGTCGTGACTCACCAATAAAGATTGTGTCAAATCATTTGAAGTTAATTCAGCAAGACATTTTCGCCAAACTCAGACTAAATCACCACAGTTTTGAGAGACTGTGCTGTAACTGGTGCCAAAAGTAAAAAGTAGGGAGCAAAGAATGGCAGTAGCAAACCTTTTTTTTTTTCTTCCAGTTTTGACATTAGATGAAACTGTTTCTCCAGCTTTAGGCCTTACTGAATGGATATGAAACTGCAAAGACAATAATCTAACACATTCAGATAAAAAGTCCTCTACTTATTCTCCATTTTTCATTTCAAAATTGAGCTTACCTTCAAGCACAAGTAATGCAGTGAATGTTAGGTAGAGAGTAGACTTGCAAATGAATTTTTTACCAGCTCACTAACCTGTTTATATTAGCATGACTCACTGACGCTGCTGTAAGTGACGTAACCAACTGGTCATCACTCACCACAATGGACAAAGGGCTGCCGGCTCAGATACCTCATAATAAACAACACAAAAGTAATAAGAAAGCTGCAAGCAGCATTGAACGGGACCGTGCACACCTGCCCCTGTCGGGGCATGGGGCAGTCGAGGTATACAACACATAGTAGTTATGCCCTTTTTTAAGGACACAGAACAAAAATGACTACGCAGTTCAGCATGAACTATCAGAAAGCATCATATCATAGCAAACAGTTACACACAGCAACATCTCAAAATTTCTCACATAAAGACAAGGAAGTCCTGTGCTCTTCTTCTTTGCTGTGCTTAGCTTTACATTTGTTGTGAATGTGTTTTGTTATGTGGGCATTTCTGGCTGCAGTGTTGTTTGTGTTTAAAAGCTAGTATCTTATGATGACAGTCATTACATAATCTACTTTTGCCAGTAGGGAGAAATGTTACTCACTAGTTTTAAACTTTAGAACCAAATGGTCTTAAGACTGCTTAGAAAAAGTTTGAGTATGATGAGGTAAAGTTGGAGAAGTTTGGAGAAGCAAGAACACACTTACACAAATATAATGTCATCTTGCCAGTAGTTGGCACTATGACCTTGACTTAATATTAACACATGAAGTTCTTCTGTTCTGGTCACACCAGTCAAGTTATGTAAAACGTTTGATAACTTCTGATCATCAAGTCCTTTTTTTTTTACAAACTGTGCAACTTGAAAGCGAATGAGATTAACCTCCAAGGCAGAGTTCATTGAAATAGGAACCCCAGAAATGACATCAAATTTAACACATTATTCAAAATGGCCGACTTCCTGTTGGGTTTACGTCATGGCACCAAAAGAATTTTTTCTAAGTCAAGACATTCTGCAAGTGCCTACCAAATTTCAGATTTTTAGGTAAAATTTGCTGTGGGGGCTGCTTTGTTAAAATTTTGTAGGGGGCGCTGTGGAGCCATGTTTGCCACACTCAAGCTTACTTTCATGCAGAAGAAAAGAACACTTGTCTCCTGATATCTATGCAAACTTCCATGACTTTTCAAGCATCTTTAGCACCTCCAAAAGAGCTATCTGTTTCATGGCGAAGGACTGGAGGATGCTTATCAAACATACGAAGTTTAGAGCAGATTGGACCATGTACACTTAAGTTATAACAATTAAAGTGTTCATGGCAAATGCTTAAAATGCCACACCCACACAGCGACTCACAAATGAAAGATTTAATTTTTTTTTTATCCCTAACAGGTTAAGCGTTTACATAGCAATTTCCATGAGAACTAGATAAATTCCCTGCGAGGGGTTTGTTGAAATACACGGCATGAAAATTGCTCCAAATGGCCATTCAATTCAACATGGCCAACTTCTTTTAGCCTATTCTCTTAAGAGACTTTTTTGTAGATCCGGATATGACACATATGTCCACCAAATTTCATCCATGTATGAGAAAGTGGGTCCAGAGCCATTTTGCCCCACCCACAAAAACCACTGAACTCACAAAACCACTCAAATACATACATTTTCATCACAACTGACCAGTTTCATGAGTTTTTGAGCATGGTAAAGCCCTCAACAAGCTGATTTCTTTGTCCCAATCATAATAATAATTCCTTGGGTTACAATAGGTTCTCACTCTGCTTTTGGTGCCCAGGCCTGATTGGAAAGGGAAAATGACAAAACAGGAAAAATAAAGATAACATGGAAATACAAGGGTACCTGTTGCGGCTTGTTGCTAAGGAATGCAGTCAGGATGTTGTTGAAACATGTAAGCTGTGTCTCTACTGCAGCCAAAGGAGGATTTTCTATCACATACAACAAAGGTAAGCCTTAATACGGACTGTTTGCTCACAGATTGTAATTAGAGTATATGCAACATTTTATCAACATAATAGTTGACATTCAACAACTATTTTACCCAACCCTAGCCATTACCCTTTATAGTGAACCATTTCAGCAAAGATTCAACAATGTTCAGCTTTATTCAACAGTAAATATTCAACAATTAATATTAAGCAGTTAGTAACCCAGCTTACATTTTGTTGAAATGTTACAAATATATTTTAAATGATCTGTAAGAAGATTATCTAAAGAAAGTGTAACCAAAAAAAAAAAAAAAAAAAATTCAAAATTTGAGACTCACATTTTGCCTTTCAACAGCTCTAGGCGAAACCATCCACACACTTTCTCAAGCTTTTATTTTGTAAAACATTAACCTCACCACAGGCCTAAAAATATATTCCCATGCGTGTCTGCTTTTCATTTGTTGGTCAACAGTAAACCAGAATTAACACAGGGTTAAGGTTTTTCTCTGTGTTTCTACTTGCACTGACAATTATGGACAAAAAATGTGATTTTATATAATTCTTTCAAAATACTGCCACAGTCCACCAACTCACCCCATTTTAAATCCTGCACAAAATAAACAATTATTGAATTTATGGCACTACATGACTCCAAACTCATTATTCTACATTTGCTTCTCAGAAAACAAATTTGGAAACATTCATTTGGGAAATATTGTTTGATTTCACTCAAATTCATTTTTATTCACAAGTATAATTTACTTCATATTGTGAATTACATACAGTAAAAGGTAACGCTAATACTAAAAACGTGTTAGCAACAAGTGGCTATATCAACTATGTGGTTACAAAACAACTCTCAGAAAATACTGGTGCAAATTCAAAGCAGTATCTTCAAGCAATATCAAAATTATAAAAAGGTACATTTAAAAGTTCTAAATGTGGCCCTGATTTTAGTTGTGAGAGCAGAGTTGTGTTTTATAATTATAACAGAAAGTGTGTTCATTTGTTCAGTGTCAGGCGTTGTTTGGGAACAGTTTTCTACTGTGAGTTTGTACATTTAGGAACTTTTTTTTTCAACATCACACATCAGGTTTATACACATTCACATTCTCAAAATTGCAGACACAGATGGACTTACAAAGGCTGACAAACAATTAACCCATCACCATCTCACAATGCCACAATTTTACTGACTCCTGCTGTGCTTCAGCAGACCTACCCTGTGAAAAAAAGTGCACTATGTTCCGGCTAGCACGCTGTTGAATAACAATGAAGATGGAGGATCAGTGTTACTCCAAATAACCTCAACGTATGAAGGTGGTGGGTCTACACAGGATGATGGCTCATGCTGAAATAGAGAAGAGGAGACATTTAATCACAGAAGACAACTGATGCAATGTGCTGACAACTTTCTCAAGATCATTTTTGGAAGAAAAACAACCAGTGTATCAACTATTCTCGTCATGAAATATGACAAGTATTTGAATGTAAACAACACAGAGTTGTACCCTGTATGGAGGATGTGGGCTGAAATTTCCTGAGCGGTGTGGAGTGGTACGAGGAAGTTGAAAACTTGCATCATGGTTGTCCATTTCTATTGCTCGCTGATGCTCGTCCGCGTGTATGGGGATGACATATACTGTACTGGCCATGTTATGGCGTTGTGCATCGTTGTATAGCCTTAAAATACAGCAACAAAAAATCGACACAATGATAGCAAGGCCCAAAGAAAAACTGAAATAAAGGACAGCATGCATACAGTGAGGTTTGAAAGGGAATTAATAATAATGTGCAGGGAACAGAGAAAATACTCACCAAATGATGAAGACTATCGTGACAGTTATATTACCTAAATCAGTTGTCACACCTAAGGAAAATGAAACATTGTAGAGCCTTTTAAATTCAAAGGGATGACTTTAAGCTTTTTTTTATGACTTTAAGGACTGTAACTTTCTTTTATCCTTTTTTTGTTTTTACTGTTGGCTATGTAATTTTATGTAATGTTTTACGATACATTGTTACATGGAAAGTTCAAAGGTAGCTCGTTATCACTTTGTACACCTAAATCACTCTGGCATGAACAAAATATGGTAACACTTTACTTAAAGCATCTATAATGCATTACAAACATGCATTCAATGCGTTATAATGCGCCTATAGTGCTATAAAATCATAGTTATAAGCAAGGTTAGAACCCTTACCATAACCACATATACTCAATTTTAAGTGTGTTCTTAATGTATTATAATACACTATATAGACAGAATTCATAGAAAGTGTTGCCCAAAATGTTTCTAAGGCAGATTTATAATTACTGTCAGGAAGCTGCTCAGTCCTGTTATTCATACTTAACAGTAGATTTTGTTCTTACATTGAATAGCAGCTCTGTCAACAGAAAACTAAACTTTAATAGCAACCCTGCATGCACAGCATGTGCAGTTTTTACTGCATTTTGCTTTATAATGCATTATAGACTTGAAATCTGATTTGATTACAGATATGTAACATAATGTACAAAATTATTACTGTGTTCTGCATATTCAGGGTTGCTGTCTAGCTTTCACTGTCCTAAGAATGTAAAGGAGTGAATGCAAGTAATGGACAAGACTGAAAAACATGATACTGTTATCATACCATGAGTTAAACTTGTGACAACCAAGTTACAACCACCAGTTAAAGTCAAGTTGTGCAGATGAAGTAGATAGAAGGCTTGTAACAGAATTTTTTTTTTATAGCTTTGTTGACCTGTTTAAAGTGGATAAACTCTCTGAGGTTACGGTATGTGAATCATTACTCATTATGGCTGAATGGGCTAAGGGCCACTGGCTCTTAAACATTGTTATAAACAACCCCAAAATAACAAACAATAAAAAGGGGAAAATGACAAAAGAGGAAAAATGGAGATAACTTGGAAACATATAGGTCCCTGTTGCAGCTTGTTGCTCAGGAATGCAGTCGAGATGTTGTTGAAACATGTAAGTGCTGTTTCAACTGCAGCTAAAGACGGATTTTCTGTCCCAGATGAAAAATTCTAATTTGAGACTCACTCTGTTCCATTCAACAATGAACAGCTCAAGGTTAAACCACATCACACACTTTTTCAAGCTTTTATTTGCCTAATATTAAACTCACAACAGGCCTGAAAATACACAGCCATGCGTATCTGCTCATAATGTTATACAGTTACATGAGTAATCCGAGCTGACACAGGAAGAATTAAATCATCCAATAACATGAATTTTTCTGTCCGTTAGTGTAGCAGGGGAGGTGGAGGAGGTGGTGGTGGTGGCGGAGGCACAATACCAGAGGTGCCAGGAGGAAGGGGTGGTGGAGGAGGAGGTGGTGAAGTTCCTGAGACTGGTGGAGGTGGTGGAGGAGGAGGTAGAGGACCAGCTCCTGCTGCAGGAGGAGGAGGTGGAGGCGGGTACATGCCATCTGAAGGAGAGATTGGCGGCGGTGGGGGGAGACAACTGGGTGAGGTCAAGGAGGGCGGAGGGGGTAGGCCAGTGTCCATGGAGGAAGGGGGAGGTGGTGGTGGTGGTGGAGGACCAGATAAAGTGGGATCCAAATTGGCAGTAGGAGGGGGAGGTGGGGGCAGGCTGTCATTCGTGGGGTTGGAGACGGTGTGCAAGGCGGGGACTGAAGGTGGAGGCACGGCGATGCCAAGACTCGATCTGTGTCCAAGACAAAAAGAACACAGGCCTTCAGCTATCATGACAACCTAAAGGTGATGCCACTGTAGTTTCTCAGGGATATAGTTTAACATTTTGATCTTTTTTTTCTTTCTTGCTGAGATTTTAATAAGGACATTGATCTGACTTTAAGTCTGTGTGCTACACATGAAGCTACAGCTAGCATCTGGTTAGCTTAGCTGAGCACAAAGTCCGGAAACATGGCTGAAGTGCAGCCTTGCTTTGTCCGAAGACAAATTATGACTAGCACCTCTAAACTCACAAATTATAATGTTACATGTTGCTTTTTTATTCTATACCAAAAACACAAGTGTAAAAATAAAAATTCACCAGTCAACTTTTTTTTTTTTCCAGGAATGGTCATTTCCTAGATTTACTGCTGGATTTCTAGCAACTGGTTTTAGCCAAGAAATAATGCTGCACATAACTGCCCGTAAAACCACAAATTGTACTCTTTAGTTTTTCTGCAGGCAATACAAGTGATATATAACATGTTAATTAGAGAGCTTTACTGATGCTGGTATATATATATATATATATGAAGAAAGCCACAGCTCTTTCCCTGTTTCCAGTCTTTATGCTAGGCTAAGCTAACTGGCAGCTGGCTACAGTTTTTACGGACTAATAACCATTCAGACATGAGAGGTGTATCAATTGTCTTATCTACCGCTCTGCAATACAGCAAATAAGTAGATCTGAAAAACTAATGCCTTCAGAAATATTCTACACCTTTCCAGAATAAATTTCAATTTTGTTATTCTGTCATAATTGGCTAGTAATTCCTCATACTACACACAAGTAAGCCAACAATTGTATTAGAAACATTATGCTTCACACAAAGTTTTTCATGCACAGTGATTCAACACAAAATTTGGCAAAATTTTTTTTAAGAGTTAAACAATAATTTGATAGATTTAAAAGGCACTGGTATTGATCGTGCTATATTTGTTGCCTGTTAGGGTTGCTCGTTGTTTTCAGTCTTTAAACTTAGTATAATATATAACTGGCAGGAGTGAGAGAGGTTTCAATCTTTTCATTTAAATCTCAGCATAAAAAGGTGCATATTGCATAAACCTTTTAGACATCATCATAAATATTTCAGGTAATGTAAGATCCATATAATAAACATAATTTGCTGTGTGGAGCTACATACACAGGCGGGTCTGCAGCACTCTGAATGCTTTCTGTTGTGTCTGCTCTTTTTCTGGGCTGCTGCTCTATGACCTGTTGGGAAAAGATGAGAGAAGGTGAAAAAAAGGAAAAAGAAAGGTGTAGCACATACACCACAGTCAGGATACTGTACAACAACTCTGTCATCACACTCGAACTACACTAAGAAAAAGGGGGAATGCTTTATTATGTATATTCTTCTTCTGATGGAAAATACCTGAAAACAGTGTCCAATGGAGTCCAAGACGGAGTATGATATCGGCATTCTTGAGTAGATTCTCTCTGGCTCCTTGCCTGAAGCCGGTGGGGTCAAAGGCTTGGAGCGACTCTTGGTTTTAGAAGTAGTAAAAGCACCAATCTCTCTCCTGGCTACCTTCTCATAGTGGATAGCTGCAGCCTGGAACCAGAGCACAGTTGTGTGAACAGTCGCCACCAGCAAAACACACAAGAACTCCATTTTCACATCGCTTGTCCCCATTGAGAGTCTCTCTCTAGTAAAAAAGCAGCAAGCAGAAAACAAACACAGCATAGCAACAAAAGCGATCCCAGGTTAAAGATACAACAGGTGACTTATGAGTGAAACAAATACACCAACGCGCACACTTCTTGGTTTCCAACCAGGAGCGCACAAAGCGTACTTTGAATGTAGTGTGTTTCTGCTTGATTTTCTAGAAATAATCTTTTCATGCAAAGGCAAATGCAGTTCACTAATTCATAAAAATGAAAATGTCAAAGAAAAGTTGTTAAAAAAAAGGTATTTCAAATTAAATATGTGAGAACATGCAGTAAAGAGAACACAGATTTTTAGGAATTAAAAATTATTTTGTCTAACAAGCACAGAATGTTCTTTAGTTGTCACCAGTAATGACATAAGAGGAACCAAAAACAAGGAAACTAAATCTTTCTTTTTCATCGGCATCTATGGCTTTAAGTCTTGGCTACACAGAGGTCACGTCGCTGTTTCGGGCATAACTCAGCTGTATTTTAGTGAAATGTGTAAATGTATTCTCACCAGTGACAGCAGGTTGATGGAGGACTCCATATCTTTGATCTGCATGGCCTGTGAGTCGAGCAGCCTCAGCACAGTGCTGGCCAGACTGTTGATTTGGTAAGTGACACTGGCCAGCGACTGGGCTGCCAAAGCCTTGGCCTCTTCCATGGCCTTGGCTGAATCCTCTGCCTGCAGGATTTAATTTTTTTTCCCAGGGCAAGTTATATATTATTAAAGACACTGACAGAGTTTTGACAGAGATGGAAAGCAACTAATTACATTTACTCATGTTACTGTAATTGAGTAGTTGAGTTTTTTTGTGCACTTGAACTTTTTAAAGTAGTTTTTAAAATCTGTAATTTTACATCAGTAGGTTTCGTTTGAAGTATCGCACTTCACTACATTTTAAACCATGTCCATTATTGATTAAAAAAAAAAAAGACCAAAGCTGAAACCAATAAGTTTCTCCAAGTTTTCTGTGAACTGGTGCTATGACAGTAACTGTCTGTCTGACTATCTGAAGCGCCAGAAGGTGAACAACAGTCAGTCACACACCTCAGACAGCAAAGGGGCGTTTAGTAACTAAGTAACTTGTACATTTTAAATGAGCTATTTTTTACTTTTACTTGAGTACAATTTTACACCAGTAATTTTACTTCTACTTAAGTAAAATTTTATCAAGGTAACAGTACTTCTGCTTAAGTAGATTTTTTTGGTACTCTTTCCACCCCTGAGTTTTGAGGTAGGCTCCTTCACACAAGTAAAAGTAGTAACGCCACAGTATAAAATACTGTAAATCTTAATCACCTAAACATACAGACGTGCTCACATCACAATTGCCTCAAGTATCACAACGTACTCATTTAACAAAAATGACCCAACTAGTCATGTCATACACTCTGTCTATTATTAGGCATGTAGTTTACATTTAACTTTGTGAGCATCATTTTAATGTTGTGAGGGCAGAAAATTGAACTTGATTCTACTGTTATTTATCAGATAACAAGTAAAACAAAAAATGCAGGCTGCGCTATTTCCCTGTGAAATGTCATGTAGAAGAAGTGAAAAGATGCGTAAAATGGCATCACACAAGGAAAGTACAGGCAGGATACCTGTGGATATTTCCCGAAAAGATCTAAAACTATCATAAAGTTCTGATTTTATGTGACAATTGTGGCTTTTTTTATGAGCATTACTCACCTGAAGGTAATTGTTTTCGCAGTAATCTGCGACTTGCAGTAGGTTGCTGTGATTGTCAATTAGACCTTTCCTGGCCGCTGGCGCTTCTTGTAATATCTGAGAAACAACTTCAGAAAACTTCATTTGTTCCGTCATTTCTCCCATCTGACGCTGCCAACAGTTCAGAGATTTACTTAAAGTTACTTATTTTACTTCGCTAAGGAGGATTTAAGACGATTTGGCGAGAGTCGAGGCAGGGAGGTGCCGGTGAATGCGGAATCACCGCAGGCTAAAGATTTTGCAGCTGGTCCCAGATCAGCGCTGCAGCAGTTGCTCAAGTAGAGTTTCTCTTAAACTGATGAACAGGTAACAACTATCTAATAAAAATCAAAAGCTGCCATTTTAAATAGATAATAACACGTATTTGAAAGTATATGGTATGACAGTAAGTGTAGGCTATATATTGTATAACACATTCTATGAGCGGTCATGACAACCACCTGTATTACTACAAAAATCCACTAGGGGTCAGTGCAGTCAAGGGAAACGGCCCCTCTTCAGGTCTGTTTATTATTACCCGATGCTTTTGGGTTGCAGTGTGGATGATGATAATAATAAAAGACAATTTAACCCAAACAGTGAAAAGTTCACATGTAGTTTTAGTATTTGATTAACTCAACATCAGCTGGACTCGATGATGTTTCACTTATCAGTGGAACATTGTCTGGGTATATAATTACATAAATATTCAGCCAGGTCAAAATACATTGTATTGGTCAGGATATCCTGTATAAACAGGTCGCATTCCACGACATCCTTGATTGTGTTTGCATGTGTGCAAGCACCCCACTTCAGTTTTCGAAAGAAAAAGGAAAAGGTTTTTGTTGGGCAATATACTTATGTTGTTTTATCCAATATAATACACGACTTTAGTGCACGTTTTTGCCATGTGCCAGTTTATTGGGACAATTTCTGTCACCAAGATGACACGTGACAAAACACAACATTTTATATGGACATACCCTCAGTGTCAATACTTGACTGTCAAATGATAACAAAAAATCGTCAGAGATTCACTTGACTGTTTAAATGACTAGGTTCTACAGGCTTTTGTACATTAATGCTAACCATCATTTCATTGTTTTTACTCTTGTTACTTTTTTGGGCATTTAATGTCTTTGGTGAATGTAAGCTTGCAGCAGCGGCATAACTAAACGGTGAGTGACCACGTTTTTTTTCTTCAGCCATCCCTCTCGCCACGAACACAAGACGCTCACGCACACACATAAAAAACATACAAAACTGTAAGTGTAATGCACAATAAAATTGCTTTTATTGTTGCAGCTGAATGGTTGCTTTGAAGGCTAATCAACAAGATCTTCTTGACCAATAATAACCGAGCCCTTTGTGGGCCCCTGAATGCCTCTGGGCCCCAGTGCACTGTACTTTACACCTGTGACTGATAGAGACACCTGATGAGAGATTAAAAGGAAACGAGGGAAGAGAGATGTGCCATGATGTGCCACTAAGGGACCAGGGATGTTGCAGTTCATGACTGGCACCATGTAGATCACTGGGGCATCCCTTAATTCCACTTTTTAGCTCAGCTAATGCAGACATTCATGATCCCCAGAGGATGAATCTAGTGACTCTGGTGATACCCTGACTTTCCCACGAGCAGGAGCATGAGGTTGATTTTTGAGAAAAACTCTAAAAAATGGGTTGCATTTAGTGCAGGCATGACCTCTATAGAATGATTCATACAGTAACTTTGGCGATCGCTTGACTCATCTAGCGCTATCGACGTGTCAAAGTTTTTATATATCCATTAGCAACACACTTATAATATTTATCAGCTTCAGTATAATACTTCATGTTACTGCTAATCAGCAAATGTTTCCTTTCAAACATTCTAAACTAAGATAGAGAACGTAGTAAACATGATACCTGGCAAACGTTAGCAGGTTGGCATTTCCATTTTGAACTTTGATGTGTTAGCATTTAGCTCATAGCACCACCACTGCAGACCTCTCTGTTAATCTAACGTCTGTCATGAACTTGAAGCTAAATGCTAAATGACACCAAACGATGATAATGAGCTGTGTTTCATGTTGTTGTTCTTTTACTAAAGAGGTTTTCCCTGCATATTCTTCCTTTTTATTTTTTTTTAAGCTGTGCTTTTTTATTTTTTGGTAACAATATTTCATAAACTTCTCTATTACCAAATCACAATCATTTCTACTCTTGTGATAATAAAATGAACATCAAGGAAATTATTACCCAATGTTCTTGAAAAGGATCTGATAAAGGTTCCTTCGAGTCTCAGTCCTCCTTTGAAAGTAATCTAAACTTTTGATTTGATATGATTAATAGTCTCACACGTACTCTGTAGTGTTCAACAACATGTGCTGTTGTCATGATGATAAAGCTTGTCACATTACCATTAGGATTCTTGTCTCCTGAAAAGAGATTTTGGGTAACTTAGTTTCTATTTTTTTTTTTTTTGTATAAAGAACAATCTGGAGTTATATCATTTTAATATGCAGTTAATAATATAAAGATATCTCTGATTTTTATGCATGGAAAGCTTGAACTGATTTCAAAATTGACATTTACCATTTACAAAATCTATAACAGTGATACGTTTCCATGGCCTATTTTGTTACAAACTTTTTATTCCTTTGGCTTTAGCTTGACAAACCCAACATTTACTGGATAGATTAAAATCTATTTTGTGCAGCCAAACACAAACTACACTTGTACTGCAGTAACCTTTGCTGACAGTGACAAATAGCTGTAATTCTGGCCCTTGCTTTAGTTGTTCTGCATGATTTGATGCAGCTTGTAATATATACTAATGCAGCAGGATTCAACACTCTGTATGCAGACAACAGACATGATATAATAAAGCCTAGAGACACCTTCTGCAGCTTAGGAGAGGAAGAGCACTTGACACTTACCTTCCTGCCCTCTCACTGACCTCAGACATGATGTCGCTTTCTTCCTGAGCCTCGAATGAGCAGCCAAAGTTTTTTAACCCCTGATTACCCATTTAATCATTATTCTAAACATAAACTGATTCCTTTGATGTGATCTGCATTTTACCCTCTGGAACCTCAAGAAGTTACTTTCTGTGGAAAATTTTCATTAATAAAATACTTCAGTTTACCCTGGACCACCTGGAAAGATATCACTGGGGTGCTTTTCTGCTACAGATAAGCCGTATTGAAATCACGATCCAACATGCATATTGGTCAGGAGAGCATGAGCAACACACTACTGTGCTATGCTCTCATTTACACAGCAAACCTATCCAAGTGTTAAAGCAGCTAAATCGCTAGTTGTGAAAAGCAACTTTGCCCTCAAATAAAGTTAATCATATTGAAGACAGCAGCATTCTCTTTGATATCTAATTATAGCTGAAATACCTCATTTCAAAAATGGAAAACTCAAACTAACATTATGTAATTAAGAAATTTCCTGAGATATTTGCAGTATTCTGAAGTAGAAAAAAACTTGCTAGCTTTGACTTTTGCCTTGATACAAAAAACAAAGTCCAACCTGTAGTTATTCATGTGAATTTGAACTCTGATAAAGCAAACATTAATTAGAGCCATGCTGGCAATTACAAAAAGTCATTGTAACACTGTCACGTCTTACTGTAACACTTAGGTAATAGTGTT
>JAQLOL010014009.1:0-13372 GCA_029783665.1 Naso thynnoides
TTTGAAATCAGCATTAGTTGTATTTATTTTAATTTTCAATTTAAAGCTCAATTGACCTCTATTTAAGTTACACATGAAAAACTTTACAGTTTACTTTTACGTGACTGTGTGTGGAAGTTAGAGAGGTTTTTGAAGGCAAATCTCTCAGTGTTTTTAAGGAGGCACATCAGGCACTTCACAGCTGATGTTTTTATTAGATTTTGATATAAAATTATTTTGATGAGATAAACAAGGGAAGCCAACTCTTGTTCAGGATATTGCTAAGTCATCATTGCACCAAGGTCAAAAGACAGGTGTTGATTATTATTTATTTATTTATTTGGTGAGGGATTGTGTGTTTGTTTTTTTCTGTAAAGTAGCTACAACATCAGCAATTATTACCTAATGAAGGCAGAGGCTGAAACATGTTGGTGAATTGATAAAAGCTTACTTGAAACCCATTTTCTTCTGCAGAAGTGAGGTATGTGGCCTTAACATTTATTTTTCCAGGCAGCAGCAACTTGACATCTGCAGTAGAACTGTCTCTTACCTTATTTCTAACTATATACTCAGTCCTTGCATTTAGAGCAGACAGGGATATTTGGCACATGCAGGTATGTAAAGCGTAGATTACAGGATCAAAAATCTGCTCATGTAAAAGTAGAGGTATAGTTTTAAAAAAGGAGCATGAAAAGCATTCGCTCTTGAACTATTTTCTGCACTCGTGAGTTTCTAATCACCCCTGCCTGCTTACTCCAACAAACATCTGTCAGCTGGCTGCACTGGCAGCCTTGAGCATGGCTGGTATGGAAATGAAACAAGAGCAAAAAGGAAGGCATTAAGTCTGTGTTCACATAAAGATAAGCACCCCCTCAAAAAAACAGCCAACAAAAGCCACTGTTCTGCTACAGGAGTGGCAACACAACATTTGTCTGGCACAAAACTTTTGCCAGAAAGATGTCAGCAGCATTTCAGATTGCTTTGTTGTGTGTACTAGCTCATTGTGTGACTTCTACTGTTTATTTTACAAGCTTGATGATGGAGGAGAAAACTTTTGCTGACACAGTTACTCTCCATGGTTGCAAAATTCAAACCTACAGTAGTACAAAACTGATTTGAACTCGGCCTCTGGCAAGTCCAAAGAAGGTGAGAGTTGCTTGAAGGATGATTGCTGGTTCAGGCTCTTAAGGCCAGTCTGATCAGACTCATCTTCCTATACAAGTGTACATGAAGTTAGGGAAAAACTGGGCAAAAATGACCACTTTAGCATTTTCCAACAGCATCCTTTCTGGAGGGAGATTAGAGAGGACAAAGAGCTGATGAATAATTGTGTTTTCTCTGAAAGTGCAGATATTTCCTTAGCAAATCTTTATTCTATGTAGCCTGTCACTGCCTTTTCATGCTAATTTTGGTCTCCTTTGTATGTGGTGATTTAACAAAACAGACACTTCCTTCTATTTTTCTGGACACTTGGGTGGACTATTGTGGAAAATATCCGCACAAATTAAACTAATGCCTCAAGTGACAAAAAATTGCAAAACGTCATTTGTGCTTACTAAATCCTTTAATGAGCTTCCTGGTGTGCAGACCTTATGCTCTTTTCTATTTGTTTGTTTTGGATCCAGCACCCACTGAGGGGCATGTGTGTCTTTTTGTCTCTTTAAAGTCCATGATGCAAATAACTGGTGTCTGAGGGTGCAAGTTGAGGTATCCCGTCAGCAGTTTTGAAAATGCATTTTCTATCCTTTGGAATTCATTTAACTGAATCCATCACCAAACCTACTGAACCTGAAATAAAACTATATTGTTAAGAGACAGCATGCATGTACATGAGTGAGCTATCCCTACAATATGACTGTGTGAGTCGTTTTCATCCCAATGGTACAAACACATACAGAAATACAGACTTTATTTTGAGGTTGTCTTATTCCCTACTGTGTCACATTCTGTGATTTAGTGTATTGATAGCAAGAACTGGAGTCTGGCATGTCTGCTCATATAATAAGCTACTTAATACCTCGAAGTCATTGTGGAGAATCAGTTATATCTTTTTTTTCTGTAAGACTGAAAACATGCTCCCTTAACTTTGTACAATAATTTTTAAGCTCATTGTAGCAACTTTAAAGGAAAATATGGTTGGTTTGGGATGTTTTTTAGAGCCTTAATTTCAAATCACTCATGATTACATCCAACCAGACATTACATGCCAGAATACTATTTAGACTGAATTCTTATATTTCAGACATATGTATAAATGTATGTATGCACTGATAGATAGATAGATAGATAGATAGATAGATCGATAGATAGATAGATAGATAGATAGATAGATAGATAGATAGATAGATAGATAGATAGATAGATACACATCGATGTTTAATTTTAAAATTTTTTATGAGTTTGGTTTTCAACACGCTCACAAACTGAGGGCTGTAATTGTATGAATCAAGATTCTGTCACTGCATTGTATATTTCATGTCTCAAATCTTTAATAACACATCTGAATTTAATTTTAGCTGTAATCTGAGAACGTTTATGAGCACACTGTCATTTTCCTCCAATCTAATCAAGCACTGCATCATCCTGCATGTTTTGCTCAGTGCTGCGTCACATTACTGATTGGTTTTAGGTGTATTCTATTGAGTCCAGAGGCCTTTTGGTAACATTGATAATGCCCTTTGGTAATGGAAAATGAACTAAGAGCTACCAGACCGTTAAGTGAATGTGAAAGGCCTAGGAATGCCTGGCTTGTGTGCATCGGAGTATTTGTCTTTTTGTACTCAAAGCAGCTGCTGGGACAAAACGGTTGTAGGGAAAATTGAGGCGGAGTAAACTGGTGCGTCTCAGCTTGACTCTAGTGGGCTGATGGTGTCGCTTGCTGACACTTGTCAGCAGAGGCGAGATTTAGAGCATGAGGCACATCTCTTGTTTTAACAGCCAATCAACTCCCACTAACATCCCCTGTCGCTACGAGGCACAGCATAGCGCACCAATCAATACAAAGAGGCCGGAGAGCTTCACTCACTGGGCAAATAGAAGAGAAGAGTTAGGATTTTTACACTGCTGAAAACAGAAGCATGGGAAAGCACAGAGATCTTGAGATGCTCTCTGACCAGGTCACTTAGTAATAGATTTCTATACTATTATGACATTTATTCCAAATACAACACAGAAAAGTTATTGATGCTTGCCCAAAAGTTACCAACTGCAGCTTTAAGAGAGAGTCCCAAAACAGTGAAGGTAAGAAGGTCAGAAAACAAAACATTAAAGTGACAGACTATAAAATTTCTCTTGAACGTGAACAGTCGCTGATTCAGGTAATAATTCTGTAAGTTCATCACAACAACTGACCACTGCCACGGACACGTGTTATTTTTTTTACATAAAAACGACAGTTCAAGCTGCTTTTAGTATATGAGATTTTCTTCATATGAATTAACTGAGCACTCCCTGAAAATGTTTATGGTTTTGTTTTGTTTTTTTCAGACTTCTAGTGATTTAACTTTCTAGCTTGCTGCAGCAATATGGGGGTGTCCTCCAGGACATTGAAGAAGTTGTGCCTCTTTTTCAATGTTTTTCTAGTGTTATGTAATCTGCTACATCCACAGCTGTGTGGGAATTTTAAAAAAATGTACTTTTACTTATTTAAACCTTGCTCTAAGCAGAGAGATTAATTTGCGTAAACAAATGCAACAAAGCAAAAAATATCGTCTGAACCACCGTTAGAGTCCTTGAATCACATGTTTGGGGATTTTTCCAACACAGCATTTGTTACTGAGTTACTAAGGCACAAAGATATTGTTCATCGGCTCTTAAGCTGAAAAGTAGGAAACAGCTGTCCTTGGAGCTCATTAGTCTCCGTCAGTGTATTCTGGGGTTTGACTGAAGCTCTGAGACACAGCGAAATACACAAAAATGTCTTTTTCTTTTGGTGCCAAGTCAGAAAATTTTGCTTCACTTGAGTTCACGCTTCACTTGGGTTGGATATTGAGTACTGGAAATCAGTGATGGATGCGACACACAGCAGTGCTCGCACAGATCCTCCAGCATCTAGAGAGCACTGCGCCACACCTCAGACAGTCCTTCAGCCAGGATATGCTATGAAATGTTTGAGGGAAAAAAGACTTCAGATTTGTATCATTCATAGTGGTGCCTATCCTCAGATTAAAACTCAAACAGACATGCACACACACACACACACTGGTGTATGCACAGTTTCCATCTTGGTTGCTGCATTTGGGAAAATAAGAAAACCTTATCTGCTAGTCTCAGAATTGTACTCTCAGTGCCCTTCTAGAAGTAAATTCTAAGGTTCATTTCTGATAGAGTGTGTTTGTTTCTTTGTCTGTGTGTGTGTGTGTGTGTGTGTGTGTGTGTGTGTGTTTGTCTCCTTCTTCTCGCAGGCGCTGGCAGGGTTTTTTAATGACAACTTGCGTCCTCTGTCCAAGCTTGGTCGGTATGCTTTATGTATCATTTCATCCCATCAGGGCTTTTGTGTGTTTGTCCATACCACAAATGAGAAAGAGCAACAGAGAGCTCAAAAGTTAGCAGTTGGCTTTGCTAATGGTTGAATGCACAGATCCGCCACAGCTGAAGTGAATGAAGACTTGACAGTGTGCAGAAAAAGAGCGAGAATTTGGATAATAAAGAAAAATTATGAAAGTAGGAGGATTTGAATGTCTGAAAGTATGTGTGCTTTGGTGCCAAAGCAGTTTGTAAAATTGTGGGGGCTCAGAAGATGATTACTCATCCAACCATACGATAAACAAAAACATTTTCATTTTTAAAAGTTGCAGAATTTCACTTGTGACTTTGAATTAACAATAAATTTCAGTGACTTGTGTTTGTTTGTCGTTCAGGCCTAAGATAATGTTTTTCGCTACAGAGTCATTGTTGGTGAAAATAGTTGTCTGGGCTAGTGACACAGCGTCTCAGACCCAGTGCGGTTATGCTTCGGAAGAGATGAAAACGACATCCATTTTCTTGTCTTACATAGAAATTTTGGATGAATAAACTAAATTTCACCTGTTAGTACACCATGAGTAGAAGCTGCTGCTGCATTTGTCTGTTCAGTGAAAGTGAAAGAGACACAGCATAACTATTATCAGAACAATCCTGTCTGACAAAAATGACAAATGTTTATTTGCCTCTGCAATTTTTTTCTTACATTTTTTGTAGCTTAATTCTTTGCTAATATTAAAGGATTCAATTGTAACAAGGGACACGGTGTGATTAGTTCTTAAATTTTTTATTAAAATCCTTTAAAAATCAAATGTTTAATTGCATTAACCTGGCCACGTTACTGAAATGCACCCCAGCCAATTTACGTTGACTTCTTGCAGTTCAGAGACATTTTTGTCACCTTAATACGCTCCTCAAAAAGGGGCCGTCAATGCACTCAACTGATTACTCTAATTGTAACAGTGAGTATTGTCACAGTGTTCCTGCATTTTGCTCTGGTTGGTAAAATACACGGAGTTGTTGCAAGGCAGCAAGATGTCTTCAGTTAACAGCATTCTTGCAGAAAAATGCAAAGCCCGGCAAACTGAGAGCACTTTGTGAACCACTTTCTGAACAGAGAATGAAATAAAGAGGTTACTTATTTAGCCCTAAAGCCAGAGCAACCCATAAAATGCTTAGATGGGACAATAAACTTCATTTAGCTGTAGACACATTAATCCAGGACATCTGGTAGTGGCTCTGTAATGATTTTACTGTTTCCTCAGGGATTCAAAGTAAAACACCCAAATTAGAAACACCCAGGTTGTTTTGTAAAACTATAAAAGGAGGGTTTTATACCAGACAAGGTTATACAACATCAGCTTGACTCTTAGGTTTGTTGATCTTCCATTTTACTTAAGAGTAAAATACCTCAACAACAAGTGGAAGGATTGCCATGCGATCTGAGGCTGCAGATACTCGTGGTGCTTAGAGGATAATTAACAATGACACTGATGAACCCCTAATTTTGCTTACTGCCACCTTGAGTTTTAGTTAAAAGAGCTACAAAATCAATTCACCGCTAATGGCTACAGTTCAGCCACACCTCCCTGTTTTGATGCCCCCCCCCCCCCCCCACACACACACACACACACACACACACACACACACACACACACACCACCACCACCACCACCACCTATAAATGGGGGGAAGGGGGCCAGTTGTTTTGGAGGGAGGGGGTTTTCACATGAACTAACATAAACGTGCAGCCATCTCAGCTTCCAAAGCAAAGAAACTGAGCTGGAAAACAGCACACTTAGAGGTCGTATGACACCACTCTACATTCTAGACATCAATACGGCACTAGTTCTTTACATAGCAAAATGTGTTTTTCCTGAAATCTAACATGGCTGAATTTTAAACATAGCGTCTTTAAACATGACATCTACTAAATGACGTTGCATTTTTTTTCAATTAAGAACTTGGCTGAAAAACTCATCATACTGATCTATTCTCTCTTTTAAGTGCTGATCAGCAAACGTCAGTATGCTAAAAGAAGATGATGAACATGTTATTATTATTTTTACCTGCAAAAAAATGCCTCTTTGCATGCTGACATTTGCATTCAGCTCACCACTGTGCCTAAGTCTGGCCTCTGCTGCTAGTGTGGCTGTAGGCTTTTCATATTATTGTACTAGATGTACTATATAGTACTAGATGCATCATCACTTGTCCTGTTTCCCATTTAGTTACATGAGGAGGGATTCACTAGGCTGAATTGTCACTGGATCAGTATTGGCTACTGCTGACCTTATGGTGCTGTCCAACAGTTAAAAGGTTCATCTGAATTTCCAACCTAGTCTGCCAGGTTTATTCAGTTTTAATTCCATCACAGCTCATTAGTTTTATGACTTATTAAATGGAAAATTATGTTTACAGGCACCAAAGGAAACTAACAAGTGCGTTTTGGCTCAGCTTTTGTTTACTGCAGCTGTGTTGCCTGTGTACTAGCATAAGTAAAAGACCAAGTGGCCAATTGGTGAAGTTGTCAATCATACAAAAATAGCACCCATGAGGTGATGGCTGTTGAGGATTTTCTGTTTGAATGAAGATGAGTCCATCTTATGGGTCACCGACACAGCTAACAAATTATTATAACTGAGTACAGCCTGATCAAAAGTTGCAACAGAGTTTGCAAGAGCTGCTTGTCTGGCAAACATCGAGCCAAAGCTAACAGAATGATTTTATATTTTAATTGTTTATAATTACAATCAGTAATAGGCCTGTCTAATGACAAGCCATTTTTTAATGAGCGAAAAGTGATATCAATATGCCTAAACACATTTCATACTTGGTTGAAGTCCACAGTTTACACAAACACACAAAAAGGCATGAGCTCATTTTCAACAATTATGCAAAATAAAATGACTGTAGAAAAAGTTAAAGATCCCCATGGTGCCAGACTTACTTTGCATCCTAAATTTAGCAAGATAACATTATCTGTTTATCTGGCTAAATTACATTTGGTAGAACACTGACCTGCAGCTTGTCTGGTCAGATCTCTAGTGTCTCAGTAGTAGCTTATTTAATCAGTTTGTTTGTTGGCTTTTTTTTCTTTTTGAGATGAAAACAGACAGGATTCTTCCTTTTAGAGAAAATGTGCTGTGTGTTTATTCCTCCTGAGTCCTCTCCTACATCCTGCCAAGTTTATCAGCCTGCTGAGTCTCTTGGGGTCTGATAAAGTGCTCTTTAAATCTGGTGCCTCAGCTGTTTTATTCAGTGCAGCACTGCTGTTTTTGTTTTGCTTTATACAGTCAGGTCCATCAATATCACAGCAGCATTTGCCTTGTTGTGAGAGTGAAGGTAAAAACAACTAAACTCAACATGACAACACAAGCAAACAAATGATTGACAGCAGTCTGCATGTAGTTGCCCGGTGTAACTAAGTACCTGACTGTTGAGCCGTGAAAAACAAAACTCAATCCTGATGGGTTTTTTTGTTTGTTTGTTTGAGAAAAAAACAACTTATTCAGGAAAAAACACATATATCAAAATATATCTGATGCCTTACTTTTGAGGGTGGATTTCTTATAGCAGCCTTATCAAAATATTTAGAATTCCAGTTAAGAGGAGAAACAGTAAAATATTGATCAATTTATTGACAGAAAATCAACCTGCAATGACTCTTGGGTTTAAGACTGTTCAAAGAACAAAAAGTGATATCAACTCTGGTTCTAGGAAACTGTAATGGGAATATTTCTCAATTTTCTGACATTCAATAAAAGAAAGTGAGAAAGACCAGTGGGTCTGGGAGCTATGTCAAAAATCTGGTAGTAAAAATATTAAAACGAGAGATCTGTGTTCATCAACCCACTTTCATGTTCACAGTCAGACAGTTTAAGAAAGCTGGGTTTTTTTCTGCAGGTACATGAGCAGTAAAACCGCCATGTATAGTCAAATGCAGGCGGGTCAGTCTGTTGTTTACATGGTGTTGCACACCAAACTGCTGTGGAACTGAAGCAGGACAGTATTTGAGTTACTGTGGGAAATGTTTATATAAGGAGTAACTTCTATAACTCACACACCTGCAAGCTGAGAGCCTGACAAACTTTACTACGCGGTCAAAAAAAAAAAAAATCTGATAAGTCGCTCTTTTTATATGATTAGTGCTGACCATCAACTGAGTAATTTCAGACATTTTTACATCACAGCAGAAAAAGATCGAGGTTAAAGTGTGGGTCAACTTTATTTAAAGAGCACATTCAGAAAC
This sequence comes from Naso thynnoides, assembly GCA_029783665.1. Classification (NCBI taxonomy): domain Eukaryota; kingdom Metazoa; phylum Chordata; class Actinopteri; order Acanthuriformes; family Acanthuridae; genus Naso; species Naso thynnoides. The sequence continues at coordinate 8,693 of JAQLOL010014009.1, forward strand.
AACCACAGTTGACCAAAGTGCTGTACAAGATAAAGCAGCAAGAGCAATACAATTTTAAAAAAACAAACAAGCAAAAAAAAAACGGTGCAAATAGAAAAGTAGAAAATACTATATAAAGTGCACCATGCACACAAACGGTTGGCTGTAATTAAAATAACAATGGCTGAATTCCTCACTGTGTTCTTGTTAACATGTATATGAATATTTCTGAAACAATTTAGATTTGTAAAACCAGTTCCTGTGTTTGAACGTAAAACATGAGCCTTGGGGAAACTATAACACCACCTCAAGTCAGCATGTCCGTTTATGCCTTGTGCAATGAGCTTAAATGTCAGCAATGGCAATTTCACAAGCAAGGAACACACAACCAGTCTGATACGTTTTAGAAGATTTATTGCACGATGATGAATGAACGAACAATGAATGGATTGAATGAATGGATGGATTATTGAAGCGGTGTGGGGAGGTTTGGAGGTCCGTAGTGGCATCCAGGCAGCGATGAACCCCCTAGTGTCCTAGAGGAGAGAAGGCAGGGAGACAAAAAGAGAAGGTGGGAGGGAGGGATGCAAATGCAAAAGTGAGAGACGGGTAGGGGATAGGGTTAGTTCCGGTTGTATAGAAGGCTAGAGGGCTGTGATAGGAGTGTGTTCCCACTCCTGAAACTGCGCTTTAACAAGCTTCGATTTATGTTTGGTCAGCAATGCTGGGCTGTGGCCATAAAGGTAAAAATAAAAATAACCAAGGTGAAATAATAGAGGTCAAAACGATATAGGAAAAATAATTATTATTCGTATAGAGCAGCTGCAAGAGAGAAAATAAGCTTACTACATGTGCTCAGAATGTTCCATGGGATGAAGTGTTGATGCACACTTCATTAAAATCAAGTCCATGTCTTCTTTAGTTGTTCATTAAAATGCTGCAAATCTCTTTGTTGTAAAGCTACAAAACTGTTTTGTGAACAAAGAGAAAAATGCTGGATTTTCCATCAGCATGTGGATGACTGGATAATGACTGAATTTTCATATTTTTAGGTGAGCTGTTCCTTTAAGTCGTGGTGTACCCTGTCACATCATCTAACAGCCTTCCAGCACTGTGTAACTTCTTACATAAAAGCAATTTGCAATTAGTTTTCGTGCAGAAATCACTCTTCTAATCAACACTCGCCAATAACATAAGTGATGTTTTTTGCAATGCAACAGAGGCCTTATTATGCATATTATAGCACAACATTTTTTACTTCACTGTTTTTGTGCCTTAAATGTGCATTGCACCCCTCAGGCTATGCTCTCTAGTGTTAAATGGCCCTTGTCTTGTCGCCAAAAATGGAAATATGAAGATGGTAATCAAGAAAGAAGAAGAGCAAGAAACACAGACTATAGTTAGCACAGGTTGATGACACTGACACAGCAATGACGCAAAGAGAGAGAGAGATGAGCAAAACAGAAAGAAACAAGAAAATAAGGACAGATGGAGAGGCGGTGAGAAGAAAGGAAGGGAGAGAGAGGCTACAAAGAAAAGTATAAAGTGTTGAGAGGATGTACTGAAAAGATCTGAGAGGATCAAAATGGCTGGATGTGTGAATGAAATGAAAGCAATCAAGAACTGAAGTGTCTCATCATGAGTCCCAGGGATATCTGAAATATGGAATGAAATTGTGTGTGTGTGTGTGTGTGATTGTGTATGTGTGTGTGTGTGGTCCTCACATGATGAGTGGGTTTCAAGAACCAGATGGCAGTTACAAACATGGAAGGTTAAGTAAATATTTTTGTGGGTAACATGACAATATAAAATGCAGAAGAAGCTGAGGGAAACTGAATGTGTGAACCAAAGCTTGGTGATGTTATAAAATCAAATATCAATGTTTTTGACCCAAAACACCCATACCAATAATGTAATTTAGTGCTCTTTAAGTCTAACATTCAACTGGTGAGATGAACGTCATTCCTTCTAAAGACGTTCCCAGATTTGTGGTTTTGATGATGGTGGTGGAGAAGTGTGTTTTTAAAATGTTGGTCCAAAACCTCTCCCTAGATATTCATGAGTTGAGATTCGGTGAATGTGAATGCCAAAAAATAAGGTTCACATCATTTCTAATCCTTATTAAACCATTTTGTGATCCTTCTAATTCTCTGTGGATGAAAATATTGTCTTGGAAAAGACCAGCATCAGGAGCAAGGAAATGTTTACTTAAGACATAACAGTAATAAGTCAAAATTCTTTGTATTTATTTGTGTCTACATCAATCATTACAGAAAATGGCCAAGAATAACATGTACACTGTCTTTCATGACCAAAGGAATTGTTGTTTATTGGAAGCAAGTGTGAATAACATGGGGGTAGTTTTGGGTAGGGATGATAGGGACATGTCCCTACCAATGTTGGGCTTGGGTTGGGACGTATTGGGCTAGACAATAACGCTTGCCTGGGGAAAGTAAACTCTGTGTACGTCACAAGTAAAATTAGCCCCTCTCAGGACTGTGTGTATTTCATACCACAGAGCCTTATAAGACCATAGAAAAATTCACACAATTATATTCCAAGCCATGGTCAGAGTCAAATATCTCGACTTACAAGGCTTGCACAGAAATGTCAAACACACATACCTTAGCAGAAGGGCCTTGCCGTTTACAGTAGTGGGTTCTGAAAACTGCGCACCCAATAACTATTTTTAATTATTTTTTCAAAAAGTTGTCACCTCTCAATATCAATTGAGTTTGAGTCGTCTTCCCGCTGGGGCACTGTGATGTCTGGATACAGCAGTACGCACGCACAGAATGCCCCCCTTTGTCCACAATTGGTCAAGTGACTAATGCTTTTTACTTGTGTGTGTTCATGCGTATCATCAATGGTTTCAATAGAAAACAGTACAGCACCTTCACCAGTACCAGTACCAACCATTGCTGGCTACCACAACTGTAAATTAAGGCTCTAGATGGCAATACATCAATCATAAATGTGGAACACTTCAGCTTCCAGCATGGTTTGTGTCACCTCTGGACCTCCTGAGTTTCGTTCCCTACCAGTGTCAAAATCAAACATACACCCTTGGTGGATAGAATTGGGTTTTTGCAGGAGATGATGGGAGAATTTTTACCGGGTTTATAGCAACAAACCGGGGCATATTTCATCAAAACACTTTTCCTTATAATAACTAATGTTTGTGTGTGTGTGTGTGTGTGTGTGTGTGTGTGCCTGAATCTAACCAGAGCTTCAAAACAAAAATGCAAATTTTCAATGTGAAAAATGTAAAGTTTCAACATATCTGTGGTTCTCAAAAAATACCAGCATTAACTAACAATTGTGCAGCACAGCTCTGGATCATCATTTGTACATCATGGCTTCAAAAGTCTCTCACTGATCAACTTGATGCAGTTATTTACCATCAGAAGCAGCAATGCACAAGTGCAACAATGCGAGTAAGGAGAGCTTTGTAAGCTACTGCTAAAAGAGTGATGCAGTCAACATGTGGGACAAACAAAAGTGATATGCAAGTGGTTACTGCAGACTGAGACGGATCCATTCAAGCACTCTTGTTCGGAATCCCGGAGACACACAGCAGCTTTTAGAAAGTGTTTTTGGGCTGAATTTGGACCTGGAAAAGAAACCTTTACAGTTAAAGACGCTTGAAAAGATACTCGCTTATAGGCCTTAACTTAACTAACCTTCATCAAATGTGGTTTCAGTGTTTGAAACTTGCAAGCAAACTTTCCCACAGCATATGATGAAAAAGTTAAATTTGCATGCTTACCATGCTCTCCAACTTAATATAAAATTCAAAGTGAGGCGATGTCCATTTCACAAGTTAGATTAGACTGTCTCTGAGTCTCACCCTCCTGCAACTACTCTGTAACTCATTTGATAAAGGAATGAGAGCTACTCATAACAGAATTCGGATCCCATTAAGATTTAATCAAGCCTCAGGGAACAAGAGGAGATTGTACAAAAGGATTTGAGAAATGTGCAGACCTTTAATCTACCTTTCCAGGCCTCCCACATTTTATTACATCCCTATTAGCTAAAGTCAACTTAAAATCCCCAAACTAAAGTTCTATGAAGGACGCATTGTGTTGAAGATCAAAAATGTGTCATATCAATTTACAATTTAATCACACATGAGAGATAGAAAAAGACTTCAAAGCAAAACAAGAAGAGATTTGAAAGTCTCTGCATTATGGCAATGAGCTGTTCAAATGTAAAAAGCAACATTATCCAATTACGTCAACACATGTTAGCACACATTGATGCCTTGGGTGATTAGCACTACTTCACTTTTGCTGCAAGGAAAAGTGTGATTAGCAGCTTCATGTCACAGCAGTTCATGCTGTTCACGACCTCTGTCATGCACATAACTGAAAGCAGCCCGAAGGGAGATTTTGTTGTCCATCTCCTAACATCTGTGTGTGAAAGTGTGTGTGCGTTTTAGTTCTTTAACCTTTAAAGCTATTTCGTCACTGTTTCAGTCCTTTGCTCAGTATGGTGTGTGTTAGTTAAACAAGCAGCTCCTGTTAGCCAAACCTCTCCAGTTATCAAAACAGCAAAGCTACTCATATTTTTCTGCATCTACTCATAGTTAAAGGACAATTCCGGGCAAATTCAACCCTGGGGTGTTTTTTATGTTACGTTCGTGGTCTAAAAGAATGAATCTGAGGATTTTCAATGTAATTGCTCCTGTTTTGCGGG